>JAPKLY010000002.1:190434-257264 GCA_026898435.1 Prunella vulgaris
TTTTGGGTTAAGTTAGGGCTCCCTAGCTTATATTCCTAACACTTATTTTGTAAAAGGCTGTTGGCGTTCTTATATTTGACATAGTGTAGCCTTATTATTGTTATTTTACAGGTTAGAATAGTTTCAGCTCACCGGACCCCTGAATTGATGTTTTCTTATGCTTCATCTGCTCGGGAGCGTGGAGTCCAGGTCATCATTGCTGGTGCTGGAGGGGCCGCTCACTTGCCAGGTGTTTTATATTCATTCTAACATGACATGTTTATTTCATCATATGCGTATATACATACATACAATGGCATTTTGTAACCTTGTTCACTAAATTAGGCATGGTAGCTGCATTGACCCCCTTGCCTGTTATCGGTGTTCCTGTCCGCTCATCTACTTAAGATGGACTTGACTCCCTCTTGTCAATTGTTCAGGTATTTCTTTTCTTTTCTTTCCCCCTTTATATCTTCTCATTGCTTAGCTAGCTAGATTTTTTGATTATGACACCTAATCATTACTTTCTTGTCAATGATTTTAGATGCCAAGGGGAGTCCCAGTTGCGACAGTCGCAATAAATAACGCAACAAATACTGGTTTGCTGGCAGTAAGGTTATTAGGAATTAGTGACATCGACTTGCAAGCTAGGTGGGGTGCTCTCTCTCTCTTTCTCTCTCTCTTTCTCTCTCTCTTGTAAGTGGTTGTGTTGGAACTAATGAGGCAGTGGATTCCAACTGTCATTATTATAGGATGGCTCAATACCAAGAGGATAGGAGAGATGAAGTTTTGGTCAAGGGTGATAAGCTGGAAAAGGGGGGCTGGGAAGACTACTTGAATTCATGAGTCTCAGCTGGCTGGCTTCTGAAGAAATCAAATTTCTACATCGAGACGAAAAGATAAACGATGCATTTCTCCTAACAAATGGTAGAATCTAGAGTTAGATCAGTGGTTGGATACATACGTATCAGAGGAAAGAAAACCAACTTGTTTCTCAGGTGAGACGCTACCACTTGTTATACTGAATTAACACTAGATATTTTTTTGTTTCTTGTTTTCTTTCATTTCATCTTTTAACAGCATATTCTTGTCTGCAGCTTTTGATATTACTTTCTCCAATCATCAGGATTAAGACAAGTGGTGACTCCGGATACTTGGGTTGTGTGTTGTTACCATATATTTATTGAGTGTGATGATGCTACCATAAACTACAGGGGAAAGACTCTATTTACAATCCTCGAGTCACTCGAAATGTGTGGCTTCCGGAACACAACTAAGGTATTAGGTACAGTGTGTATGCTCGGGGTTCATCTCCCCCTCCCCCTTCCCCCAGTTATTGGGTGTCTTGCATTACTCTAGTTGATGATATATAGACTGATATGAATAAATTTGAATTTAATCCGACACTATTATCTAAAATTTAATAAAAATATGCACATGATGCATAATAAAGAAGGTGTATTTTGCAAATTGATGGTAGATGGTACTCTCTCTGTTCCAAAAAGTGTGTTTGAAGGGTTGAACACATGTTGTAAGAAAAACTAGATAAAAAAATAAAAGACACTGGGGTTTATTTTACAAATAAGGTAATTGAGGAGGAATAGTTCCAGTGTAGCTGAAGCAGTATAAATGGCTTCTTTTCATAATTCACAGGCCCAAAGGGGCACAAATCGCCTAGCCCATTATGAAAGCACGAAACAATAACCATGACTTGATTTTTTCCAAACTCGTTTGAATAATGTAATCTGGTCTCTCGTGTAAAATTTCTTGAGGTGCCGTTAAAGAATATGCAAAATTTAATGTGAACTAATATAATATAAAATTTATATTGTTTCATCATATTATAGCCTTTAATATGTTATAGTATAAAAAATTATATGTAATGGTATCGGTTTTACAAAACAATATAATCGCAGTGGTCCGTCTAATGCTGCAGTATCACAAATTTCAAACACTAAATTAATTATATTTGCATTAACAATTAAATTATTGGTAAACGGAAAAACTTTATGTCCTCCAGAAGCAAGACCCAAAATTTGAATCTTACTTAAATTGATGTGTACCTACAAGGTTGATATGCAGTACAATACTACTCTTTGGAACGTAATACTAGTAATTTATGCAGAAGTGCTACATAGCAAAATTAGGACCAAATTCATAAGGAATGTCGAATAATATATATACAACTGTGCTTTGAAGAATATTTTTAAAATTTAAAATTATTCAAGTGTAATATGGTCAAAGGAAACATCATCCAAGTCAACAAATAATGTAACGTGCACGACACTTTTCTTGCAAAGATGGAAAAAGAATTAGTCCCAAAATTATATGACACAAGACTTTAATAAATAGAGTAGTGTAGTGGGTCTTATGTAATATGGCATGATGTATGATTTCCAAGCAACTTCCTATTATATACTATACTACTTTATAAATAAAGTTTTAATATTTGGGGCATGGGAGTTGGGGGATTTATTATTATGGCCAATCACTTTTGCTAATTCCAACGTATCAAACATCCCCCTACTTTTCTTTTTTTAACTTTATTTATTAATCCAACATTAATTAATAAAATTGTTAGGATTCAACTGTTTTGGCCTTATGGGCAGGCACTGGGTTCCCCTGAAATTTTGTAAAATTTTAGGGGTAATTTAGTAATTTTATATTTAAATAATAAAATTAATATGTATTATATATAACAGTGGTCAACAGTGTGGGGTACAACGAATATAAGTATATAACAATGGTCAATGACAATGAATTTTTGCCTTGTTTGGAATATTTTGGGCTTCGTTAAATTGGAAAAAATGTTCACTTGACTTCAACAGTTTTAATTCCTGTAAGTAAATAAATGAACAGACTTAAAAATAGGAAACTGGTAATTTTTTTATGATATTAATATTTTAGCAATTTCAACATCATTTGACATCTTCTATATAGTCGAAACAATTAAAATTTTTTCCATAACAAAACTTAACTTATTCAATTTAAATTAATGGAATTAGATTTTTTAATAAATATATAATGATCTTTTTTATAAATATAATATTATTTTATCTTTATAAAAATATTAATCGGGCCCCCTGTCCGAAATTTCTGGCTCCGTCACTGTTTATGGGTCATTCCAAAACCGTCCTAGTAGTTATTTGCCTATTATAAATGTTTTATTTATTTATTATCAATTCGTGTAACTAAGAATTATCTAAAAATATATGTATTCATGTTGGTGAACTAATTGTGGAACAATTTAACAAGCCTTATATTAGAAGAATAAATCCTTTACTTTTTTCCACATTTTTTTTTTTACCTTTTCAGCAATTGAAATGTGTATGGTGAGTCTATTAATCTTGGGGAGTTTTTTGTTTAATAATGGCTTAGTCTTCTATGCATCAGTTGCACCGTGCAATTCAAGTTCGTTTTTAAAAAGATATACAAAATACTACTGAAAAATTACACATGTTATTACTGAAAAGTGTATCTTTAATGGTGTAACTTTTCAATAATAATTTGTGTAACTTTTCAATAATAAATTGTTCAACTTTTTAAAAATGAACTTGAGTTGCACGGTGTAACTGGTGCACAAGAGACTTACTCTTTAATAATTTGGACGAAAAAATAATCTCTCGTCATTGTTTTTTAAAGAATTATTTGATTTTGTGTTTAATGAAAGACGTGTGTTCTAATATTGGTGAATATGTGTCGATCTAATTTAAGTATAAAATGTTAGAAGGTGCATTGTATAAGATGAATTTACATTTTAAGCTTGAAAAAATTGTACGAGATGATCCCATATAAACTATGAAAAATTGAATATAAAACTCTAACAAGATTATTATACTCTAACAAAATTACTCTAACAAAATTATTATATTTTGAAAAGTACAATTTAATTTAACATGAATATTCTATTATATCTATACATATATAAAAGTAAAAATGAAGAGAAAGAAAAAAATAGGTTTATTCGAGCAACTGTAGTGCATTTGCTCTATGGTGTAATAGTGAAATTTTACTCTCCAATAAAGAGTGTGAGATAATTTTACTTTTCTTTTCTTTTACTTTTATAACTTTGCATCAATAATTTCAATTTTTTAATATTTTTAATCTAAAACCTATTTTTAACACATTATATATAAAATTAATCATCTTTTAATCATTATTTTTAATTAAACATATATACTTCACATTCAAAAATAAAATTTAAATTTAAAATATTTATTATTTTAAAGTGTTTATTTGTTAACATTTAAAGTGTTTATTATCAAATTATATGCCTTTTAATTATTATTTTGTTAAATTTTAAAATAATTTCACGAAATTTAGTACATAGTTAAGAATTATATGAATAATTTAATAAATATAATAATTCCCTATATTTACAATATAATATTTTCATATTAATAAAAATTAATAGTAATCTAAGTTAATTAAATCAATATCCAGATGGATCAAATAAATTTAATTTTTAAATTTTTATTGTAATTTATTTTACTACACTGTCTTATATTTAAAATTTATAATACTCAGTTTGTGCATTGCACGAAAAATTACTAAATTCATATAATATAAAAGAGGTGCTTTAGTTTGAAAACTAAATCAATCTTTTCATTTCATTTTAACATGACATTGATCCATGCCGGCCTTTAAAAAACAACGCGTGTTTCTAATTTAAAATTCATTTTGTTATAAAGGAAAAACATTTTATTTTAATTGATGTCCCAAGTCCAGCATTTAGTGCAAAGACAAAGAACTACCAACGTGACGTGTGTGACATAAGTGACCTATTTAAATAATTCTACCTAAAATTGTATAGTATATTGTGAATAACAAAATTATACATAAAAAAAAGTTCTTTACTCGTATTATTCAAATAAAAAAAGAACTACTACTATTTATTTTAAAGGTATTTATCTGATTATTACCCAAATATAAATTACACCTACAAATACCTTCACTCAATGAGGGTAGTTATTAGCAAACTCTAATCATGCCATCATTATGAATTCGTATATAATCACCACTATTTGATATTTTTTTCCTTCACCAATTTTATTTTTCGATTACGAAATGGTAAAAAAGTAAGCACTATTTTCAAATTGGTACAATATACAAAAAAATAATTCTATTATTCAATTTATATTTACACTATTATACAAAAAATTTGTACCTATTTGAAAATAGTGCATTATTTTTGTATCAACCCGTAATTATTTCTTTTTTTAGTTATTCACTAATTTTATTTACCTTCCTTTTTAAAAATAAATTACACCTATAAATAAAAATTTGAGTTCCATAATATTTTCATTTTTCTCTTATTTCATCTATTTTTTTTTAATATAAAACTCACTCCGTCACAGGACTATTTTCATAAAGATTAAGGTAAAAGTGAAAAATTGTAAATTATGTAATAGAAAAATTGAAAGAAAGTATAACTGGTCTAATGAAAAAATGAAAAAGTAATAAAAAAAAGTGTAAAAGAAAATGAAAATAAAAAAGTAAATGGTAATTTTTTAAAAAGATAAAAAGTAAATGAGAAACTTATATTGAGATATAAGAAAATGGCAAAATAAGCAATATATAGTAGGGTGGGGAGTAATAAAATAAAATAAAGTATATTTTATTAATTTTTGTGAATGTAAAAAGTTTTCTTTTTAGGCGTGTGAAAGTAGAGTTGAGATGTTCAAATAAAGTAAATGCGAAAATAATTTTGAAATGGAGAGATTAATATTTTTTATTAAATATCGTAACAAAAAAAATTTAACTAAATTTTATAAATGAATGGAGAGAATAATATTTTTGGCAATGTTTACTACATAGTTAGCTACATCATTGTATTCTCTGCTCTCGTGTTTGGTTGAGTTTAAAACCTCTTTTAAATAATTTGTAAGCACTTTCACAGTATTTGATAAAATAAAATTTTTTATTGTTTATAAAATTTTAAAATAAATTTCTTAAAATTTATAGGCTATAAAAAATATTGTGATATTTTAACTTAATTTTCTCATCGCCTACACTCCACCCTTCGGTCCCACTCGGACCATGCCTCCTCTCCCACACCTAAACCTCAACATAAAAAAATTTTTACATTAAAATTGAATTTTTTTAAAAATATAATAAATTATAGATTTTATAGGTTGTATTAGCCAATTGCTTTAATAACTTTTAAGTTAATAATAACATCTTATAACTTCTTAGAATCACTTATTAGATGTTTAAAATAAATTTTATCAAATACTTATTTTGATTTTATATGGATTGAGTCTGACCAATGAAGTTTTATGTACTCCCTATGTTCCGTAATAACTCTTATATTTGGAGATGACACACAAACTAAGAAAAAGAAATATGTACATATAAAATTAAAATAATAAAATAAAAAAGTATTTACTAAAATTTTATGAGTGTAGAGTATATATATATATATTTAAATATATTAAAATAGAGTTAATGACGAGTGTGGTATTTTTTACTATTCGCACATTTTTTTGTTGTGATTGAATGTTTCAAGTGGAAATATATACTATTGGAAGCTTAATTAAACCGCTTGGTATGCAATATTTGTTTTTTTATGGGTTAATTTTATATAAATGCACCACATTTTACTAAATTTTCAATTTAATTTTGAGCTTCACGATTATTATAAAAAATTCTAATATTTTAAATAGTTTCAATTCGATACACATTTTTTTCGGCTAGCAACTGATGACGTGTCTCGCCGGAGCGCGTGAAATGTTGTCACGCTGGCGTAGACGTGTGAAATTACTTTTTTATATTTTATTTGTTTCCACATCATATATTATATATAAAAAAAATAACAATGTTTTATATTAAAAAAATATTTTTTGAATGAGAAACACCATGAAAAATATTTTTTTAAATGTAAATTTTGTTATATATATAATATATGATGTGAAAAAATATAAAAAAGTAATTTCAACGTGTACGCCTGTGTGACAATATTTCACGCACTCCGGCGAGACACGTCATCAGTTGTTGGCCGGAAAAAAAGAATGTGTATCGAATTGAATTTTTTTAAAAGGTTGATATTTTTTATAATAATCGTGAATCTTAAGATTAAATTGAAAGTTGAGTTAAAAGTGTTGTATTTATATAGAATTAATCAATTTTTTTATTAATAGGACATTATTATTAACATATAAAATATAGGATTCATTTTCAGGATATTGCATAATCTGGCATCTTCACTGATTTGATAAAGTATATTCCATTTTATTTTGTTTATTAATTGTTACACTTATTTAAATGCTCGTATACCCTGTAATACGCTAACATACAAATTAGTAGCACTATAGATATTGTGCATCGATATATATACATTTATGGAATAATACTAGTTTGATTCTTTGCAAGTTCCCAACAGGTTCCAGCTCAAAACAATAATGTCCTTGTTCATACCTAACCGATTTAATTTTTTGTTGGGACATATGATGATGACATTTGTCAAAATACAAACACACGAATTTATAATGTGATGAATAAAGAAAAAAAGAAAAAGAGGATACATATACGGATTGGCGCGGGACCCATAAGGGACAGGCTGAAACGTGTCAATGTTTAATTTTTTATGCCACGTCATCGAAATGAGACTGGCCGTAGTGGAAACTGGAAAGGAGGAAACTCCAAGCTACGACGTTGTGCCAACTTTCCGTGAGAGAGAAATAAAATTTTAAAAAATAGTCTTTTGAGAATTAATTAGAGAAAATTTTATTATAAAGTGAAAAAATTAGTTAGATTGAGTGTAATGTGGGCCCAAAAATTGAAAGAGTAATGATATTTTGTATAATAATGTAAATGTTGTGAGGGTAAAGTTTATGAAAAAATATCATTTTTTAGGTCGGCAAATTCTTATGAGAAATCTCAAAACGGAAAAGTCTACAAGTTTCTACGAGACGGGGAATATATATTGTCCACTAAAAATTTGTGGTACTTTAACGGTATAAGTTTAAAAAAAATATATAGTAAATAGAATGTGTAGGATGTAGATTATGAAGTTGAGATTTAAATGGATATCTTCTAATTTGAGAATATACAAATTTTTAAGGGACAAACTAAAAATGAGAGTATATAACCTTTTGTAAGATGGAGACAATATAAATTTGGGAAAATACACTTTTTTGTCCTATAAGTTTCGTTGATTTTGGTTGTCGTCCTCTTAAGTTTTGAATTTTGATTTTTGTCCTTTAACCTACCAAAAAGTTTGGTTTTCGTCCTCTTAAGTTTTGAATTTTGGTTTTCGTCCTTTAACTTACCAAAAATTATGGTTTTCGTCCTTCAACATATTCAAATTTTTCTTTTATTTTTAGTTTAATATTGATGGTTTTAAAATTAAAATTGTTTAATAGATATGATTTTAAATTTTTTTTAAAAAGAAAGAATTGTTATGATAATTAAAAATATAACAATAAATATTTTTAGGTAAATTCTTAAAAAAATTAGGGTAAATTCGTAAAAAAATAAATTATGTTATTGCTACATTTTAGGTAAATAAGTAAATAATTTTGGTTTAAAAAAATTGTACTTTTGGCATATTTTTAAATTTTTTAATTTTGACGTGTTCAAAATTTCAAATGTTTTGTTTTGTTTTGGTTTAAATTTAATATGAACGGTTTTAAATTTTTGTTAGGATAATTACAAAATATAACCACAAATAATTTATGTAAATTCGTAAATAATTTTTTCTATGTTATTGATATATTTTAGGTAAGTTTTTATATAATTTTTGTTTAGAAAAAATATAATTTTGATATATTACCAAAATTTTAATTTTCATTTTGACAAATTCAAATATTTTGTTTTGATTTAATTTAAATATGAACACTTCTAAAGTTGAAATAGTTTCGTAGTTAATTTTATTTAAAAAAAATAAAATTTTGATATATTTTGAAAATTATAATTTTAATTTGACTTATTCTAATATTTTGTTTTGATTTATGTTGAAGGACGAAAACCATAATTTTTGATAAGTTAAAGGACGAAAACCAAAATTCAAAATTTAAGAGGACGAAATCCAAAATTCAAAACTTAAGAGGACGAAAACCATAATTTTTTGTAAGTTGAAGGACGAAAACTAAAATTCAAAACTTAAGAGGACGAAAACCAAAGTCAACGAAATTTATAGGACAAAAAAATATATTTTCCCTATAAATTTTAAGAGCAAAAATTATATGATGTCGTCTCATGACATTAGATATGTCACTTATTAATAAAAAGTTATCACTTTTAAAGGAGATAAAATTTTAATAAAAAGTGATAATATTATTGTTGACAAGGCGAGCTAACACGATTGGCGTCGGAATAATTATGAAGACTGGGCAGGTTGTTAGAGGTCGGCGAGGTAGAGGGGAGCTCGCCCAAACCCCAGAGGCCCGAGGCCAGCTTATCGATCAGACAAGAGAGGGGAGCTCGCGAGGGAGCTCGCACACTAAGGGTTAGCTCGCCTGCGAGCACAGAGGCTGAGCCGAAGCCCAACCCTACACTGAAGGCCCAGGAGCTCGCCACATAGCTCGCCCAACCTGAAGGCCCTCACTCAGGAAAGAGCTCGCCCAAGAGCTCGTCCGGGTGAAGGACTCGAATAGCGGATATATAAGTAGGACAAATGTATGTAGTAGAATGAGACATTATAAAGGGAGCAGGGTGAGGGACCAAGACGAAGGTTACTGACCTTCGTCGACACCGGAAGCCAAATAGGCTCGTAAGGTGCTACCTCACACCCGCACACCTATAAATAAGACCTCGCTTGTAACTATTACGGAATTAATTCCAATCACAATACACAAATATTTTCTCTCTCTAAACTCTCCATTTTCTCTCTCTATATATCATCCCCTCAAGAACACAAAGAACACAAAATCTTAGATTATTGTTTGGTAAAATTAATATGTTACATTAAGCCACATAATAACATCGTTAGTAAATTCTATCAACAATTATTATTAATAAACTCTATCACTTTTTAAAGGTGATAATTTTTTATTAATAAGTGCAGATTTTATAACATGTGAGTTGTTACGATCACACACAAGACTTACTAAAATTTTAAATATTTTAATGTAAATTTATACAAAAGTATTTATAATACATAATATATTTAAACTAAATAATAATTTAAATAATATTTAAAGTAGTTCACACGTTAATTGATTAAAAAATCAATAAATAAAACAAAAAACAACTTAATTAATTAATTCAGTGCATATTTTAATCACATAAAAAAGAATATAATAAAATATTTTAATAGATATATAAAAACTATAGTGCGTGAAGAGTGATAAATTAATAATTAGATTGATATTCATTACATCTTTATAGTATATAAAAATGAACTTATAAAAGCAATCAAATTTTTTTATTTCAAAATTCTTCTATTTTCATTAACTCTAATTTTTAGAATTAATTTTCACCCTATATTTTAAGTGTATTAATCTTATTCGTTAATTTTATTTTATTAAAATTTTATTATTTTTTAAAAGTAATAAATTTTTATTAATAAGTGATATATTTCATGCCATAAGACGGTCTAACACAAGACTTACTAAATTATATATATGTGCGTATATTTAATATTATGAATATATTTGATTCGAAATATCACTATTTGTAGAAGATAAAATATTCTGATATGATTTGACTTATAGATTTTTTTTTTGAATATGATATGAACATATTTAATTAAATCAACAAAAAAAAAAAACCAATCAAATGTATTATCTTATAATTGAGTTTTTTATAAGAAAATAATTATCTTTAAAAGACAATGTATTGTATAAACCATTTTTATGATATGAATCACTTTGTGATACAAGATTTTAATCTATAAACTTATTTCTATAGCCTTGTTAAAAAGCGGTTCATATCATCAACCACTTTTACATAATATCTACTCTCTTTAAAATTGATCAATAATTTTAATCATCATACACATTTCAATTAATGTTTTTAATGTTAATAACATTTTTGTATTATCTTACAATTCTTTTTAATGTATTATTAGATTCAAAAGTACTGATCAATTTATTTTAATTTGTATATTCAATTTATAAAAAATATCTAGATAGCATATGTGAGTGACTGAGTGTAAGTGTGTAATAACCTTAAATATTTTATTTTGAGGAAATATAGTGCTTATTATGATAATCAATAAGACTATCATTGTTCATATATTGTAATTTTCTTTAAATTTAATAAAATATTTTATTATGTGTTATTAAAATAAATATTGGATTAATTAATTAATAAAAAAATTGTTTTCATTTGTTAACTTATTAATTTTTTTTCATATAAAATTAAAGTGTGAACTATTTTAAATTATTATAATAAAAATTATCAAGTATTAAATATTATTTTAACTAAAATTCAATTTTAATATATTGTGTGTGTTTTATTGATATTTGGGATTTTGAATATTTTTTTATGCGTGAAAAAAGAGTTTGAACGTTTTAAATAAAAAAAACGTGACAAAAGAAATGAACTGAAGAGAGCTAACAATTAAAAATAATTTTCACACTATTAGTACTAAAATTAAAGCCTTAGTTTTGTATGTATCAGGTACATCGTGCAATTTAAATTTATTTTTAAAAGTTACACAAAATACTATTAAAAAATTACACATGTTATTATTAAAAAATATATTTTTAATAGTGTAATTTTTAAATAATAAATAATATAATTTTTTAAAAATACATTTGAATTGTAGAGTGTACATAGTGTACGAGAGAGTTATTCAATTAATAAAAGAAGTGTTGTGGCTTGTGGGAGTAGAGGTGAGCGGGTATCTAATGGTAGTACCAACTCAATTTGTGAAAACTAATTCTCAAATTTGAAGGATATTTGTGTCTCAAATATATAAAAAGGGTATTTGTATTGGAAAAAGCCATCTAATAGGATAACAAAGGGTGGGTATAATAAATTTATGGTATGTAAAGTGGATAAAATAAATTATTGAAATATGGTATGTAAAGGGGATAAAATAAATTATTGTGATTTGATTTTAAGGCATTTTCACAAATATATTGGCATGTGATATAACAAGTACTTGAGGAGTAAGTTTGATTTTTTTTTTTATTATGGGTAAAAAAAGGTTAATTCTATAAAAATATACAATTTTTTTTTTATCAATTTTCGATTTAATTTTTGAACTTCACAATTGTTATTACAAAATCCGACTTTTTAAATATATAATTAACTCAAGAATAATAAAAAAATATGTATGCCAGTGTGGCAAAATTTCACATGTTCCGGCGAAAAATGTCATCGATTGCGGGCTGCAGATGGAAAATATGTATCGGATTAAAAAATTTTAAAGTTAATTTTTTTTTTAATAATACTCGTGAAGTTTAGAATTAAATCAAAGGTTGAAAAAAAAGATGATATATTTATATAAAAAAAAAAAAAAAAAAGACTTCTTTTAGAGAGAAACAAATCTAAATTATAAGAGTACTCCCAAGGCCGACTCAAATTTAGTGGCAAACTCCAAATTGGGCAAATTTATTTATTTAGTGCCTTTTCCAAATCAAATTATGAAAATAAGGTGAAAAGAAAAAGTGTTATGATTTTAAAACCAGTCGGTAACTGAAAAGAAAAAGTGTTATGATTTTAAAACCAGTCGGTAACCCTAATACACGAACTCCTTTGAAAAAAAAATTGTCTCATCAAATATTTTAAATAGATATAATTTGTAGTATGATTTTTATTAAAAAAAATTTAATTAAAATAAATAATGTGAAATTATTAATAAAATAAAGTATAATCTAAAAATAAAAAACAGTTGAAAATCAAATAAAAAAATATGAGTACTAGTAATTATGTCGTCTTAAGAGAATCATCACATCTAGACTTGACGAATTAATTCCCATATATAATTTAAACATTTTATTTAATTTTGCGTCGTATCTGCATATACATGTTGTGTTCGTCAAGTTAATTAAGTTATATAATTAAATAAATCAAAAAATTATTAATTTATAGATATATTCTAGTAGAAGTAAAAAAAACAATGTGTATTTATTTGGGCAAGTATAATATTATTGTTTTGTGGTGCAATAATGAGACTCATTCTCAAATAAAGAGAGTTAATTTTATAAAAAAAATATTATTTTTTACATTATCCAATAATTTTAATTTTATTTAAATTTTTTATTTTGAATTTACTTTCAACACACTATTAATCAAATTATTTATTTGGGCAAATATAATATTATTGTTTGTGGTGCAATAATGAGACTCATTCTCAAATAAAGAGAGAGTTAATTTTATAAAAAAAAGTATTATTTTTTACTTTATTCCAATAATTTTAATTTTATTTAAATTTTTTATTTTGAAATTACTTTCAACACACTATATATCAAATTATTTGTCCTTTAAGATATTTAATTTAACTGCACACATAAAAATAAAATTTAAATTCTAAATATATATATTTTATTATTATAAAAGTGGTTATTTATTGACATTAATTATACGATTGAAATTTAAATATTTTTTACTTAGATTATGTAAGTTACGTAAAAAATATACTGTTTTTATGAATTTTAGTGCATATTTATAAATTATATGATTGATTAAATATTTTAATACACTTACATACAATATAATTTTTTTATATTAAAGAAAATAATAATAGTAAAAGAAATTTAATAAAATTAATAGATAAATTAATAAAATAAATTTAGTTTTTATATATTTGGTTTGTAAAGAAATATTTTATTTAAAAGAATTGGATAATGTGTAATATACTCAATTCTAATTGAAATTTATATTTTTAATTATTTGAAATTATATTATAATTTATTATTTACATAATTTTATACTTAAATATTTAGTGAGACAATTTCTTTTTTATGAGACTTTTTTTTAAGGAGTTAATGTGTTTAAGGGTGGAGAATGGATGTAAGGAGCATTACACTATAAATTATATCAACTGATTTTTTCGCACAACTTTTGAGGAGAGAGAGGAAGAAATTCACTGCATTGTAATGCTTCCTCCTTTTGAGGATGCGGTTTCCAGAAACAATGTTGACACCTCACCAGTCGGTAACTCAGTTACCGACTGGTTTTAAAACCATAACACTTTTTCTTTTCATCCTATTTTCATAATTTGATTTGAAAAAGTCAATAAATAAATAAATTTGCCCTCCAAATTGCCACTAAAACCTCCTCCAATGCACTCAATTTCCGCCTCAAATTGCCATCTTTATGTTCCTAACCGCAATCTTTTCCCTTTTTTTTTTTATCATTTTATCTATATTATACATGTATTTTATTATATGATCTATTATTCATGTAAATGTATATAGTTATATAGGTATTGATATTAAATTTATTTCTAATATTATGTGATATAAAAATTAAATATAAAAATAGAAATTATTATATTTAAATAAAAATTAAAATTATAACTAATTAAAAAAATATTAAATTTAAATTAAAAAATTACAACATTACAAATAGAATGATAGAACATAAAAAAATATATAATGCTAACCCAATAAAAAACACATGAATAAAATACACAAACATAAGTGTATAATTACGCAAACAAAATACAAGTTAAATATGCAAATAAAGATAAAATAAAAAATAAATTTATTTAAAATGAGAATATTCTGAATGATATTATCCAAGGATAATTTTACTTTCAGTGACAAATGAGTAAATTGGTGGTAAATTTGAGTTTAGAGTTGGGATTTGGGAATGGTAACAGATAAAATAATACAATGCATATATTAAAATAAAATTCTTTCTATCTTTTTTAGTACAAAATCCTAATCATCTCACAAATTAGGGTTTAGCAAATGGGGAAGGATTCGAACTTTAACGTCAGACGTATCAACACTTTAAATAAGGGGATTAAAAGTCGCTTTAGTATTTTATTTATTTTTCCAATTACAATTATTATTGACATAGAAAAAGAAAATTTTGAAAAAATAGAGAAATATTAATAAAGGAGAGAGAAAGAGCGTGAAGACGGCATTGTCTCCGACTTCGAAGAGAGAGAAAACTCTCAAGATTTTCGCCTTTGTCCAAATCAATCTCCCTCTCTTCCACCACCCCAGCCCACCCCACCCCCAACCCCTGATTCATTCGCTTTTCCCCTTCATTCTTCCATTCTCTCTCTCCACCATTGCGATCTCTGAGCTGGGGTCCTCTTTCAAATTCGAATTGCTGTCGAGATTTTATCGGGTAAAGAAAAAAAAGAATTACATTTATGTATCTGTTTGCGCTTCGCGTGTGATTTGTCCCTGTGCGTCAATGTGGGTTTTGTTTCCTCGTCGTGAATTAAGTGAGCATTCGTAACAGTGATTTTAATGACGTTATTCTGAAGTTGTTGAGCTGCAGTTCGAGAGAAATTGAGCTGGCATTTGTCTGATTCGTCTGCTGCATTTTTCTTTGTTGATACTTTTGATGCTGCAATTCTTGTTTGTGTCAATGAGTTTTATAGTGCTTGAAAAAAGTATGAATTTCGTTTGATGTTAATTATGTGCTCTGAAGCCAAATCTTTAGCTCCGCCTCACCCGAATTTTCTTCAGATGGTTCTTGAATTCAAAGTTAGTCTTTAATTTGATTTGTACGTGTAAATATGTTCTGTGGTTGTAATTTAGTTGACCATGTTTAAGATCTTGAAATCGTCATAAACCTTAATGTAGATGTGCACATGGAAGAATCTTGGTGGTTGCGTCGTGAGAGATAGTAATATTAGGTTTTCTGAAAATGAATTTTGTATCTTGATTAAATTATTTGATTTATTTTCTCTTAATTTGTTTCTAGGTGTTAAACAGCTATAGTTAGTTATTAGGTAGGCTTCATGTGGGCATGTTCAATTCATTATAGGGCATAGTGGTTATGTTAGCAAGCCCTTTGCTTGGATGGTGAAGACAAGTTTTGGGCAACTACTGACTCTGAGGTAGCGAAGTCATTTCGAGCTTTATAAAAGTGTCAAATGGCCGGGGGGAGAATAAGGGCAAGAATCCGCAGGAGCAGTCTTTACACATTTTCTTGTAATAGACCACAAACTTCTGATGAAGAGAGGCCAAATGACTTCCAGGGACCTGGTTACTCAAGAATGATTTACTGCAATCAACCTCATATGCATGAGCAAAAACCTCTTAGGTATTGTTCGAACTACATTTCCACCACTAAGTACAACATTGTGACGTTTCTTCCAAAGGCCATATTTGAGCAATTCAGACGAGTAGCCAACCTGTACTTTCTTTTCGCAGCAGTGTTGTCGTTGACTCCCATATCACCATTCTCTGCTGTGAGTATGATTGCACCTTTAGTTTTTGTGGTTGGATTGAGTATGGCTAAAGAAGCTATGGAAGATTGGCGTAGGTTTATACAGGATATGAAGGTTAATTTGCGGAAAGCTAATGTGCATAAAAGGGATGGTGTTTTTGGTCCTAGACCATGGATGAAGCTTAGAGTTGGAGACGTAGTGAAAGTAGAAAAGGATAAATTCTTTCCTGCAGATTTACTTCTTTTATCTTCCAGTTATGATGATGGAATTTGTTATGTTGAAACCATGAACTTAGATGGGGAGACTAATTTGAAGGTGAAACGAGCTTTAGAGTCGACTCTTCCTGTGGATGATGATCACACTTTCAAGGATTTTCTTGCAACCATAAGGTGTGAAGATCCCAACCCGAATCTTTACACTTTTGTGGGTAATCTTGAATTCGATCGCCAAATCTATCCTCTTGATCCTAGTCAAATTCTCCTCCGAGATTCAAAACTTCGCAACACTTCCTACATTTATGGAGTGGTGATATTCACAGGTCATGATAGCAAGGTTATGCAAAATTCAACGAAATCTCCTTCCAAGAGGAGCAGGGTCGAAAAACAAATGGACAAAATAATATACATCCTTTTCAGCCTCCTTGTGTTCATCTCGTTCATCAGCTCAGTAGGTTTTATTGCGAAGACCAAAAATGATTTGCCAAAGTGGTGGTACCTGCGGGTCCCAGACAAGGAAGGTCTATATGATCCAGGGCAACCCCTGAGATCAGGATTCTATCATCTGATTACTGCTTTGATATTATATGGCTACTTGATACCAATATCACTTTATGTGTCGATTGAGGTTGTAAAAGTCCTCCAAGCATTATTCATTAACCGAGATCTTCAAATGTTTGATGAAGAGACTGGAACTCCTGCTCAGGCACGCACATCAAACTTAAATGAGGAACTGGGACAGGTTGATACAATCCTTTCTGATAAAACAGGTACCTTAACATGCAACCAGATGGATTTTCTTAAGTGCTCCATTGGTGGTACTGCTTATGGCATGAAAGCAAGTGATGTTGAACTTGCTGCTGCTAATCAGATAGCCATGGATATGGATGGACAGAGCCAATCTAGTACACCTCATTCTTGGCGGAAGAGTGGGCATGGATTTGGGGAATCAGAAATTGAATTAGAGACGGTCATTTCTTCAAAAGATGAAGAAGACCATAAACCTGCCATAAAGGGGTTCAGCTTTGAGGATGTCCGCCTCATGAATGGAAATTGGTACAATGAACCCAACGCAGATGATGTTTTATTATTTCTCAGGATCCTATCAATTTGCCACACTGCAATTCCAGAGCAAAATGAAGAGACCGGCATCTTTACTTACGAAGCAGAATCACCAGATGAAAGTGCATTTCTTGTTGCTGCAAGAGAGTTTGGTTTCGAGTTCTGCAGACGAACTCAATCGAGCATATTTGTTCGCGAGAGATATCCATCCTTTCAAGAGCCAGTAGAGAGGTGAGACCATGAACAAATAATTCTGTTTGGTATTTGGGACAATTTTTTTAAGTCTTGGATTAGGTGTCTTGACATGTCACATATTCAATATTTCTGTAAAACAGGGAATACAAGGTTCTCAACTTGTTGGATTTCACTAGCAAAAGGAAGAGGATGTCTGTTATTGTTAGGGATGAGAATGGTCAGATTCTTCTCCTGTGCAAAGGAGCTGACAGGTATGCCACTGATTTGTTGAAAACACATTTTTTTCCTTGTACTTGATAGCCTCTGAATCACCCTCATTTGTTTTATTTCCTTTTGCCTATTTCATTATCATATCTTTCTTGAAAGTGCCCTTAAAATCAACTGATATGCTCTCAAATTTAATGCATTCTTTGCTTTACAGCATCATATTTGATAGGCTAGCGAGAAATGGGAGAATACTCGAGGAAGTAACAACCAAGCATTTGAATGAGTATGGGGAGGCTGGATTACGAACGCTAGCACTTGCTTACAAGAAACTCGATGAAGCTAAATATTCATCCTGGAATGAAGAGTTCACCAAAGCAAGAACTGCAATTAATGGTGACAGGGAAGCAATGCTTGAGAAACTTGCTGATATGATGGAAAAGGACTTGATACTTGTTGGTGCTACTGCTGTGGAGGACAAATTGCAGAACGGGGTATGTCATATATCTTAGGTGTACTTTGAACCTATTTATTGATTCTTCCTCCTTCCTATCTCTTTCTTTCTCACTCGCTCAATTTCTATTTATTACCTCTCTATAGGTGCCTCAGTGCATAGACAAACTGGCACAAGCTGGTCTAAAGATCTGGGTTCTGACAGGTGATAAGATGGAAACTGCAATTAATATAGGGTCTGTTTCTCCCCAAAATAATGTGTTTTTTACTATTTTAGGATCATATGACGAATCAATGATCAAAACTTTACTGATGGTAACCTGAAAATTCTCGTCATGCAGATTTGCTTGTAGTTTGCTTCGACAAGGCATGAAACAGATATGCATAACAACAATGAACTCGGATTCAGTAGTTCAAAATACCAAACAGGTAACTATTATTAGGCAAGAATGTGGAACAATATTTGGCGAATCAATTTAATTTATGAAAGTTTTAATTTTCTTCTTTTCCTATGTAGGCTATAAAGGAGAATATTTTAAATCAGATAACCAATGCAACTCAAATGATCAAGCTAGAAAAGGATCCTCATGCTGCATTTGCTTTGATCATTGATGGAAAAACTCTTGCGCATGCCTTGGAGGACGATATGAAGATTCAGTTCTTGAATTTAGCTGTTGGTTGTGCTTCTGTCATATGCTGCCGTGTCTCACCGAAGCAGAAAGCTCTGGTGGGATATATTTATTGACATCTTAAAGAATTTTCGTAATCTTCCACCTCGCTATTCATCGATGAAACCTTTGGCCATTCTGTTGGATATTCTGTTATCTAAGTTATCTATCATAAATATCTCACTTAATTATATGATAATTAGGTAACAAGATTAGTAAAAGAAGGAACTGGGAAAACTACATTAGCAATTGGTGATGGTGCAAACGATGTTGGCATGATTCAAGAAGCCGATATTGGTGTTGGCATCAGTGGGTGTGAAGGAATGCAGGTTGGTAAAGAACCTCTACTGCATCTATGCATCTTGAGAGTTACTGAAACAAATTTCTCAGAATATAAAGTTCCTTGATTTATTTCAATAAGTATATGATTGTATTCAGCATCTCTAATCATCGAGTAGTTCATATTTAAGAATTGCTCTAGGCAGTGATGAACTTTAACCTATATTGGACCCTCTCTATGGAAAAATCTCCTGTTATCATCTAAACTAGCATATTATTTGGAGATAGAGTCTATATATGTTATCAAGCTTTCCTATCATTTGTATCTTTTGGATAAGTTTCAGTACTTCGAGATAAAATACCTTATCTGTCTCAATTGTTTCTAGGCCTCCTTCAGTTAATGCATTTAATTGTTTTTTTATTGGCTCTCTCTTTTGTTTGGCTTAATATCTTCTAAATGCTTTAATACCAAGGAATACACATCTTGTTTTCCTGAGCATGTGTTGACTTCCATATAATTTAAGACTGGGTTACTAAGTATCAGCTGTTTACTTGTGGCAGGCTGTGATGGCTAGTGACTTTTCTATTGCACAGTTTCAGTTTCTAGAGAAACTCTTGGTCGTACATGGTCATTGGTGTTACAAAAGAATTGCTCAGATGGTAAGTCATTATGGCTTGAACTGGATTTCACACACTTTGCTATATCCCAAAACCCCATCTAGTCAATTTTCTCACACATCATTTTAACATGTGATTTTAATTTCTGAATGCAGATTTGTTATTTCTTCTATAAAAACATTGCGTTTGGCCTTACAATCTTCTACTTTGAGGCTTTCGCTGGCTTTTCTGGACAGTCTGTGTATGTTGATTGGTACATGCTCCTATTTAACGTTGTTCTCACGTCATTGCCCGTAATTTCGCTTGGAGTGTTTGAACAAGATGTAGACTCCGAAGTATGCTTGCAGGTTAGTTCTTTCTAGGATTTCATTTTTGCCCTGTAACTATAGGGGTCTAGCAATTTTAGGACAATGACTATCCATTTAGGCCTGAATGTCCAAGTTGGGCAGGAATTCGTCACTTCTACTGCACATGAACCTTGTTAGTGCAACCAATTCTGGACATTTTGAAAACATTCTCACATTCGTAGTCAATGTACAAGAAACTGCACTTAAATATGGTGTCCTAAATCCAAGTAATATTGATGTCCTTGAATTGCAAGACCCTATATATCAAAATTGGCTCGACTAATTAAAAACTTCTGTGCAGTTTCCAGCTCTATATCAGCAAGGTCCGAAGAATCTGTTCTTCGATTGGTACAGAATATTTGGTTGGATGGGAAACGGGCTATACACGTCCCTCATCGTCTTCTTCCTAAACATTATCATCTTTTACGACCAAGCTTTCCGGTCAGGGGGCCAAACAGCTGACATGACAGCTGTGGGGACCACCATGTTCACTTGCATCATTTGGGCAGTCAATTGCCAGATTGCTTTAACCATGAGCCATTTCACATGGATACAACATTTGTTTGTTTGGGGTAGCGTTGCTTTCTGGTACGTTTTCCTCTTCGTATACGGTGAATTGACCTACGCCCTCGATGTAAACGCCTTCAGAATACTGTCAGAGATTCTGGCCCCGGCTCCAATCTACTGGACCACCACCCTCCTAGTCACCATTGCCTGTAATCTCCCCTACCTTGCTCATATCTCCTTTCAAAGATTGATCAATCCACTTGATCATCACATCATTCAGGAGATCAAATGCTACAATAAACACATTGAGGATCGTCATATGTGGCGAAAGGAATGCACAAAGGCTCGACAATCCACCAAGATCGGCTTTACAGCTAGAGTCGATGCAAAGATCAGACTGTTGAAAGGGAGATTACAGAAGAAATATTCTATTGCTTATAACAGTCCTGTACCTCCACAAACTTGATTCTGCATATACAACAATAGATTATTTTTTTTCATTAGGGATTTTAACTGGTTGGGATTTTGTGTTGTCTTTGTGGGGCCATTCTTGATTCATTATTGGTGGAGTGAGTGTAGTGGGTTTCAGTGAGGTAGTTTTTGCAAGCCTTAACCTCCAAGGCTGTTTGTATGTAGAGTTATATATGTAAGATAACAAATTCAAGCTTGTGAAGTAGTAGCTAGCTCCTGTATTTCTCTCTCTCTCACAACAAAATGGTTTGTCAAGACTAGTTGGTTCCATATAGGAAGGATTTTTTGTAGTGCAAGTCTCTTCAAAATTAATTTTAATGTAAAATTCAAAATGATATTAATTATTAATATTATTATAAATTTAATATATTTATGTTGTTAAAAATAAAAATACCTTATCACAACTTTGAAATAGAAATGAAAATAAAAATAAAGTAATTCTATTGTGTATTATTTTATTTTATGTTTTGCAATTTAGGTGCATTTTTGGAAAATTAACTGTCTTTATAGAAAAATTATTTTGTTTATACTGAAAAATTAATTTAATGTGGATTGATTTTTTAATATAAACAAAATGACTTTTCAATACACCGGAATATCTTTTAAAAAATATACTCCCTCAATTTCAAAATATATGTCACTTTAGTTTTTTTATACTTTTGTCATAATATATGTCATTTTAGATTTTTTTTCCCCAAAACACCTAATCAACTTCAATTATCCATTTCTCAATGCATTGCTATTAGTTAAAATAGTATTCTTTAATATGCGTGATAAATGCTAAAATGACATATATTTTAAAATGAATGGAGTATATACAATACAATACACTTGATTCTGATTGGAATTAATTCGTTCGGTGCACCTATATCTTTTTCTCTATTTTCAGGCATTAGTTAGATAGCTTATATTAGATTAGAGGTAATTTCTAATCATTCTCTCTACATATTTACCACATTTTCATTTCAATAATCTTACATTATTCAATAGATTTTACTTTCAATAGATTGTATCTACATCATCATTCAAGTACTTTTATGATTCAATTTGAAAATTAGTTGAAGATTTTCATTGAATCTTGAAGAGATTGAATATTTTTAATTTCTTAATTCATTACATTTTCAATTCAATTGGTGAGATTATTCTTATTTTCCCTTAATTCCTTGCATTTTAGTTGATTTTCATGATGTTTGTTTTAATTTTTATCAATTGAAGTTATTTATTGATTTTGGAATTGATCCATGCATAATAAATAATAATTATATTTTAATAGAAAATTAATGTTGATTACATATTAATGATTATAAGTATTTATTACATACATATTCAACATGTCTTTAATAAGGATATATGTGTCTTTTTATATAAAAATGGATAGAAAACTTTTTCTTAAAAGAAGTGTATAAAAATCTTTTTATGTGATTACAATGAGAGTGTGGTTGAGAACTTTTGGAGGTGAATAATGGTAATCAAAGTCATAGTGCGTGTTTGGAATGATTTTATTATGACTTTGATTAAAAAACTAAGGAATCTATAATTGTTCAGTTATTTGAAAGGTGTGACTTTCATTCCATACTATTTTCTTTCCTATTTTTTTTTTCAATTTTTACAACGAGCGTTTTTTTTTTTTTTATCCCCGTATAAAACTAAGCTAAATAAAAATATTGAATGAAAGGTTAGAGATAAAAAGTGTAGAAACACTTGAAAGTAAAATAAAAGGAAAAAGGGGATTTTAAAGGAACGCAATATTATTATTATTATTATTATTATTATTATTATTATTATTATTATTATTTGGTGCCACCCACACCCAGTATAATGGCGAAGGAAATAGTGTGTGTTTTCGATCATTATCGCACGAGTGATAGATTCTTGGTGTTTAATGGCGATTTCTTTTCTCCTCGTTCCAATCCCTAGAATTCGGTCTTTTTCTTTATCATGTTTTTATGTAATTTAATTGCGTGAAGGAGGATATAATTTGAGTTTGCTTCGTGGATTTGAATGGAGCCGCGGGTGGGGAATAAGTTTCGGTTGGGGCGGAAGATTGGGGGTGGCTCATTTGGAGAGATCTATTTAGGTATTTTTGTTTTATGTTGTTAATTATTTGTGTAATTTTGTTTGTTTGAATTTGATGTTTCCTTTTCTAATTCTTTTTTTTTTTTTCTTTTCATCTGTGGTTGGTTGCAGGTACTAATATTCAGACGAATGAGGAGGTTGCTATTAAGCTCGTAAGTCATCGATTTTTTGTTTATTTATTCGTAGGTTTTTTGTTTGAGGAGATTCTGGTTCATCGTAATTGTTTTCTCTTCTCCACGTTTTAATTTGATGTAGTTTTCTGCATTTACTGTAGTTTGATTATTTCTGAATGAATGCTCGCTTCGAATTTCCATTGAATAAACTGAGACTCTGGGTATGAATAATAGCGCTTTAAAACATAGGTTTTGTGTTGCATTGGAACATGAATTTTCTGATGATGATTTTCTTAGATAACCAAGCTTCTTAGCAATGAAAAACATGCATTGTTCAGTACAACAGTTTTCTGTCGTGCTTAACGACTAGTGTTCTGCTCTCGCCTACCTTTGTTAGTGGTTCCTAGGAGTCACGTGTTCTCCTTTTTGGAATAGTGAAATTAAATAAATACTTGGAAACTTTTGCAATGGGGAAATGATTATTAGTTTGCATGCTGCTCCACATTTTATCTCGTAACTGGATTCATGTTAATTCTGAACAAAAGCTGATGGAAAGTTCATAAATTAGATTTTCCTTCACTAATGTTTCATAAAAAATTTCCCATATGGGTAGATTTGATCTTAATGTCTCTATGCATTTCTGCATATAATTCCTTGAATAGTTTATTTTCCTACATATTTGTTGCTTAGATTTTTTAAAAATACATTTCATTCAGGAAAATGTGAAGACAAAACACCCCCAGTTGCTGTATGAGTCGAAGTTGTACAAATTACTTCAAGGAGGAAGTAATAATCTTTTTTGTTGTTTTAGTTTCTCGGCATTGTTTTCCTTTTATGTGATTATATTTATCAGTATTCTTCGTGTTTTGCAATTTTGAATTTTTGGCAGCTGGAATCCCAAATATTAGATGGTTTGGGGTTGAAGGAGACTTTAATGTTCTCGTTATGGATTTATTGGGACCCAGTCTTGAAGACTTGTTTAACTTTTGTAGCCGGAAGCTGTCTTTAAAGACTGTTCTCATGCTTGCAGATCAAATGGTACTGTTTACTGTTTGCTTGTATTTTTTTACTATGTTTTAAGCAATTTAATGTTTCAATATGTCCATGGAATCTTTGTTTTCTTTCAGATTAATCGAATTGAGTTTCTTCACTGTAAATCTTTTCTGCATCGAGATCTTAAGCCCGACAATTTTCTTATGGGTTTGGGAAGACGTGCGAATCAGGTGTCCCCTTTTTCTAATTCTGAAGATTGCCTAATTTTGTTCTAACTTTTTTGCTTTTAGATGTCTTGCATCCATAACTGTGCCCATTCACTTTTAGGTTTATGCCATTGATTTTGGACTTGCCAAGAAATATAGAGATTCTTCAACTCAGCAGCATATTCCATATAGGTAAGGTGTGTTTTGTTTAGGTATCTATGAAGTTTAGACCTTATGTAGTCATTAGTGCTTTTCATTGCTTAGCTCCCAAATCTTGTATTTTTACATATTAAATATTCTTGCATGTGATCAATATATTTCAGAAATATTTTACTTTCTAATGCAGAGAAAATAAGAATTTGATTGGAACAGCTAGATATGCAAGTATGAATACACATCTGGGCATTGGTACGCATGTGACATTTGCCATATCTTTTACCCTCTTGAGTTTTGACTTTTAAGCTGTGGTAAAGCTGATTTCTTGTGTCTTTCATGTTTGATTCTTGTCTACTGAATTGACCAATGGATAGAACAAAGTCGCAGGGATGATCTAGAATCACTAGGATACGTTCTCATGTACTTCTTAAGAGGAAGGTGTGCGCATGAATCTTACTTTGTTAATTCATGCTACTTCTAGTTCTAGTGGTATATCTTACTCATCTATGGAAAAATATATAGCCTTCCCTGGCAGGGTCTCAGAGCTGGTAACAAGAAACAGAAGTACGAGAAAATTAGTGAGAAAAAAGTCTCAACTTCCATAGAGGTTATTAACTTTACCCCACTTAATGGAAATATATTTCCTGTTGCCCAAGCCTGACTCCGAAGTTCAATTTTTTTGTGCAGTCTTTATGCCGTGGCTATCCAACGGAATTTGCTTCTTACTTCCATTACTGCCGTTCGCTTAGATTTGATGATAAGCCAGATTATGCTTATCTGAAAAGAATTTTTCGTGACCTTTTTATTCGTGAAGGTATTAATGTTTACCCATCTCTTCCAACATTCCCTTTTCAATAGGTGGTCTTCCTATAATGCTCATACTTTGCTTGCATCTCCCTATCCTTTGTCCTAGCAGGTTTTCAATTTGACTATATTTTTGATTGGACTATTTTGAAATATCAACAGACACAGCTTGCTAATCCTCCATCTCGTGCTCTAGTAAGTAACTATAAGTTTTACCTTCTTTTCACTAAGCTGCAACCTGATGAATTTTTGGGGCAGGGTGCTGCTGGAACGAGTTCAGGGATACCACATCCTAATATTGACAGAGAATTAGGTGACTTTATTAGCATTTATACGAGTGACATTATACAGTGGTTGCTGCTCTTATTTATTCATCTGTTTTTCGTAGGATAGTTAAGAGATACTACCTCCGTCCCGGGTCTTTTTTCCAAAAAACCTGGGCACACGGATTAAGAAAAAAGTAGAGTATGGGACGGAGGGAGTATTATTCTTGAGCTTGAGGTTTGGCCTATCTTACATAAAACTCAATGAAGTTTGTGAAATACAAGTACCTCCCTTTTGACATGCTGCTATCTTAGAAATTGCACCAATCTGAGGGGGTAACCTCAAGGTGCCTGTAGTGAGGGTATTTATAATTTCACAACGTAGTTGGTTTTTTTTTCCCTTAATAGGTCAGACCTCAATGTAGGTTTTTGTAATTCACTCTTATTAGTAAGTGTGCAGTCAGTCACCTATATGCTCAGAGTTGAATGCATTTGCACAACTATTTGCAGGTGGGGAGGAAGGTAGGCTTCCTGGTCGTCCCAGAAACCTTTTGAATTCTGGAAATTTGTCTAGACACAGAGATCCTGTTGCAAGTGATACGGCCATGTCTAAAGATGTAAGACTATAACCATCCACCCACCCCAAAAAATAAAATAATTGAAAATTGTCAATGCATGCCATAGATATCTAGTCTTTGTGTACGATGGGAGGACATAAAGTTTTTCTGTGAGTTGGTCATACTGTATTTGAAATGGGGGGCCTATGATAGTTGAATATCAGAGTATGTGTTAGAAGACATTTCTTATAACCATGAAATACAAAGAAATCCATAGAAAAGGGAGCACTTTTCTGTTTCTTAAGATTTCCAATTTGGCTTCTTTTAATCTTCACATGTTAATATTACTTGGTCTTATTGTATCTGCAGTTATCTAGTTCCAATATCCCGCAAATGGGATCATCAAGGCGACCTGCTATTCCAAGTAGTCGAGATCCCGACGCTTCTGGTAATGGCAGCGAACTTTCACGTGCCCGTACCGCAGATGCATTCAACAGAAATTCCAGTACTGCAGCACAACGAAGTTCAACCTTAGTTCCATCTGATCATAAGCGCTCATCTTCTACTAGAGACCCCTCAAACATAAAAAAATTTGAATCCACCCTCAAGGGGATGGAGAGCCTCAACATTGGCATCAACGAGAGGACACACTATTAGCCCAACTGCTAGCTAACATTTGTTGCTTACTCCCTCTGTACATATATGCTGTTCGTATGATGAAAGCTGCTCAAAAAAATCGAGCCCATTAATTGCTGCAGAAATTTGTGAAAAGTGCAAAACAGAACACAAGATCTGTTGACTTCTGCATAAAGACGAGGTCAGTAAACTTGATACAATGAAAGTAAGGTTCATTGCATTGTATCTAATTAGCTAAGAGAACTTGGTGTATAGTTCCACCTTAAATAATGTCTTTTTCTTTTTTCCTTTTCCCTTTTCTAAATTTGTTAATGTTGTACCAACCCATTCATTTGATTTTGCCATTTGATGGCCCAAAATCCTGATGTTTTTACTCTTAATTCTTACAACTCAATAAATTCATGTGTGATGTTCAATTGTGGTTTTAAAAAGTAATGGCCTCTTTGACGTTGTGGATGTCATCAGTTCTAGCCATATTTTCGGGTTTTTGGTAGGAAATTTCACATGATTTTGTGCACTTAACTTATCCTCATAGTAGGTATGCTATTTTGTTGGCATGTGCAACAAACTTTATCTTGATTGAGTGTATACCATGCTTTCTTTGCAAAGGACCCAAATCATTCAAAAGATTAGGGCTGTTGTTTCTTAAGACAGATTTTCACATGTCATCATATTAAAACAGGGATTATTTTATCATTTAACATTGATTATTTTTATGCTTATTTTAAATGAAAATGGTAATGGTTAAACGGTGTTGTGTAACGTGGAAGATGGCGAGTGTTGAACATGGTGATCAAGATTGCAGTGAATGAAGTTTGAAATTCTTTGGATTATCTGTTTTGAGTTATTCTTGTGTGAAATTTGTTCATAGTATGATTTGATATTACAGCATTCATTCCTTGATACAGTTGCATTTATAAACTACTACCTCTGTCTATGTAAAGTTTGCATATTTTCATTTTTTGTTTGTCCCACAAAAGTTTACATATCATAAAATGAAAATACTCATTTAAATTTTAATCCTCACATTCTCCACCCTTCATATCCTATTCATTATACTCTTTCATAATTCATGTGTTTAAAAAGTATTGTAAACTTTTGAGGGACGTAGGTAGTGATACTTTTTATACTGTGGTGACTTATAAGTCTTATGTTATTCCAGTATGAATGTATAAATATAAATTTCATACTCTGAGATCTAGTTTATTGTTCATGTTTGTATAATTCATGTAGTATACTCTATGTCCCAACTTTTATTTCACAGTTGTTTTATTTTAGTTTTTCAATTTTACTTTTACACATCTAAAAAGAAAATATTCTACACTCTTAAAATTAATAAATTATACTTTTTATTATTAATTTTATATTTATATATTTTTATTTTTATTGGTTTATGTCTTATCTTCAAATATTAAAATAGTTTTGAGACTGAGAAAATATTAAAAATTAAAAATTCAAATAGTAAAATACATAAAACAAAAAAGTAAGGATAAGATAATCTAATATGATTGCTAGTAAAATGTGTCCATGCAGAAGGCCACAGTTGTAACAGAATTTGGTCAGTTGATCAACTTAGGAAGGTTCACTACTGTTTGAAATGACAGGTGAAGGAGAAAGAAAATTAGCTAGCCTCTCTGCCTAACCATATCATAATTCTTCGATTTATAATAATAATAATAATAATAATAATAATAATAATAAGTTATTGTCATATTCATATTCCTATGAAACGAACACAGAACATGCATCATCATGTCCCACATCTATTTATGCAAACTATTATGATTGACATCGATATCCATATTTTGCTGTATATTATATAAAAAGTGAACAGATCTTGATAATATTTTTTTATCATTTTATAATCTATCTATGTGTTTTGATACAAACATGGCTTGAATTGGAAGCTTGGAAGAGGTAATACAAATCTTAGGTAGGGGTGGCATACCGTATCGTACTGCCCATATCGTATATCGTATACCGTACTGAAATTTTCGGTATGCATTATTGCATACCGATACCGTACCGAAATTTTCGGTATATCGGATTTCGGTATACCGAAATTTCGGTATACCAAAAATGCATACCGCATACCGTACCGTACCGATATTTTGATATATACCGATCTATACCGAAATACCGGTCCATACCGAAATACCGACTATGTCGGTATACCGCCCATACCGGTATATACCGCCATGCCGGTCCATACCGTAATAATTGAAGTATAATTTTAATTAAATAAAAATAAATTTAATATTAAATTACCAAAATGGTATATACCGAGATACCGAAATATTTTCGGTATACCGTAAATAATTGGTATACAGGTTTATACCGAAAATATTTCGGTATATACCGGTATACCGAAAATTTTAAAATTCTATACCGATACCGTACCGAAAATATCGGTATGGCATCATACCGTACCGAAATTTTCGATAAATTCAGTATTATTCGGTATGATAAGTAAGGTATATCGGTATTTTCGGTATTTGCTCCAACCCTAATCGTAGGGGTGGCAATTTCGTATATGACACGATAGCACGACACAAAAACGATACGAAAATTGTGGGTTAGTGTTTAGGGTTATCGTGTTCGTGTCCTTATCGTGTCGACCTGATAAGGACACGAATATTTCGTGTCGTGTCAACCCGTTAAACACGATAAAATTAACAGATGACACATTAACCCGTTAGCAACCTGTTAATCTGTTAGTGATGTGATATACATTATTAATATGTATCTGATAGTAGCACGTTAATAAATTTTAAATACAAAATATTAAATATATTACTATTAAAATTGATAATAAAATATAAAATTTATTAATTTTCGTGTCCTTGTCGTGTTCTTATCGTGTCGTTTCGTGTTTTATTTATTTATTAAATTTTTAAAATTGATAAATAAACTTTCGTGTCATTATCGTGTCGTGTTGACACGAAAATTTTCGTGTTCGTGTTTATCTATATCTTATCATGTCGTGTTCGTGTTTCACCTTATCGTGTCGTGTCGTTATCGTATCGACACGATTGCACGATTTGCCATCCCTACCAAATCGCACTAGAAACGCCAAAAATAAAAAGTTCTCTCTCTATATATATATATATTTATTTTTTTTAAATTTGAATAAGTCTTCACACCTATTTTAAAATATATTTTTAAAATGTAATTTTTTGAGGATGTTATTTGAATATAAACAAACATTTTGAGGGTATTATAATAGATTGTTATTTTTATTTATGAAGTATATAAAAATTGATTAGTCTTATATGCACCAGTTACACGGTGTAACTCAAGTTCATTTTTTAAAAGTTAAACAAAATACTACTGAAAAATTACACATATTATTACTGAAAAGTGTATCTTTTCAGTAGTATTTTGTTTAACTTTTAAAAAATAAACTTGAGTTGCACCGTGTAACTTATGCACAAGAGACTTACTCATTAAAAATACTGTTATACGGACAAAACATAAAAGTATAAAATTTATTAACGAAAGAAGGGTATACAATGAATTGAACAAGGTTTGAAATTTCGGGAAATTTTGGAAATTTGAGGGTACCGATATGGAAATTCACTTGAACGATTAATTTTTCAAAATTTCGGTTAAATATCGGGAAATTTCGGTTACAATATCGACATCGGTCCAGGGTAATTCAAAATGTGCAGATTATCGAAAAATATCGTGGAAATTTCGGTAATTTATCGGTCAAAATTTTGGGAAATAATTTTTTTTTATGACTTGGTACCATTATTGCTTAGACCAAAATGATCTTTCTTCTTTTACATTTGAGGCTCATAGGACATCATTTTGGTATTAGTTGTGTAATATTCAATAATTATGAACAATTGTTGTATCGTTTTATATTTCTTACGTATGTTTTCTTAATATATTTGTTGTAAGATTCTCATTTTATAGAGATTTTAAGTTCAATTAATGTATTAAGACTAGTAATAATATTGTCTAGAATTTCATGTTAAATTTCCATCATTTTAATGAAATTTCCGTGAATTTTTTATTTTTTACCGATATCGATATTTCCACCGATATATCCATAAATTCAGGGTACCGATATTTCCGTCGATACCGATATTTTCATCCTTGGAATTGAACAACAAATAATGTAATTGTTGCCAAAATAATTTAACTATACTTACGTTAAAACCAAATAAATCAGCCTCCAAAGAAATGAATTATTATATATATTTACTGGTATTACAAATTTTTTATACTGTAATTTTAGTTTATAAGTATAATATTATCAATATCAGTATGCAATTAAATTAGTGAATATATATAATAATAATAATTTCATATTATAGAAATTTCATAAATGTGTTTGTGAAATCAAATTAATGTTTTTGTTGATCTAGCTAAAAGAATTTAGCTTGTTTGATAAAGATTTTTGGTAAATGATCATATGTTTATTATTAGACATAAATTTATTATTTATTATAAATGTGATAATAAACATAAATAAAAATCTCACTCTCATTTAGTCATTTTAATTAATTATTTAAATTTATTTATGCATTATTATTATATTTATAGTAGACATATATTTATATGCTCACATGTAAAAATATGGCCATTTTCTAATTTTATCCTATCAATTTACCATTAGTTCTACATTTACACATAGCATACCTACTTTTAAAAAAAAAAAAATCTTATAAAATGAAATAAAACCGTAAAATTGGACGGATTTGATTAATATCAGAATCTGAACTTTACTCAATTCTTTCAACACATTAATTATATAGCTTCCAACATTCCCAAATCACACCACTTTGCATTTGATCTTGAGTGTATAAATTATAATTTAATATCATAGCAAATGAAAAAGATGGAAGCAAATTAAAACTGTAAAATGGGATCACCGGAATCCATGGATGACATTAGTGCAGGCATCCTTCATCCATCTGAAGCTCTTTCTGAAGGAATTCTTCATCTTCCCCTCAACCCCATATGCCTTATACCCAGCAACCCTCTTCTTCCTCTGCAACTCTGGATCGAAGCTCCAGCTCTTTGACGAAGACGACGAGCTGATTTTGCTCTTATTTACTTTGCTTATTTTCACTTCCTTGAAGCTGTAATCAAGATTCTGATGTGGGGGGTTGTAATCAGAGGTGCTGTAGCTTCTCAGATCATTCATGTTTCTGGGTTGCATCTCTGGACCTTCCCTGCTTGATTTGGATCTTGAAAATATATCCATGTCGGTTAGGAGAGAGAGAAGAGAAGAGAAGAGAGAGAAAACTCTCACACACTGCAAAAGCAGTCAGGAGAAAAGGGTTTCTTCGGATTTTGAATCAAAATTGTTAACCTTTTGGGGAGATTTTGAGTAGCTTTTAGCTTTTTATTCTTCACTGTTAATACTCCTCCTGCCATACAAGTCCACGTTACCTTGAATGACAATAAATAATCTATTTATTTAAAATAAAAAATTTATAATTATTATTTTTATTTTTTTATATACATATACACACTTTTAAAAATCACATAAAATATTTTTTTAATAATTAAATATTTTTTTATATTAATACATTCACTTTTATATATCAATATTAACTTTTTTTAATAATCGTGATTTGCAAAGATAGTTCAATTTTTATGAAAGGAAATAGTGTTAGTTTTTCTTTGTGGCTATTTAATTCATTGCAAGTTGGGTGCCACGTGTCAAGTGTTGACCATTGAATTATAGTGAGAGAGAATTTTTTTGTAAGCCTCACATCACATCACATCACATCACATGTGAATGCGAGAAGCAAAAATATCAAGTCTAGGCAGACATTGCATCTTATAGTTACAAAATGTGACTGCAAAATTAAATATATTAATTTATACTACTATTCAACTCTTTGAATTTGTTTGTGTAAAAACTGAGCTCGAATAGTTGGTCATTTTTTTAATTATAAAAAAATAATGACTTGCACTCATAATTTCAAGATAAAGCATCTTCATTTGAGCTATTATAAGATTGCATTTTAGCCTTCTGTACGTGTGTATATATATATATATACAAAAGAAAATTTGAATGTACAGTGAAAAGGAAAATAAAATGGACTTGTGGTGGCTTAACATGGATGTTAACGTATTATTATAATTGAAATTCAGAAGGTATTTGGTTGGCTCATTTGGAAGATGAGTAATATTAATCAAAGTTACGGTGTGTGTTAAGAATGACTCTATTATAATTTTGATTTTTAGAAATTAAGAAATATACAATAATTCAACTATTTGAGAAGTATGACTTTCATTCCATTACTATATCCTTTCCATTCTTCATAATTATATCAAACGCTCCCTCAGTAAACTTTCGCGTAAATGTATATTATATGTTTAATTAATAGTTAAATGAAACCAAACACAGTTTAGTAACTTGAAAATAAAAGAAAAAAATTGTTATTAATAAATTTAACCTATTTTTTTTATAATAATATAAACTAATGATAATTACTTCTGTGTGCATTAACTTACCATCACATGAAGAGGGCATGGGATAACTCATGTAAAACATTAGTGTATTAATTTTTACAACTTCTTGTTTTTACTGTATATCATATACTTTAGGGTATGTTTGTTTTGAGATTTAAGGGATCGTAGCAAGTTATGACTTTAAAATCCTGAGATGTGAAAATTTTGATGAATAGTATGTGCTTGTTTTGGGATTTTAGTAGGGTAGGATGTTACTTTATGTCAAATTAAAGTATGATAATGATAGATTTTATATGTATAATATGTATTTTATGAGTGGTGTTGGAAAGAGTAATAATAAGTTTAATAGGTAGTTGTAAGTGTGAATTGAGTTTGAGATGTGAAATCCGGATGTTACATCTCAAACTCGTGCAGAGCGTGATCGGAAAGTATTACGTCCATCCGTGCTAGTCCCAAAATAAATATACCCTTAGTTATAAAAGCCACAAATTATGACAAATCAATTGTTTTTTTAAAGTTAAATAATAATTTAAATTTATAACATTAAGGCATAAGTAGCTTCTAATTATCTGAGCTTTTCCATGCTGTCAATCTAGTATAAGAGTAAGTCTCCTGTGCATCAGTTACACGGTGTAACTCAAGTTTATTTTTAAAAAGTTACACAATTTATTATTGAAAAGTTACATAAATTATTATTGAAAAATTATATTATAAAAGATACACTTTTTAATAATATCATATGTAACTTTTCAGTAGTATTTTATATAATTTTTAAAAAATAAATTTAAATTACACCGTATAAATGGTGCATACAAGACTAATCTAGTGTAATAGCATTTGGCAATCCAGCTGTTTATTTGGTTGAAAATAATAACTGAGGTAACGTGTACGAAATAAATTTACAGGTCATAATTTCAGTCTTGATTTTGATTAACCCATATATTTCTGAAATAATTGATTGCATTTATTGTTTCTTTTTTGATTTTATAATAAGAGAATATATATATTATATATATATATATATATATGTCATGTTATGAAAATTAAATGGGCCCAGCCCATTTATTTGATTTGGATACATTTATTTGTAAAGCAGACTGAACACGTACATGCACCCTTGTACAACACCTAATTAACAGCACATTTGATGTCAACATTAATTAAAATGTAATTTAAATTTTAATTATAATATAACACTAATTATATGACACAGATAAATAAAATTTGATACTAACTTTAACTAAAACGTGACGAGGTGCACAGATTCAAGTGTTCATTTTTTATGGACTATAATAAAGGAGGGGCTGATTCTAATGCATAATTCCACCACTTTCATATTAGTGTTCCATCTCCTATTTTATTACTTTCAACATATGATATGTGTAATAAATAATATCTTAAATTATTGTAAGGTAAATAGATACATGAGATATCATAATATCTAAGAAATACACACAGAAAAAGAAAATAACAAAAGAGAGTTATATCATCAATTTTTTTAGATTCAGATCGTCTTTACGATTTCAGTGAATTAATTCACACGGTGTATGAGAACGACATTTGAGACTTTCCCTTCACCAACCCATTCATGCAGCAACTCCTCTCTCTCAAGTAAAAATAGTGGAATTGTATTATAGATCACATGGAGACAAAAGTATAATGGTGAATGAGAGAAGGAAAAAAATAAATAAAAAAAAGTTGTACAAAATTTGGACCAATACGGAACCTGAAAGGCACAGCACATGCCAGCAAGTATTAACTACTTGGTTAAACATAGGGCCAATAATTATCATTAATCGACACATCTCATACTTTCAAAATAATGAAATATCGTTTTAATAATTTTGAGTTGCAGTTGTTGTGGAGTAGGATATTAACAATTTTGCCAATGCTATTCTAATCCAATCGACTGAATTTTACTCATATTATAATATTATTATTATATATTGTTACTCCTCTTAATCAAATCATATACTACCTCCGTTCACGAAAAATACCCTCAAATATTTGTACGTGATTTAATGCAATATGTCAGGATTATTACGAGATATTGTGAGTTCCGATATGAATAAAGAGAATATCTTTGGAAAGTACATATGACGTTGTCTCCAAAGATATTCTCTTTATTCACATCAAACCTCACAATATCCCATAATATCTTCCGACATATTGCATTAAATCACATGCAAATATCTGATTGTATTTTTCGTGAACAGATGGAGTAATTAAAATTTAGAAAATCTACATCCATCCATGTCAAGATTTTGCAAGATGATTCACCAAAATCCCACGGGTTTATTCATAAACTTTGTGGCGATATCCAACAAATCTCCTCGTATTGTCGCACAGAAAATCCCTACTTGCACTTTTGCTGGCATCCACTCAAACATTTCCTCTATCTGAAAATATAAATACTTCTGTAAAAAATTGAGGTGATCAAGAAAAAATTAAGGAAAAAATTTCTACAATCTAAAATCAAGTAATTTATTTAAAAATATTCATTTTGTATATATAAGTGTTACTAATTTTTAAATAGTGATATTGAAAAAAAAAACATATAAACATGAATTTACATGAGACTTACTCAAAATTTAAATTTTATTAGGCGTCTGAGCTAATCTCTAATGAGCGTACCTGGTCCTTAAAACCGCGCTCTAGTATTTCATCAGCTTCGGCCAACACAATCATTTTGATGCAATCACGACGAACAAGCTGTCTACGCAACAGGCCGTAGATTCCACCTGGGGTGCCACCAACAACATGAACCCCAGCTGCAAGAGCCTGTAGTAGCCCTGCAGGTTTATTACCACCTAGACTAACACAAACCTTAACACCAAGGTCTTCACCAAGAGCTTCTACAACCTTCACAATTTGTAGGGCAACTTCTCTCTTAGGAGCCATAACCAAGGCCTGACATTGTCTTAAACCGTAATCAAGCTGTTGTAGGATTCCGGGACAGAAAATTGTGGAATTCTCTGTCCCGGACTCCACTTGTTGAATAACATCGAGGCCTTTGCAGAACGGGACAATGCATCTTTGTTGGATTTGAGACGGTGTCTCCAAACCTTCAATTGAATATAGAAAAGCAAAAATTGAACATTTTTGAACTGCAAATGGAGTCATAAAAATAAAATTTGTAAAAGAGCATTGTGTTTTGGACTTGATGAATTGAACAATCTCCAAACTAAAATAACATTAAAGGAAGATTGCAAGCTAATATATATGTTTGAATGTAAATATACCATAAGCATGGATGGCTTTAAGGAGATTCTCATGAAGACCCATAGCATCAAAACTGTCATAAACCTCATCATAAGATGTGAACAAATCTTTTTCATCAGCTTCAACCCTATCAGTGTACATGTGCTCCAGTTGTAAAACGTACATATTAATATAATTAAAATAAACTGAAACGTGCAAATTAATATAATTGAAATGCACTTAGATCAAAATAAAAACGTGAAATAAATTATGCAAATTTATATAAAATTATAAATGAAATATATATACTAATATTAATGGAGCGTGGCGACTGCACATGCAAGACTTTTATGTATTTAATTAATTACAAACTACTTCTAATGTAATTCATCAAAATTTGATATTTGGGAATTAATTAGCAGTAGCACATGAATTTAATTAAGAAACTTACAATTTAATCATCTGAGTATCAGACTCTGATCCTTCTGCCATAGGAAAGAATCGATGATACCTCTTGGAAAAAAAAGTGTCACATCAATTATATAGCACACACGATTGGCCTCACAAATTCATAATAATCATACATGATATTAAGTTTTTTTTTATTTGAAAAAATCAAAATCCCAAAAAGAACAAAAAACATATATACAGAAAGAAGAAGGATATGGTGCAGGATTAGTCTGATGCGAATGTTTAGTCAAATGGGAGGATTTCTCATTAGTTAATAATTAAGAATAGGGGCAGCGTCGACTTGAACTAGTACACTATAATTTTAAATCTATTCTGGCTCATAATTGACATATTAAAATTTTTTTTTTGGACATTGACTTTTTATATATTGGATAATACAGAGGTACATTTTCTACGATAAAAAATAGTTTATTACAAAAATTTTGTAGTTATCATCTATTTATGCTATTAGGTGCTGCTTGGTAGACACCGGAGGTATATTATACATTTTTATCTTTTGTAGTAATGGTAATCCATATAAAATTTATGTTGATCCATATTTTATCAGTTCAGACCCGGTAAATAAACGCCAATATTATCCACAATTTATTGTAAAAGTTAAGTAATTATAATAAAAATTACAGTGTATGTTTAAAATAATTTTATTATGATTTTAATTTTTTAAAATTAAAAAATCTATCATAGTTCGTGCTCGCATCAAACTCATAAACTGTTGCTAACTGCCACTATTTCGATGAGGGAAGAAATTGACAGCGTCTGGTGAGCGCAAAGAAAAAAAAGTTGCAAGTACCTCACAAATATTTTACACTCATAAAAATTAATAAAATATATATTTTTTATGCTATTATTTAATTTTTATATTCACATATTTATTTTTTATATTTTGTAATATATGTCCCTCCCACTATTTACTTCTTATTCTATTTTTAAATATAAAATAAAAATATTATATTCATACATTTTATTCCTTTTTAGATATTTATCAATCACTTAAATACATTACATACTTAATTCACTCATATATTCATTTCTATCTTCATCACATTACATGTACTTATCTTATATTTTATAAAAAATAAATAAAAATAAGTTCACAAAAGTGACTGTAGTTGCAAATAAATTAATATATATATATATATATATATGCAAATCCTATTTACATATATAATCACTTCTAAACTTATTTGTAAATGCCACTATTTTATACCTCCATTAATTATTGGATAAAACAATAAAATATTATATGAAAATATTAACGATATATTTATTAATTATTATAAAATTGTTTTAAAGTCAAATATTTAATCACTAATATAAAAAATATTATCAGAAGTATACAAAAGTGAAATCAGTAGTATTATTTATTTATTATTATTTATTTTTTTAATCTAAAATTTTAACATTATTGATGAATTTTTTGATATACTTAATTAAATATATAATATTTTAAATTTTATAAAAAAATTATAATGACTTACTCCCTCTGTCCCAAGATAAACTTCACACTTTCTTTATATAGATGTCTCAACTCTTTCTTCACACCCCGAAAAAGGAAATAATTCACACTCACAAAAGTTAATAAAGTACATTTTTTTATATTTTATTATTTAACTTCACACTCACATACTTTATTTTTTCTTAATATATGTGAAACTTCACCTATAAAAAAAATGTTGGGACGAATGGAGTATATTTTTTAGCATGTTTATAAAGGGAGTGGGGGAGAATATGCAATTACGAAAATAATCAGGGTTTACTTGGCAATATCTAATACTCCAATTCCACTGCTTTGAGACTCTGATTTCGTCTCTTAGTTTTCCGTCATTCCCAATGCCAAGTTTCTCTCTCTAAACATACTATATATTCAAGTTCTATCGAATTCTCCTCCCTGTTGAGTTGAAATCTGTATCGATTCTGTAGATCTTCGCCGCTCTCACAAGAATCCGAATCGGACTCGGGTAACAATTTTCTCTTTCTATTTCTATGTGTCGTTTAGTAATAAGTCCGTTGCTTTGTAATATTTTACGGATTCAGATCTCCTAATAAGGGTTTCTTTGTTTTGTTGAGTTTCTTGATTTTGCAAGGTATTTAGTCTGTTTGGTGGGTGTGAAAATCGGAAGTAATTGATGTACTGAATATTGGGGAATTCCGGTTCTTTTTATGTGAATTTTGATATGGGTTGATAAGCAATTTCTTGCACAACATATTGAATCATGATTCTATGATGTAGTTTTGATGATGATGAATTTGTATACTGGACTAGTTAAGACTTTCTTCCTTTTGATCCGAGTTCACCAAAAATGTAGATTGCAAGTGGAAATTCTGTATGTTTATAAGTTTCTGTACGAAGATTCTTGGTTTTTGTATGCAAATTTGTTTAGATTGCAAAGTTGAAAGCTCCCCGCCGTTGTTAAAATCTAATTGTATGAATATGGTTCTTTTGTGTCCAAAACATGGTCAAAACCTTTGAAATATTGTTGTATATGTATCAAAATTTCTTCATCTGAAAGTCTGATAGTCTTTCAAGAAAATTTATTTGTTCTGTATTTGATACCAGGACAAGTTTTTCAAGAATGGCGGATAACAGTGAAGCAACTGAGAACCACATTACGTCTGGCGATAATAGTGTACCCTCAGAAAACGAGAATGAAATATCCATCGATACCTTAGCAAAGAAGGTACAAGAATCCCTCTCACTTGCCAAGAGGCATAAGTTCTGGGAAACCCAACCTGTAGGTCAGTTTAAGGAACTTGGTAATACAAGCCTACCTGAAGGCCCAATTGAACAGCCATTGCCATTGTCTGAGGTCAAACAAGAACCGTATAACCTTCCAACTCCTTATGAGTGGATTACATGTGATATGGACTCGGACGAGGTTTGCACCGAGGTATACAATTTGTTGTCCAACAATTATGTTGAAGATGATGAAAACATGTTTAGATTCAATTACTCTAAAGAGTTCCTGCGGTGGGCCCTCCGTCCTCCAGGTTATTTCAAGAGCTGGCACATTGGAGTGAGGGTGAAGACTTCAAAAAAATTGGTAGCTTTCATTACTGGTGTCCCTGCAAGAATTCGGGCTCGGGATACTGTTATCCTAATGGCAGAGGTAAACTTTCTCTGTGTTCACAAGAAGCTTCGGTCAAAGAGGCTTGCTCCAGTGATGATAAAAGAGGTCACTCGTAGGGTTCATATGGAGAATATCTGGCAAGCTGCTTACACAGCTGGTGTAGTCCTCCCTACACCCATCACAACTTGTCAGTATTGGCACCGATCTTTAAATCCGAAGAAGCTTATTGATGTGGGGTTTTCTAGGCTAGGTGCTAGGATGACAATGAGCCGTACGATAAAATTGTACAGGCTGCCAGATCAGACAGTAACTCCTGGTTTCAGAAAGATGGAACTTCGTGATGTTCCTGCTGTTACTCGTTTGCTGAGGAATTATCTAAATCAATTTGCTGTTGCACCCGACTTTGATGAGGATGACGTAGAGCATTGGCTGCTTCCAAAGGAAGGTGTGGTCGATAGTTTTTTGGTTGAAAGTCCTGAATCTCATGAAATCACGGATTTCTGCAGTTTCTACTGCCTTCCGTCTTCCATACTTGGTAACCAAAACCATACCATTTTAAAGGCAGCATATTCTTATTATAATGTGTCCACGAAGACTCCATTGCTTCAACTGATGAATGATGCTCTAATTGTTGCTAAGAAGATGGAATTTGACGTTTTCAATGCTTTGGATGTGATGCACAACGAGACTTTCTTGAAGGAGCTAAAGTTTGGGCCAGGAGACGGGAAGCTTCATTACTATCTCTACAACTACCGACTGAAGCATGTGCTGAGACCATCAGAGCTCGGGCTTGTGCTCCTATAGAGTCGAGGGACCAGGATTTGATATGAGTGAACTACCATTTTTGTAATGCAAGTGAAATCCTTTTGTTTATGGCTGAAGCCATTGTTTTATAGTCACTATATCGATGGTTAGTATTTAACTCAATCTGAAGCCAAACGTGTGCATGAAAATTGCTACTGAACATTTGTACGCTGCGTTCGTGTTGAATTTCAATTGTATCCAGGGATGAATAATTTTCATTTCTATCTTCAGTTTTTGTAGATTATTAAAAGTTTATTTGAAAATTATCGAGCAAGAACGCCAAGTACATCCTTCTGGACAGAATTGTTTGCTTGGGTAGTCTCTTCAACCAATGCTATTTTCGTTTATTTATTTCAGTAACAATTTTCATAGCAAAGATTGTGCAACATCAAACAATTTACAAATCATTAATGTCTTTTAGGATCGTGTTGTCTTGTTATTTCAGCAAAATGGTACCAATTGGTTAAAGAGAACAGGCTAAGATAAGCATTAAAACAAGTGAAAATGAAGTCAGAGAAAAGATGGAATAAAACCAATCAAATTACCAATTAGCCATCTAACAATAAAAATTAAAGAGAACCACAAGAGAAGGTTTTTTTTTTCCAAAAACGTAGAGAATGTGTATTTACAAGTGGCAGCCTTTCCTATCAACGTTTGATGAAACTAAACGCAAGCATAGTCAGTATTTCTATTACACAAAATAACTAAACCTTGAGGATGTGGAGAACCTGGAAAATGAACCACATTATAAAATAAGTAACATAGGGTCGAGTCGTCCTATGTAAAGCTAGGTCCTGAAAGGGTTACTTTTGGAGCTATTGAAGTCTGCTTCGCCTTTTCCCCTGATTACAAGAAATAAATGAGCAAATCTCCCACAGAACAATACGGAGACGGCAAATTGGAGAGAGAGAGAGAGGGCTTACATTGCCTAAAAATCTCGTTCAATCGCATAATTGATGCATCAGAATCTTCAGCCATTCGTGCGACTTGTTTAGATTCATTTATAGCTTCAGCTGCTCTGGGGGATTTCTGTTTCGTCTTTTCCACTGATCAAAAGAAATAAATGAGCAAATCTCCCACAGATCAATAGTGATTGCAGGTTGTAAAGATAGAGAGAGGATTTACATTGCTCAATAATCTCACTCAGGTGCATAACCACAGCATCAGAATCGTCTACCATTCGTGAGATTCTTTCATATTCAGTTATAGCTTCAGCTGCTATGGAGGATCTGTGTTCTGCCTCAGCAATATGCTTTGCAATTGTTTTAGCTGCATCTTCCACTGCTTTAGCTGTGCTTCTATGCTTTGCAATTGTTTTAGCTGCATCTTCCACTGCTTTAGCTGAGAAGCACAACCTAGGCTTTTGTATTGGCTTTGGCCTAACAGCTTTTTGTTTCAATGAATGTTTTTTAATAGCCAATGAAGCTTGTTTTATCTTGTAGCGCTTGTGAACCTGTCCAATTCATCAAGGGGCTTACAGAACATACAACCCAAGAGCTACTATCTTAAATTCCTTTAGGTTGCGTTTGGATTGAGTCAATTGAAATACAAGGGATTTCGAAAATGAATAGATCTAAGAATCCATGAATTTCAAATAATATTGTTTTGCTAAATATTTGATATTCCCCCCCAATTTGAACTAAGATCAAAGCTAAGTATTGAAATTCATCAATTTGAATATTTTACCCAATAGAGTTGATTTAGATTGTGGATTTAAAATCCATAGCCCCAAATCTGTCCATCAAAACACAACCTTAAGGTTGCATTTGGATTGAAGGCTTCGGGGATAAATATGAAATTCACAATAGCAAACTCATAGGTCATTGCTTAGATTCAAGGATTCGAGGAGAAAAATTGAAATCCATCACTATTGGATTAAGTATCTTTTAATGATTTGGGTAGATTTGAAATACACCCCAATTTAGGTGTGTCCTTCAATTTCAAATATTTAAATCATATACAACCTAAAGCATCCAGGCCTCTTATAATGCACACTACTTATTTAAGTTTGGGGAAACACACATGGGGGGAGATGGAGAGATTCCCTTTCTGCATACAACAGTAGGTCAACACTGAAAATGCAAGAGGACGTCATCATTTTAAGTAAGACTACAAAAAACTCAAGGTGAGATGAAACCATAAGTGGAAACACTTTAGAACCTAGAGACTTATCAGAGAGATGCTTGAAATTTTAATCAAGATTTAACATTATCAGATCAAGAGGGAAATTCACATACCTTCTCTAGTTTGCCTTGCATGATAAGTTTTCTCAGTTTTGTACTCAGTGTCCTTCTGAAGTTTTGTGGCACGTCGTACTTTTTCTGTCAAACATAGATCTTTTCAAACATTGAGAGTCATGCAACTGGAAAGTAAGCAATATCAAGCAGGCTGAAGGTGTTCATTACTTCAAAAACCACAACTTTATTAAAGATATCTCATGTAAGCGCACAATTGCATTCATATTCCAAATTGTTTATTGTTGCTATATCATCCTTCCTTGGACATATGTAGATCACCATAATAGTGAGTGTTCCTTAAGTAAAGTCATAGAGGGTAGAATCAGATATTTTTTCTTTCAGAACATCTATGATCAATAAAAACGACTTGAAAAACACCTGCATATGGGATGGAATGGATTAGCAGCTCAAACACTTAAAAGAGTTATATTCAGTTCAGTGCAAATTGTGTTAAAAAAATTCCTCCACATTAGGACTCACTTTAAATTGCACTAGAAACTTTACTACATGCAAGCCTTATGACTTGCAAGCTCCCAATTTCTCTAAATCCTGATGCAGCTGTTTACTAAGAAGTGATTATAATATATATCAAGGGAGAAAAAGATATTCATTTGACCTCAATAAACTCCAAGATTGAACTAAAACCAGATCCCTTGCGGTCCTTGATGGATGAAAGTGCTTCAAGTATCATTTCTGTGTATCTGAAATATAAGAGTCAACCTAAATTCAAGAAGAACCATATTCTTCATATGCATATGAAACTCTAATTAATAAAAACAAAGTTGACAAACCTGTGGTTTAACATATGAGCCTAAAAGTTAAACAATAAGCAACATGAGATGAACACTGAAACAAAATGTGGTTATACAAAAACTCGAGTAGTGACAAAAGCAAAAGGTTCTCCAATTTGGCTTGTGTTTCAATAATGGAAGAAAAAAAGAGAAAAAAAATAATAATCTTGATTATTTTTAACCAATGACCATAATTAAAGCACAGTGATAATGGAATTCTACATGAGAAAATTACTGAAATAAGAAGCAGAACATACGTCGGGCCATATTTGACACGCCCTGAGCTTTGGTTCTCTCTAGTAAAAACAGAAGTAGAATTTTCAGTTTTGGGTGGCGGAACACTGATTTCAGTTGCTTGTCCATTGGTAGTCATAGTTTGAGCTCCTGATCCTTGTCCGAAGGTGACACCCAGGTTCCGCCATTTGTCCTGATCAAAAGAATGAAAAAGAGAACAAATGTTTCATATACCATGTTGCCACATTTATTGCAAAGTGATTTGTTTTCATTTACAAAGAAAACAAGCCCACTTTCAATAATCAAATGACAAAAAATCAAACAGTGGGGAGCTTCCAATGTCCACCAACTAAGACATTTTTCACTTCACATAACAATTTGTGTGGAAATTTCCAAAATAGAACATTCAGTATTTGCCATATATTGGAAGTGATTTTTTTACTTTCACAAAAATCCACTTTCAATAAGCAAACTACAAATCTGTGCATCATAATTCCCACACACACACAAAGGGTATACACTAGAGCCTTCTCCAATGACAAATAGAGTCATTTTCACAGAGTATCATAAACCCAATACAAGCGAAGGTATCAACACCAGCCAATTCAAAAAATGCAGAGAATTTCAGAGACAAATAAATACGCAATTGATTTCACCGGAATAACCTCAAACTGCTAAAGGAACAAAAATTAATGTAACCTTGAGGTCAACATTGGAGCGATTAGCGAGTTTGAGCTTGAGGTCAGAATCGGCCAGAATGCTCTTCCATTTCCCGGCGCCGTACTTTGCGACCCCCGCCTTCAGCGTCTCCTCCTCCTCCGACGTCCACTTTAGCTTCTGATTCCCCATTTTCTATTTCCCCCTCGTTGATTTGAAGATTATCGGCGATAACAAGACCGACGGAGCTATATCACTGTCTCTTCTTTGTTTATGTGGGAGTGGGAGTCCCGCTCGGTGGACTGGAGGCTACCCTTTTATATGAATTTGTGAAATAACACATGTCCTTCCCAACCTGTCTTTTCTTTTTTTACTCTCTCCGTCCACGAAATTTATGCTCACATTTTTTTACGTGGTTTAATGCAATATGTCGGAAGGTATTATGGGATATTGTGAGGTCCGTTTTGAGTAAAGAAAGTATTTATGGAAAATACATATGATATACTTTTCATAAATATTCTCTTTATTCAAAACGGACCTCACAATATCCCGTAATACACTCCGACATATTGCATTAAACCACGTGCAAAAATATGAGCATAAATTTCGTGGACGGAGGTAGTATCATTTTTTCCTTTTAAGCAAAGTCGTGTTTGGAAGTGGAAAAATGGTCAATTCATTTCTCAAAACAAAAAATTAGGGCATACTTAGGTTATGGATTGGCATAGATGGATGGGCCATTTTCATGCCGTTTAATTTTGGATGGACGAATTTTATTCACTCAAATATATATATTTATATCCTATATTTTCATAAAATTCTATATAATTACATTATATATTTTTATTCACCTCTGTATTCTCTCCTCCACTTTTATTTTACACACTTATTCTCTTTCTCATATTTTTATTTACTTATTTATTTAATAATAAAATAATACACCATTTAAAATTTCATTGAACCTTATGCTTTGTGTTTGGTACTATGAAAATGGTACAAAAGTGATTTTTTTTTAACGGTGTGATTTTTAGCAATTAGGGTATTATTAATTTGTTCTTAGAATATTACTGAATTATTTTTTGAATGTTACTTGGACTTATTCTTGGGATATTATTTAAACTTGTTCTTCAAGTATAATTGATTTGTTTTTAAAGTATTACTGACTTGTTCATTGAGTATTACTTAAACTTATTCTCGATATATTATTGATTTGTTCTTCGTGTATTACTTAAATTTATTTTTTTAGTATTACTAACTTATTCTTTGAGTATTACTTAAATTTTTTCTTAGAGGATTATTCACTAATTTCAAGTAATATAAAGAAATGTTGCAGCCCACACAAAATATATCTCAATAAGGAAACGTTGTCTCTCTCCAAGGCACATCTATTATGAATTAAAGAAGAAAGCAGCTGTAACTCTGATGCTAATCAGAAACACATTGCTGAGATCCTGGAACTGCAAGTGATTTATTTAGTTAAATACCTACTATTAATAGCTTCATAAATGCAAAAAGGTCAAGATTTTATTAGATGGCATTGATCTCTGGCAGGCAGGCAGGCAATTCATAAAATTCAGAAGGCACGTTTATCAATTTCCCAAACACTGAGTAAACAAATGGGTAACAATGAAACCACCAACTGGATTTAAAATTGGTAAGAAAATCCGCAACATAATGATCAACATCTAATTAAAAAAAAGAAAGAAAGAAAGAAATTGAGCATTTTAAATAGGAACCTATCTGGATCTCCAGAAGTAGCTAATCTGTATACCAAACAATTTAAACAATGAAGCAAAAACAATTCCCAAGAAACTTGAGGAATACATAACGTAGATAAAAGCCAAAGATGCAGAGCAGAGCCTCCTCAATTATTCATGGATGTGATGTATGTATGTGTGTATGCATGGTTAGATGGTTTGGGAGAAAATGAATGGAAATGGAATGAAAAAAATTGTTTGGACCCAAAGAATGATAGGTGTTCCTCTCAAATGTGTGAAATAACTTTAATTTCACCCTACTATCACACCCATCCATATCTATTCTCATCTCATTCCTTGAATTTTGTGTTTTCAACCGTGCCAACTACAAGCATATATTATAATATGCCCAATGCCATTTTCTTCACACCCCAAATCACACATAATACAAGAAAATTATGAGCAAGCATGACACTAGTTCATAGAAATCCACAAGACCCAACAAAAACATGGACATATTATTGAGGTAGTGTAGAGCTAGAGTAACCCTTCACATTTTCATCTCACAATCACAAATATAATAGAACTTGATATGTGGAAATATAAAAGAAAGAAAGAAAACCCTCCACAGATCAGACACCCCAAAGCTACACAAGAGATACATTGTTACTAAATTACAAGACAACTACACCCTCTCGATCACAACAAAACATTTCCACAGTCCACAGGGTTACTATCAGGGATAGTTTGATTTAATGGATAGGATTCATAAATAATTATCCGTTTTTCAAGGGACAACTAGTTCAACCCATTTCCATGTAACAATACATAATAAATTCACATGGATCAAACATGGATAAAAATATCAATCCCTCCCTCCCAATCCAACAAAGCTGACTAGCCCTCAATGTATCAAAATTCTATTCAGCATAATCCAATTGACCTCAAGTATGTTGCATCACAACTTATACTCAAACTTTAGTTCAATGAAGTTCACATTTTAAGCTACACAAATAGTCAAATACGCAACAAGCTGGGCACAGTGACGGAGTTTAGCCCAAGGGCAAGCTAGAATTCAAGAGTCAAGACAGCCAACTCTTGAAGGCAAACAATCAGAATGACATCAATATGGAATTTTTGCTTGTACTCCACAATCCTAAATTCGTCATAAATCTTGTCAACTAAGCATTTACAATTTATCCCCCCTCTCATTTAAAAACTTCACTAAGCAACTGGAAATCAATGCTTCTTAATACTATGCCACATGAATCCATCTAACTGAATCAGGCTGTAACACAACTTAACCTATAATTATATAATCTACACGAAACTCACATTACAGGAAAAGCACAAATAACAGAAATAGATCAAAGGCAGAAGGAGCAAGCAAGAAGGTGAAATCCTGACGAGTAACTATCAGCATCAAATAATGATATTTAGGGACATAAATGCACCACCAAGAATGAAAAACATAGAAACCAAACATAAAATTGTAATTATTCACACAAAAATCAGAATGCCAGTGTAAAGGTTTTCTCCAAGAATTTATTCAAGAACACTGTGTTCTCAAATCTCCGTGAAATCACGTTCCACATATAACCGTTTAGAGGAGTATTATACTGTATACCAACACTAACAAACAGAAAAGCTTGAATGATTTCATGCCTGCGCACAACAGTACTCAAAATTGCATCTCAAAGGCTGGTTATATCATTGATTAACAGATCAAGGCAAAAACTCAAATTCGATGAAAGCATTAGTTACTCAAATCGGCACATATCGCTTCAGAGCTTGTTTCCCAGCAACCGCGAGCCCCACGGCCACTCCACCAATAGCTCCCGCCACGGCGGCGGATCTCGGCCCTGACGCTGCCTTGTAAAGGGCTCCCGTACCCAACCCCGCAACCACGCTGTTGATAACATCATCCGTATCCCGTACAGCAACCATACCGCTCTCAAGGCCAGCGTACATCAGCCCAATGACGCCACACCGGTTCCCGATCTGCCTTCCTGCATGACCGGAGCCGTTCAAAATCCGATTTATCTTCAGCTTAAGTGTGTCGGTAGCCTCGATAGACTTGACTCCGGCGGCCAAACCCTTGGCAGCGCCCCCCGTCGCGCCAGCGAGGTAGCCGATTCCGGTGTAGTAGGTCAAATTCTCTCCCCAAGATCGGCGCTGCGCGATGGATTCTTCTTGGAACAGAAATTCAGGCGACGTCGGCAGATTGATTGTAGTCTGGGTCGGAAAGTTTAAGTTCTGGTAGGGATTGTAGAGTCGTCTATTAGAGTTGTTTTCATCTGTTCTGTGATCCGGGGCTCGAGGTTGGTATGCCATGGCGGAATTTCGGGTTCAAATCGGGCTTTGGCGGTTACCCGAATGAGAAAGAAGGAGAGGAGGCGGCGGTGTAGGCAGCTTCTTTGGATTTTTGTGCAACGACCAGGGATGCATTTTGCGTTTTGAATGAGTGAAAATCGGGCCGACTTTTGCGACTTGTTCAGCCGGTCCGGTTCAGGAGTGGCGAAATAAAACGCGCGCGTCTAGGGTTAGTGACGTCACAATCTTGACGTGGCATCTAAATATTCTATTTGGAAAATTTATTTGTTCTGAAATTTCACTTTTTTTCTTTTAATTTTGAAATTTTAATTTTTATTCTGTAATTTATATTTTTAGTCCTGCGATCTCAATAGCAGATAATTGACTAGTAAAACGTGACGTGATTTTTATTTTTTAATAAAAAATAGTAGGAGCAATTTATTATTTTGAAGGTATAAAAATGACATTATTGTTATTATTATTTTTTTGTATTCAAGTCTCTGACAAACTTTATCTGTATTCAATTTAAATGAAACTTTGGAGAATTGAATGTATATTAGTGGGATGTCATGGGAATATTGTTTGGATGTGTTATTTTATTTATTAGTTTTTATTTCATTTTTATTGAATTTTTTTAGTTTACTTTAGGTGTATTTATTTAATAAAATAAATAAATTAAAAGAATAAGACCACATCACTTTTAAGTTTTAAGCTTCCAAAATAATAAAATGCTCAATTTAGTATTATTTTCATTAAAAAAAATTAAAGTTTTTATAATTTTATAATTTATCACAAATTTGAATTTTGTCCGCAAAGGGTTGATTACGGAACCAATTTTTTTTTATTTTTCCTATTCCATTTTCCTGAACTAGATGCTACATGTGCATTGTCAATTTTTTTGCAATCTAATAATTGAAAACATACACAATTATTATAGATTTGATTAGGGATGAGATCCTAATGGTTCTAAAGGATTGCATGTTTAAACAATTTAGGACCTTAGCAGTCCATTTTTAATAGATGACTGATAGTTGAAATCTAACCATAATTCTAACAGTCTGTAAGTTAAACGGATCACTAATAGGTTATAGTATAAATAATATTTAGAAAATCAAATTTCAAAATATTTATAATATAACATAATGTAATTTACACTAAAATAGAAGGAAACATAACACATAATTAATGTATTATTAATTGTATTAATTTTTTCGATCATTTTTTAAGATAAAAATCAAACATTAGTGAAAAAATAATATTATTTATACTTAACATCTATTAATCATAATTTTAAAATTATAATATCATTAACAATATTCTGAGCATACTATTTCCTAAATCTTAAAATTACAGATAACTAGATATATTAAAATTAAAGAGTGTCCATACATTTTCTAGGGTAAAGAAAAAGTTTCTACCCATTTTTTTCACGAGTCTTGTGCACTTTCATATATTTGAGTGTGACTACTGTTAAAATGGGTAATACAATGTTAATGAATCACTTAATTTGAGATATTTTCCGGTAATACTTTATTTTTTATTCTATTACTAATTGATCTTTTGTAGAGAGTAAATTGGATTTGCAGGAAAAAAAACTTGAGAGCAATTAAAAATTAAACCCCAAGTATTAAATGCTAAATTGGAGTCCACTTAAGTACATTGAATCTAGTTTGTTGTTTTTTTGTGTCATAAGATTTACAATTTTATTTGTAATGAACTCAATAATTATAGAAGACATCAATTTAGTAACACTTGCGGTCACTCTTGAATCTTGATATAAATTAATCAAGCTGTACAAAGAAAACAACAATTGAGTCGAATTTGATCGATTTGATTCATTATTAAGCTAGAAATTTTGAAAAAATTAGAAAATGAACTCTCAATCTGCAACTGGTAAAAAGAATGGAGTCATAGATTTTGTCTCTTGATACACAAAAATGTTGTTTTTACAGTGTTACCTATATATTAACACCACATTTTTTCACTCTGTGGTCCTATAATGTGTTAATCAACACAGGATATAATCGGTCCTTCGATCGGATACCGAGTTATCAACAAAATACAGGATCGAGGTATGAAATCACAAAACTGTCGCCTTAATCTGCATTCCTAGCTGTTGATTTCCTGTTTAGACACACACATATTAACGACACAGTATAATATGAATATAGGTAAAATTTGATGACTATTCAGCTTGTGACTGACCTCAAGATCAAATGAAAAAATGCTTTCTTGATAACTTGGGCATCTTGAGAACTTATAGCGTTCCAATCTTTTTTTGGATATAAACTGCGATCCGAATTCTCTTAGCAATTCCAATTCCGGCAATATAACTAAATCGAGACTAGGTCGATCCTTCCTTCTCAACTCGCTGCACTTTAGAGCCAATTTGGCGAAACACAGTGCCTCCTCGAGAGGCCAATCTTTCACAGATTGATCGAGAATGTCAACGAACCGCCCAGTTTCTATTGCTCTCTTAACCTTATGAGTCAACCCCATTGGAGGCTTAGCAGTGATGATTTGCAATAAGATTATGCCTAATGAATATATGTCTGACTTTGTTCCCAACAATCCAGTTTGTTGGTACTCTGGATCGATGTAACAGAACGTTCCTGCTGCTGTTGTGACCCGATATTCAGTGATGCTATCAGCTACGGAGGGTGGGACGAGCCTGGATAGGCCGACATCGCTGATTTTGCTTACAAAATTTTTGTCTAGCAGAATGTTGGCTGGTTTTAGATCACGATGGACTAGAGGCTGAGGCTTTGTTTGGTGGAGAAAATTGAGGGCAGTGGCAATCTCTGCAGCGATTGCAAAGCGGGTCGGCCATGGTAATGTGGTTGACCCATCTTTGCAGAAAAGACGGTCCTCTAAACACCCGTTTTCCATGTACTCGTATACGAGACAACCGTATTCAGGACAAGCTCCTAAGAGAATAACCATGTTGGGATGTCTCATACGGCTCAAAACCTCAACCTGCAGGGGACAAGTATGAAAAAATAGACTTAAGTATGATAAATGAGTATAGATGGATGATACCTCTTGCTGGAATTGCTTTAGGCCTTCAGATATCTCAGACCTAAGAACTTTAATAGCAACTGGGGTGTGATCAATAGTAGCTTTATAAACCGGCCCATAGCTCCCTCCACCGATTTTTTCTGAATTGCAAAAGTGGTTCGTTGCAACTTCGATTTCATCAATGGAATACCTTCTATACTGAACCAAGCTACGTGTTGTTGCTAATGCATCGAGTACCTGCTGCTTCTCTTTTGACTCGATCTTAAACTTCCACTCTGCACGCTTTCTCTTCTCTGACTCAAACTCTGCCACTATTTGTGCCATTTGAGCTAGTTCAATAGCAGCCTTACACTTCTGTTTCTCTTTTTCAACCATTATCATTGCCGCCTCTGTTTGTTTAGCTTCTCCCATCTCATCTGATCTCCACTGAACAATATCTTTTACCTAAAAGCACCATAAAAAATCAGTCCATATGTTGAGTTGCTTCATCAAAGATATTAGGATATGTTTTGGGATTTAGGTGTGTATAGCAAGTCATGACTTTGAAATCCTGGAGTGAAAATTTTGATGAATTGTACAAATATGTGTTTGTTTTTGGATTTTGGTAGGGTAGGATATTATTTTATATCAAATCAGAGTATGAAAATGATTGATATTATAGATATAATAATAGGTATTTTATGTGTGTTGCGTTGAAAAGAGTAATAATAGGTACTTTTAGGTGTGGATTGAGTTTGGGATGTGAAATCCGAATGTTAAATCTCAAACTCGTGTGGAGTGTGATCGTAAAGTCCTACGTCCATTCGAGTGAATCTCAAAACAAACATACCCTCAAGGATTGTGATCATAATAGTTTAATAAAGTTGGGCATTCGTTTTACCTTTTCTCTAGCGATTACAGATTCATGACAAGCTGCATTGTACTTCTCTGTGATTTGCTTCAACTCTAGTTTCATTTTCTTCAATTCATCCTCTAATTCCTGGAGCATAAGTTGTTTAACAAGTGATATTACGTGAAAAAAAACAAAACAAGAGAGTACCATGCTTTACCCAAGAAAAAAAATGACGTGCACTTACAGATGATATTGAGGAAGCAGCAGAGCACTTGGAAGAATTAGATATCCTTGGTTCATCTAGAAGTTCGTACGAGATATCAGATGTGTAACTCTGCAATTCTGAATGATCGCTCAACTCCGTCAGATAATGAGGCCAAATCTCTGAGACATGATCTGAGACATTCAGATAGTTGACAAATTGTTGGAGGGCATAAATCTTGTTTTCACCATCACTGGCCAATGAATTCTCTAGTAAGTTCCAATTCTCATCAGTAATAGTCGACTCAAAGCTGACATACAAGGATCCTGGAGGCGATGGATATTTTTTCCCGTGGTGTTTTTCCCATGCAAATGAGTTCATGGATTCATTGCTGCTTATTGAATATTCAGGTGATGGTGCACTACTGCCAATTGGCTTTTCTGTGGGGATATTTTGCTGACAGACGCTGTTATCCGCTGATTGTATTGAATGATTCAAGCTTCCATATAAGGATGATAACTCAGAGGCGGCACTTTGCATACTCTCCTCTCTGTAAACAAACAAATAAATTTAAGAAATCTATTAATTATGATTTGGGCTCAACACAGGTTGGCTATTAACATATTATAAAAATTGTATACATGAATCTGAAATATTAGCTACAATGCACAAAGTAGATGGGGGAATGCATTGTTAGGAACAAAATTTTTGGCTTACCTACTGGAAACCGGAGAACTGGCAGAGACATCGGGTAAGAGAGCAATGTTGGGACCGAATGGCTCAGTAGAAGACTTGATTTTCTGTGCTTTTCCCTTGGAGACAGAATATACAGAACAAAAATCAGGTGCAAATTTCCCTACAGAAGTTGCAACATCTGTATTTTTGAATGCCCTGTATAAAAAAAGTAAAGGCCAACAATGTTTGATATGCAAAGATGATTTAAAAAGGATCAATCAAGAATGTCCTGTCCCAGACCTGGGCTATTCAATTTAAGGTTAAAATGCAGAACCAAGGAGAGAAATGAACAACTATTGTTCTAAGTTGAGATGACAAACAAGAGACTATGCATACCTTGCTATGGCACCTCTGCTTGATGTACCAAGTACAATGTTCTTGATGGAGTTGGCATTAATGAACTCAGATAGCGCGATTGGAATGTCAATGTCATGGAGGATCACCTCCTTTGTGCGAACCTAGACTCAATATTACAACCATCAAACTTAAATCAATCAAGAATGTGAGGGTGCACAGGCATTGCGTTTCAATCTGGTATTTCATTTCACTAATGCATTTACTGTAAATTAGACACAAAACTCTACACTGCACTCATTGCGTTCGCTAGTGAAATGAAACACAAAAGTTGTATGAGGTTACCCCTTTCCGACCACAAAAGCCACGATAAGGCAGGAATAATTGTTTAATTTCAGAGTGACTTGGTGGGCGCCCCTCATACTCTTCTGCATCAAACATCAAAGATAATGCTAAAAACTCAAGAAAATATGACAATGTTAATAATATCAAACATTTATTTTTTTTTGAATAATTTTGTAATTTGATGTCAATTTAGAAATCCTTCCCTCAAACCTGATTCATGTCAAATCCCTAATTCAATCTAAATGAAACAACATGAATAATCTAATACCGATCGAGGAAATTAAGCACGAATACCTACGAGATTGCATATCTTGGGTGGCAACATGTACGAGGATGATAATCTTCTCCTTCAACCTTAAATTCTCGACGGCATATCGAACGGCATATTGGCTGTTCTTGTCTCTGTCGATCGCCACCGCAGTGGAAACAACTATGTTTTCTTCCGACGAATTTGCGTCGTAGTTCGCCATGTTGCGCAGCTGGGGATGGGTAGCGCTTGGCAGCGGCGCCACCAATGCGGTGGTTGCTGCTGTGCACTACCGTGAGCCTGTGGTCGCTCCAAGAATGCATGCAAAAGGATGAAGGGGCGAAACTTTGTGAGAATTTGTTTTTGACCATTTTTTTTACGTGGGTGTAGGTGGTTTAAATTTTGAGGTGTGAATTATCCCCCGCTTTTTCCATAATTTTGTGACTTTTTTTTACTTATTGTGTGTTGAATTTTTTTGGGGAAATAGAGTATTTTTATTTTTATTATTTTTATTTTTAATTTTATTATGTTTGGACTTTTGTATTTCGTCTTATAAATTTTTTTAAAAAAAGAGTTTTTAGTTCTATTATATTTGAGTTTTTATTTTTCGTTTTATAAATTAACAAAAATGAGTTTTTAGTTCTACAATCGAGAGCTGAAGAACACAATTTTTTCTTAATTTTTATGTATTTAATTGTATATAACTCCAAATTAAGTTTTTTTTTTAAATTCATCAAATTAATTTTTTTATTTCTAATTTATTTAAATATTTTTTAATTTTATAAATTTAATGAATATTTTATACTACTAAAAAAATTAATTTGTTAATTTTTTTATGTATTTAATTGTATATAAATCCGAATTGAGCGACGTTCTATTTTTAAATTCATCAAATTAATTCATTTATATTTCTAATTCATTTACATTAATATATTTCACTATTTTTTTATTTTATAAATATATTATCTTATACTATAATAAATTTTAATTGCGTTCATTTGTATGTATTTAATGTAAAATTTTAAGTGAAATCAATTTACATTTCCAGTGTAAATAATTTTAATTGTTGAGTGAGTGTACCTTACACCAAGTACACATCATAGTTATTAGTTCCTAAAATTTATAATTTAAAAATATCAATGTGGTTAGAGGTTTTGGTTTGTGCATCAAATTTCTTTTATCCAAAGAATATTCTTTTGTTTTTTTGAATTTTTGGTTCGTATTTGGTTTTGGATCCAATTCTGTGATCAATTACAGCTTCTATCTCTATACATGAGGTGAGTTCATTCTAATTTCTGATACTTCTGTTTTAAAATTTAGTGTTCTCCGTCGAGAATCATGATGGTGGTGCATCGTGTTCCATGATAAAATAAAGGGTAACTAAGATATAGGTTAAAAAAAGTCATTATATTTATAAATAGGTATTGTGCAGAAAAAAATGTGTTTCTGTGCAGAAAAAAAATGTATTTCTGTACAAATATTTTGAACCTATTTGTAAATATAGTAACTTTCTTGAACCTATACGTAAATCATCCTAAAATAAATAGAAATACTTAGAAATAATTTACATTTTTTAATATAAAAGTGATATAATTAAAAAAAAATTGTAGTGATTTGTTTTATGGTGGGGTGATAGTTTCTCTCTTATGGAAGTTGCAGTTTAAATTGTAGTTCAAGAATGTCCCCTTTTGTGATGGTTGCAATTCCGACCTACAGAGAGACAAAATGATACTCTCTTCCCCTGTTGCTTATTTTGTCATTTTTGTCCGTCTCATTATATATTTCTTATTTACTTTTTTATCTTTTTAAAAATTATTATTCACTTTTTATTACTATTTTCATTATTTTTTTATTTTTTCCATTACATCACTTATATATTTTTTATTTTAATTTATGTGTCAAAAATAACCAGCAATATATACCGATAACAAAAATATTATCATAATTAATTATTTTAAGAGCTAATCTAATTACATACTCAGTCTTCTAAGATATTGTGATGTCTTTTGGGCACGCAGTTAAGAAAAAAATATAAAAGTATATTTTTATAAATATTATATATATAGTAAAAGTTGAGTTTAATAAATAATTTTTATTTTTAAATATATAATTTTTTTATGAAATATATCAAAATAGAAAATATATAATATCTATTTGTACGGACGGAGTAATTAACACTATGCGAGGCATAAGGTTGTATACCATTTTTTTTATTTTTTTATTTTGAAAGGTTGTATACCATTTGAACGAGAATGGATTCTCTGTTGAGCAATAAAACCAGTAAATTGTGCTGGACAGTAAAACGCTGACGTATGATTAATATATTTTTTTCTTTTTAAAGTTTTGACCAAGTCACAATTTTTTTTATCTACCGTGATAATGAGCTAAAAAGGGGGAATAATTAACTATACGCCAGCGTTTTACTCCCCAGCACCATTTGCTGATTTTATTGCCCAGCAGAGGATCTTTATCCCATTTGAACTCTTACAAATTATATAATCCAATAAAAAATAATTTTACTGGGATGGAAGAGATAATAATAAATAATAGATGTTCAACAGAGTAGTGAAGGTGATTTATTAAGCAATTTTATTGGTTAGGTTGATGCAATCTATTGTCAGTAATAATCATATCAAATATATTCTCCTAAATTATTATTGGACTTTTCATATTGGACAAGTTGTAATCTCGATTGGTACACAATTCAAGATATTGTCACACTTATTATTATTTTTCTTATTAAAATTACTTATCAAAGTTGTGCTCGTAATAATAATAAATTAATATAATCACATTTGATATGTTTATCGAAACAAGTATTTATAAATTGTCTTGAATCAATTATTGAAAATTTAAATTTATTTTTATTTTCTGAAAATTGGGTAAGCAAAATTCATATCCTGGATCATTATCATTACCCTGCATTTATTAATTATTAGCTTTGAATACCGATAGTTAATGTTCTAGGCCTTGTTCAATTCAAGGTCTTTTTTTTTTTCTTCAGAAAATATGTCCAATTTAAAAAAGAAAAAAAGATTCGCTCTGAAATTCAGGATTTACTGTATGTGAGAATTAAAAAAATAGTAGTAATTGTGTGTAAGTCCTCTATTTTCGTCCACTTTTTATATTTAAACATCCATTCCCCAAAACTATGTAAATGATTTGGTCAATAAATCTTGTAGAAATACAAAAATGTTTTTTTTTTGGATTAAGTCAAAAAATTTGAGGGAGTTCTACTCTCTAAATTTGATATTTTAATTCTTCTCTTTAGATAAACTTTGATTTGGAGTAATTTGTCGACGAAATTCTCACTTTAGTCTTGTCTGAAAGTTGATTTGAAAGTTTTATAATGTTAATCCAAAGGCAAAAATGTGTTATTTTGAATTAAATGTTATTCTTGGAGATTCCCTTGAAAAACGCATTGAAAGCGAGTTTGGATTTGATAAATAATATTTTTGAATCTTAAGTCTGGTTTGGGGAGAAATGCCGATTGGAGGGGTTCTGAACCTTGACCTTGAATTGGATCCTATTTTTTTATGAACTTGATGAAAAATTATTTGAAAATTGTCTTTGAATCTCGGAGTCTTATAGAGCTCATTACAAGAGAAGCACTCAAATCAGATTGATTTAGTTCCCTAATCCCGAGTCCGGGGGATATTTTTGATTGCTGTCCAAGAAAATCTTGAATTCTTTGAGTCTTTAAGACCGAGGGACTTGAGGATGTATTTGCTTGCTTTTCACGAAAAAGGTTTGACTTCTTTGAGTCATTAAGACCAATTGCAGGGGATGTTGTGTTCAGTTTAATTCCAAGTTTGCTTGTGTCTTGAATGAATCTGAATGTTGAATTTGGATCCCTCTGACTGTGTGTAGTAAATGAGAAAAGATCCCTATATATAAGGTGAGAAGATGAAAATTTCCTTTCTCATGCAACACATGTCGTGCCCTGGTTGACTAATGCCAATTTGTTTGACATATTTGACAAATCAATGAATTTATTTTGATTTTATTCAATTTTTATTTTTTAACGAGATATTATATGATCTCGATAAATATGGTAACTATAAATGTATTCATTATCGTGTACCAATACTAAAACTTGTGTAATTAGTGGACTTGTATTGTGTATACTAAATATTAATTTTTTTGGTTCTGCATATCAATTTTAACTAGTAAAATTTAATTGTACACATACAACTGTTTAATTGAGTGCAAATTTAATTTACTTATAAACTCATTAGTCAAGTTTTCGATTTGAGGTTGATTTTAGAAAAAAGAAAACTTTAAATTAAATTTATAAAGAAATATCATCAATATAAAATAAGTCAACTCATAGTGCTTTCATAATAACAAAGAAATAGATGCGCACATATACCGTGAAAGATTGATCCAACAAAGTCAAAATATAATTATTATTTTCTTTCTTCTTATGTGTGCAAAATGGGGCTTCAATAATTAGACAAGTGATGTCCATATTGATCCAACAATAAAAAATTAGCAAATTACAATTCGACCCACTAATTATGCCGAGAAGGATCGATAAGTACATATTTTAAGATTTTTATTTTAAAAAATAAAAGCGCTAGAGCATAATCCAAATATTATATAATTATTACTATCGAATATATATGAATATATCGGAACTCGTAAGGGGTTAACGTGCCAATTAGCAAGAATATAGGGAAGAAATTGCAATTTACTCAAAGTTAAGGATAGTCCAAAAAAGTGGGGGGATATGATATATGTGAATAGCACGCCAAATTATTATATAGTGGACTTGACAATTGGTCAAATCTTGGTATGAATTATACCAAATGAATTAGATTAGGTTTCATTTTGTCACAAAAAAGAAAAAGAAAAAGAATTAGATTAGGTTTGGAAAAAATATAATTAAATGTCCATTAATGTAATTTGCCAAAAAATTATAGGCTTAATATTGGGCTATGCGGTGAACATCATCTTTTAAATTTTTTTGTGTCACTTACATATTGGTTTAAAAAAATCACTATATTTATAAATTGGTTCAAAATATTTGCACCGAAGCATGTTTTTTGCACGGAAGCATTTTTTTTTCACGAGACAAATATATAATTTTTATCAATTTGTTGAACCATTTTGTACTTTTCAATTAGATAAAAATTTTCTTATGCATCAAATTAAAATATGTATAATATTGTGGATATGGATGGAGTGTTTGCGTACCTATTTTTGTATCCTTGCGTTCTTGGTAAATTTCAATTGGAACAAGTAACCAATCAAAATTTCATGTCCCCACATTTTTATATAAATAAATAGAGTTGCCCAAAAAATATTTGATTGCAACATGTACCATGCCCACAATAAAGTTTCTAAATAAAGTCACAAGCGAATCATATTGAGCCACATTACAAATTTATTTATACCTACCTTCTAAAAAAGGAATAATGAGTTATGGAGGAGTCTCATTAATTCAGTCCATAATTACGATAATTCAATTGTTAATTTTTTTTGTCTTCTAAGCACTATTCGAATTCAAATTCAAGAAAAAGATTTGACAAAAATTTGTATAAATTTGAATTTATCAGTTATCACTATTATCTGTATATACTATTACTATTATATATATTAATTATTATTATTATTCATATACATTATCACTGTTTAAAAAATTAAATAAATTTTATAACAGTGATAGTGATTATATTTAATAGTAATACTAATTTATGTAAAATTGAATTGACGGAACACCTATTCAAAATATTTTCTTTTGCTGCACTTTTTAAATTGTGCATATCATGATTATATGACAATATAATATAGAAATTTTATTTTAATTTTTGAACTAATAAATGTAAAAAAATTGAAATAAAATAAATATTATAAAATTATTTTATTTTTATTTATGAAATGTGAAGAATAAGAAAGTGTGATAATAGCTGGGGGAATATCTAATAAAATAGAAAGCAAATAGACAAAATACATATTAGTTTAAATAAATTCATAAACTACACAAATAATAAAGATTCGTCATCATCATTCATCAAATTCATGCAAATTAATTTCAACATATTGGAATCATCTCTCAACCACCAAATACGAATCTCTGGAATTTCATTTTGTTGATTGCAAACCGACCAAAAGAAGATTATTTAATTCACATGCCTTTATGACTTGGGCAACCTTCCGGTGAGAAGCAAGGACACGTGGTCTCCTTGAAGTTTGTATCATGAAAAGTCCATGACCTGATTCTTTCTTTTCATTTATTTTTTTCAATTCTTTTTTTATTTTTTCTTTTGCGCAGGAGCATTGATTGGAGTTAGATAATTGAATCTACACGTGTCCTATGAAAAATGTCCAACAATTATAGTAAAACCTTTTCCCAAAGCATTTTCTCCCTCTTACAGGCGCCCTAATATGAAGAAAATTTCACAGCTGGAGCATTATTCCTGAGCTTGCTTTCGGCCCTTTTTAGTTCTTAATTTGTAAGTGAGAGCCCTTGATTTATTTTCTTTGATTTGCTATGAAAAATTGCTTCTTTGATGTAACAGTGTTGAGCTATTACTCCCTTTATGATATTACTGCTGCGGTTTTGTGTTGAATCTGGAGTTGGTCGTTGAGGAATGAATCTTAATTGTTTTAGTCAAAGAAAAGTGGGATTTAATAAAGAAAGTCCCATATTTTTGAGAGGCTGTGGAGAGTTGCCTTAGATCCATGAAAGTCCATTTCTCCATGTGTCAAAAAAGTGAGCATATGTGAGGTTTTCCCTGTGAATCTCGAGTTTCTTTTTCTCCGAGGTTCTTTCCCTTGTTGCATCTATGGATAAGGTTTTCATTTTTTGTCTTTTCCTGTTCAGCTCTGTATATAAGGGTTGGTGTTGAAGTTGGGATTTGGTATCTTGATTTGGTATTCTTTTTTTTAGAAGGGAGGCTCTTGATTCCAATCTTTAAATTTTCTGTTTATGGAAATATGCATCCTATGTTTTAAAATGCAGTTCTTGTTTCCCTAGATCCCCTTTTGCCTTGTTTTACTTACAGTGGTCAAATTGCTTTCTTGATTTCTTGGTTATCCTTAGTCTTGTTGTTCTTCGTGTTTCGCCTCTGTTTTATTCTTTGTCAATTGCTTGTTTTCGGGCTATCGTTTGTTAATAATCGAATTAATCGTTTTGAAGAAGCTGTTAGGTGAAAATCCGAACATAAGGTTGACTGTGAGCATCTTAACAGGTTATTTAAGCTTTATCTTGAATTGCTTTTAGAAAAACGCAATGATGGAAGAGATATCACCTGCTGCAGTTTCCGTTACACTTAGTTTCGGCAGTCCCGTGTGTGAGAATTCTGGGATTTCAAACCATATGGAGATTGCTAGACTCAAACTAGTGACCGAAACGGCTAATTTGATCTCAGATTCAGCTCTTATGCTGGATAATAGTTGTGGTTATAACTGGGATAAGGGTTACAATTGCATTAACACTGAGACTAACGAGGTTATTTCTTCGATGGTTGGGGGAAGTAGTGCTTTTCATGACATGGTTAATACAACACAAATAGACGAAAACAGTCTAGGTATTAGTGCTCAAGAAAGCGAAGATGAGGAAATTCTCTTAGTCGGGTTAGACCCCCGTTTAATAAGTAGTGCGGAGTTGCTACCCCTCGATTCAACTTCAGATATAGCCGTACCTTTAGTTGCTGATTTGGAGACAAGCGTTCCAATTGCAGTTGAGATTGAGGGCTCGGAAAATGGTCAAATAGTTGCAAAGGTCATTAGTGTGGAGGAAAGTAGCACACTAAGGAAAGTGCCTCTTAAGCCAAATGAAGAATGCTCGAGTGGACCTGCAATAAAAGAATCTGTAGTTGCTGTTCAGTTACCCTTTGGGAATAATCCTCGCAAAGGTGGCGTTAAGACCGTGTTTGAATTGGATTGTGTGCCACTTTGGGGTTCAGTGTCTGTCTGTGGACATAGGCCGGAGATGGAAGATGCTGTTAAGGTTGCGCCTAATTTCATGAAAATTCCCATCAGATTATTCATCGGTGATTGTGGGATTGATGGGATAAGTCAGAGTTTGAGTCAACTTACTTCCCATTTTTATGGTGTTTATGATGGTCATGGTGGATCTCAGGTACGTGTGGTCTCTACATACCTTTTTTTTCCCCTCATTTGGGTTTGACATTGACTATGGTTAACTGCTTTTGTTTTCATAATTCGATTGATTGTGTGATGAACTCTGGTGAAGGTCTGTTATAATTTATGAACTTATTTGATCACTACTTTTTATAGTTTTAAAGAATTCTATTTCATAGGTTGCAAACTATTGTCGGGATCGCATACATCTGGCTTTGGAGGAGGTGCTAAAGAACTGCAATGAGACGGGGAATGGGAGCAGCGGAGATGCAAGGCAGGCACAATGGGAGAAGGTTTTCACCGATTGCTTTTTAAAAGTTGATGATGAAGTTGGGGGGAAGACAACAATGGACGTGCCACTTGCCCCAGAAACTGTTGGATCCACAGCTGTAGTTGCAGTGGTTTCTTCTTCCCATATTATAGTTGCCAACTGTGGAGATTCTAGGGCCGTCCTTTATCGAGGAAAAGAAGCTATACCATTATCTATTGATCAGAAAGTAAGATGATTTCTGTTATGAATCATTGGTTTTGATCATTTATGTTATACATATATATATATAAGGACACGTGCCATGAATCTTGATTGAGCATGATGGCTGAGATATAATCCATATAGCAGACTGGCATAATTCTCTATAATTTGTTGTCAGCCAAGCAGAGAGGATGAGTATGCTAGAATTGAGGCATCTGGGGGCAAGGTCATATCGTGGAATGGACACCGCGTTTTTGGTGTTCTTGCAATGTCGAGATCTATTGGTAAGTCTATTTTATATCGTATCATGTTTTTTGATGGATGCTTTATCCCGGCTAATTGTGACCCACTGTTCAAAAAACTCATCAAATTCGAGCATCACGAAGAATTCCAGAACAACTTTAGACCTAAAAACCTTGTGTAGCTAGTTTTCTCTGTTTCAGCCTATGTATAGAACTTAGATTCAGACAATTTAGGGTGGGATACCTTTGCTTCTCCGAGCTTCTTTATGAAATTGACACCAGCTCGTTCCTTTCTTGCTCGTGTTTTACAGGCGATAGATACTTGAAGCCGTGGATCATACCAGAACCAGAGGTAATGTTCGTCCCTCGAGCAAGAGAAGACGATTGCCTCGTTCTGGCCAGCGACGGGCTGTGGGATGTAATGTCAAACGAGGAAGCTTGCGAAGTGGCAAGAAAACGCATTCTGATTTGGCACAAAAAGAACGGGTCGAACCCATTGATACAGAGAGGTGAAGGAGTCGACCCGGCAGCTCAATCGGCGGCTGAGTACCTCTGCAATCTTGCCATTCAAGGAGGGAGCAAAGACAACATCTCGGTAATTGTTGTGGACTTGAAATCTAAGAGGAAAATCAAGGGCAAACCTTGAGATTCACACTTACAATAATATTGTTGTTAGTTTTATAATTATCTCTTATTTACATAACCAGTCCATATATTTTTTTTCTTCATGGGCTAAAAGTGTGTAAGAATAGTTGGCAGTATGTAATATTACATGTGAAATGAGAAGTTGACTTCTGTGAGAATTTTAACTGTTACAGCAATGGTAATTCAGTTTCATGTCTTATGGCAAAACACGAGTGTTGTATTTATTACTCTTTTTGTTTTATAGAAATTTATACATTTTATTTATTTTGATATCATACACAAATTTACACGTATATTCATAAAATTGCACTTACATTTGTTCATATGTCATAATTTTATTTAAAAAAAAATTATTTTTTTAAAAAATACTCTCTCCGTCCCGTAGGAATTTGCACCTTACGGGACGACATATTTAAAAAAAAAAAGTTTTATATATAAAGTAGTGATATATGGGTAAATATGTGTAAAAGTTTATGAATATGCACGTAAATCAATGTTTTTTTTTTTAGTAGTGTGCAAATTTATGTGGAATGTCCAAATAAAAAAAGTGTGCAAATTCTTGTGGAATAGAGGGAGTATGAAATTTCAAGGGTATAAATTTTACTAGGAAGGAAGGTACTAGTACCGGGTGTGAAAACATCAAATCACTTTACACCAGATTTAAAAAGAAACAAGATTTAAATAAACGATAGTTGTTGCATACGTGACATATTATGAGAAAAATGCAATGTACTTTTGTCAGACAAGGGAATTAAGTCAGAATTTGTGTAGTGGTGATCGAAACAAGTTCACATAACTTATACTCCATCAGTCCCAAAGTTATTTTCACTTTTGGAATAATACAAGTTTTAAAAAAGTAGAATGTTGTGTAAAGTTATATTATTAAAATAATGAAATTAGTTGGATTGTGAGGATAAAGTTAAAATAATAGTTTCCATTTATAGTGTGTGAAAACAATTGTGGAACAGACGGAAAAGAAAAATGTGAAAACAATTATAGAAGAGAGAGAGTAATATATAGGAATGTAATATCTCAGAAAACAATGAGAAGTAAACTGTGAACAGAACAGCCATATGTCTACGTCTTCCTTTTCCTTTTGACTGTCGGAAAATCTAGTGGCACCCGAAGGCTGGCTACGTGCACATTATTATCATGGACAAACTTGTACTCGTAATGAGGTCTAATTGTTGCACGGCTCATTCGAAGATCCTTGGCTATGTCAGAGGGATCGGTCCGAAAATCATAAACAAACAAGGAAAGCACCAGGACATAGCTTATTAGCAGTTTCTGCAGCTCATTAGGACCCCTCTTTTCCTTGTCCTTGCTAGTACCGAACATAGAGGAGAAGTTGTGCGACAAGATAGTAGGTAATCTATGATGCTTTGCAGATGACACACCATCCATAGAAAGTTTGTCCTTATATTTGATGAGATGAGTGATGTATGATAATATGCCAGCCATCCTCTTTTTCTTTGCCTCGTCCTACAAATTTCAAAAGGACGAACGCAGACCAATGTAGTTAAGGTTCTAGTTGATAACAAGAAGCATTTCTCAAATTTATATACAAGAGTTTGAATTACATGTACAATTCAGGAGTAAAGCAAACGAGACGGTTAAGGAGCTAATTAAAGCAATTTTATGAGAGCGTTTCCAAGTCTATTGCAAACAAAACTCGGGTAAACATCAGAGTCCAGTTCTGACCCACTATATATTTGTGAGTATGTCGACCACTCCCCCTTCAGAATTATCTTATCAAGAGGATATGCCATCTCTGCTTCCAGATTGCGAGCATTAGCTATTGCTTCAAGAGCCTCCATCTTTACAGTGATTCCTTCCAATTTACGTTCCAAATCTTCCTGTCTCACCAAGGGCATCAAGTTTCCTACGCTGAAAGTAATGGAAACAAATATTTAATTTAAAACTATACCCATCAATTAATTTCAGAATTTAGAATCTTGGACAAAAAGGATGTTCTAAATGATAATCGATGACTATACCAAGAGCATTTATCAATGAGCACAACTCCCTAAAGAAATAGATACAAACTTATAAATTTACTAAACAGCAAGAAAAGCTTCAACATTCAAACAGTGAGCATACCTTTCTTGATTCTTTATTTGTTAAATACATTTCACTCAAATTAGCTGCATCCGGGAGTTTATTTTTCGGTTGTTCCAACAATCGGATCCAGTCTGAAGATCTACAGTCATATAATGCAAAAACGAAGCTAACTATGTCAATTTGATTATTATCGTACATACCCATACTATCAAAATCCAGAATTACTTCATTTTTCAGTGTACACACTCAGAAACCACATAAAACCAAACAAGACTATATAACCCTACTTAAACCCGGAAAAATCAATAAACTTGTGTTTGATAGTCGTTTGAAATTCAAGGAATTTGAAAGTGAAATATAATTCGTTGATTTCAAATGATATGATTGTGTTAAGTACTCCCTCTGTCCCAAGATAATTTTCACACTTTCTTTGTATGTACGTTTCAACTTTTTTTTCACACAAAAAAGAAAGAAATAAATCACACTCACAAAAGTTAATAAAATACATTTTTTATATTTTATTATTTAACTTCAAACTACTTTTTTTTTAACGGTAAATGTTAGACAAGTTAGTTCGTCAAGTCTCCCAAACACTCTAAGTCAACCTTATATCTCCCTCAATATCTCCAAGTCAACCTTATATTTCCTTTTTAATTCGTTCACAAAGGAAATCGAACTCAA
>JAPKLY010000002.1:277264-291470 GCA_026898435.1 Prunella vulgaris
AAATTGGTCCAATTAGAGCATTATAACTCTATTTTCAAAACCAATTACAACAGATGATGTCATCGACATTATGGGAAATACCATTAAAAATTTGATGAGGTGAAGCAATATCTTGATAAGCTTTTTAGCATAAAGGACTTAGGGTCATTAAAATATTTTCTTGGAATAGATCAGGTGGCCCGTACCGTACACCAGATGAGCTGGTTCTTAGCCAACGCAAGTACACTTTGGATATTTAATTTGGAAGAGAGCGGATTGCAAGGTTGTCAACCCAGTCCATTATATTCCTATGGAACAGAATATACGATTGGACAATGCAGTTGATAGTTGATGCTGCACAATTTCGAAAATTGGTGGGGAGGTTACTTTATTTACAAGTGACTAGACCCAACAATATTTCATTAATTTCCAGTTAACATATTAAGCCAATTCTTGTCTGATCCACGAGAACCTAATTTTACGTTATTTGAAATCAACACCCAGCCCTTTTGCCAGCCAGCTGATGGAGGATTAAAACTTGAAGCCTTTTGGGATGCTGGATACTTGATTATGTTGGATGATGTCGATATCGTGGCGTACTAAGAAACAATTAGTTGTTTCTCGGTCCTCTGCTGAAGCAGAATACCGCACAGTGAGCGAGATTATATATATGGCTGTGTTGGTTATTATGAGATTTGGAAGCATCACCTACTTCATTGTTTTGTGATAATCAAGCAGCCCGGCCGACATGAATTGTTATTTTGTCCGCAAAAGAGTTAAGAGTCTCAAGAAATCAAACCCTTATACATTGAACAGAAAATCAGGTGACATTTTCACAAAGGCACTAGGAATATATAGAACGTTACCATTTTCTCTTGGGCAAGTTGAGCATTTGTGATCTCCATGCACCAACTTGAGGAAGAGTACTGAAGGAATTGATATATTTCCTTACTTGCATTATTCTAGTTAAGCTTTTACATCCATTAATTTAGGAGTAGATTTATTCTAGTTTGATTTGTTTCCTTACGTAAAATATTTTGTATCCCTATTGTACTATTTAAATTACCGAGAATGAATAAGATACATTATTTGTGATTTGGTAAAATATTTAGTATTATTATTTGTGTTATTGAGACAATTGATAATTTTATAGGTGTGATTTTGAATTAGTCGTAATCAATAAAAAAAAATATAAAAATAATACTTCTTCTGTCCACCAAATTATTTCTCACATTCCTTTTTTGTTTGTCCACAAAACTTTTTTCTATTTTCTTATTTGGAAACAACTCGTACTCACAATAAAAGTTTGGGCCCCACAATATAATCACTTTTCTCTTACTTTATCTATCATTTCAATATAATACTCCCTCCGTCCCGGAATTACTTTCATAGTAGTTCCGGGCACGCGAATTAAGAAAAAATAAGTATGTGAGTATAAAGTTAAATAATAAAATAAGAAAAAATGTATTTTATTGACTTTTGTGAGTGTAAAAAGTTTCTTTTTTAGGTGTGTGAAAAAAGAGTTGGGACGTCCAAATAAGAAAAGTGTGAAATTAGTTTTGAGACGGAGAGAGTACTATTTTTTATTAAATTATGTGTCAACTATGAAATATGAAAAGTTTCATAGACGGAGACAGTAATTAAATAGCCATAAGAAGACTTTCAAGTCTGGTCTATTTACTAAAAAGTTCCGGCTGAACCTAACAGAAAAGTCTATGGTAGATAATAGGCTAGATTTTGGCTTATAAATTATAAACCAGACCTAGGCTTTTTTTGTGAGAGGTCTGGAAGAGAAATAAATAAAAAAGCAAAAAATCAAAAGATGCACAAAATTGATAATTAATTTTGAATTTAAAAGTTAATTGGAATTATATTCTAAAAATTCAATTCCAAAATACTATAAATTTTTTGAATACATCTTTCCAAAAAATATAATATTTTTTATTTTATTTTTTGAAAAAAAGAAGAAGATATATTTCACTAAAGAAATCGAATAGAAAATCTTCAAAAAATTTCGAAATTAGACAAAAATTCTAAAAGAAAATTTCAAATCTCTCTTTTTTTAAAGTCATATCCGAAAATTTAAAGATAGAAGGAAAAAAAAAACTATTGGAAGGCATATAATTTTTTAGTAAATTTTTTTTAAGCATTTTTTTTTATTTTCAACATAATCACATTAAAAAGGCATATGAATTATGGATAGTTGTATTTGTACTAGAAAGTCATCATCTCAATAAAATTTTACAAAGTAAATAAAAGAAACAAAAAAATATCAAGTAACAAAGTTGTAATAAACGAGAGTTGTTGCATACATGACATATGAAGAGAAAAATGCAATAAAACTACTTTTCTCAGACAAAGGAATTAACTATTAAGTCAGAAATTGTGCAGAGGTGATAAAAAACAAGTTCACATAACTTATCGTATATTGGAAGGAAATCTCTCAGAGAACAATGAGAAGTAAACTGTGAACAGAACAGCCATCTGTCTACCTCTTCCTTTTCTTTCTGACTGTCTGAAAATCCAGTGGCACCGGAAGGGTGGCTACGAGCACATGGTTATCACTGACAAACTTGCAGCCTAAGTACTCGTAATGAGTTCTAAGCGTTACAGAGCTCATTCGAAGATCCTTGGCAATATCAGAGGGATCGGACCGAAAATCATCAGCAAACAAGGAAAGCACCAGGACATAGCTTATTAGCAGTTTCTGCTGCTCATTAGGACCCCTCTTTTCCTTGCTAGTACCGAACATAGAGGTGAACTTCTGTGACAAGATAGTAGGTAATCTGTGATGCTTTGCAGATGACACACCATCCATGGAATGTTTGTCCTTATATTTGATGAGATGAGTGATGTATGATAATATGCCAGCCATCCTCTTTTTCTTTGCCTCGTCCTACAAATTTCAAAAGGACCAACTCAGACCAATGTAGTTAAGGTTCTAATAGGCTAGTTGATAACAAGAAAGGTGATCATTCTCACAATTTCGAAGCTCTGAACTTGCATTTGTATGTAGAAGAGTTTGAAATTTAGCATATTAACAAGAAATTGTGATTTTGAATTAATAGAACTTCATGTACAATTCAGCAAACGAGACGGTTAAGGAGCCTAAAGCATTTTATTAATACTCACCTTGAGTGTTTCCAATTTATGAATTCTATTGCAAACAAAACTTGGGTAAACATCTGAGTCCACTTCTGACCCACTATTTGTGAGCTCTAAAATGTCGACCAGGTAATCCCACTCCCCCTTCAGAATTATCTTATCAAGAGGATATGCCATATCTGCTGCAGTAGCTTCCAGATCATATGGAGGGATATTGCGAGCATTAGCAGCAGAAGTAATTGCTTCAAGTGCCTCCGTCTTTATTGCAATTCCTTTCAATTTATTATCCAAATCTTCCTGCATTCCTGGATCTCCTGTCTCACGAAGGGCATCACGTTTCTTATCCTGAAATTAATGGAGACACATATTTAGTTTAAATCAACACCCATCTATTAATTTCAGAATTTAGAATCTTTGGAGAAAAGGATGTTCTAAATGATAATCAACGACTTCATTCTTGTGGTATACTAACAGCATTTCTCAACGAGCTGTCAACGCATCACTCCTTATAGAAATAGATACAAACTTATAACTTCAGTACAGAGCAAGAAAAGCTTCAACATTTCCAACTTTCATACAATGACACAGTTAACATACCTTTCTTATATTTTGCTTCGTTGAATAATGACTTGTCAAAATTTTCATTTTAGCAGACTTCTCCTCTGCAGTATCATCTTCCTTAGCTGCATCTGGGAGTGTATTTTTCGGTTGTTCCAATCCTCCAACTATTGGATCCAGTCTGAAGATCTGTAGTCATATAAGGCAAAAACGAAGCTAAATATCTCAATTTGATTATTATCGTGTATACCCATACTATCAAAATTCAGAGTTTCTTCATTTTCAGTTTACACACTCAGAAACAGCAGAAAACCAGACAAGACTATATAACCATATAATTAAACCAAATAACAAACAATCAAACTTAAACCGCGAAAAAATCAATAAAGCTGTGTTTGGATAGTCATTTAAAATTCAAGGAATTTGAAAATGAAATAGAATCCGTTTATTTCAAATGACATGATTGTGTTAAGTATTTGTAATCCATCAATTTGAATATCTTATGTTGAGAATTTAAAGAGTGTAAGAGCAACAAAAAAATCACAAAGTGCCAGTCTTTCATCTAACGCATCACAGAAAACAATCCATCATGGACAAACATACTGAGTAACCAAAATGAAAACGGCACACACACAGAGAGAGCAAATAAAGTACCCTGTTAGCGGCAATAGGAACCATCTTCAAATAGCCGGTTTCTTTGTCCAACACCCCAAGAGCATAATTACAAAGCTGAGGTGTCGTCGCCTCGCCGGAATAATTCGTTCCCACAAAATTCACGGCCGACCCACTCACCCCTACCACCACCTGCATCCTCGGGTTTTTCCGATTTCGAGAATTTACATTCTTGTAAACCTTAATGCTCGAACCAGATTCATCTCCTGCGTCCGATTCATTGGAATTCTTTAATGGGTCGAATCCGGATGGAAAATATCCGATCACTGGTGGGGTTTTATTGTCTGGGATTTCGGTAATCGTCTTAATTTCAACATTTAGGGTTTCCGATACTTTTCCCATTTTCACATCTGGACTTCTTCCTTCTTCCAACGATTGTTTTAGCTTCTTTTCTTTAGATTTCCCCATGGTTGCAGCGTATGTGCTTGTGAAGGGATAAAAAACACTTGGGATCTTCGTGCTTAAACCCTAGAGGAAAAAAAAAATTACACTGGAACCCCCTGATTACTATATATATGAAAATTGGCCTCTTATTATTATTATTTTTTTCCGAAAGTTAAATTTCACCCTCTTTTTTTTTTTATAGGAAATTCACCCACTTTGGTAAAAGATCGTCGTAACTTGTAAATTAAGAATTGAAGAACACCACCACAAATTTAGCTACTCAATATGTTACGAGTGAGCTGTTATACGGGCTGGTCTGGGCCAATTGATAACAGATCATGAATATTTGGGCCGGTCCTGGCCCAAGGCGGACTGTCAGCCACCAAACCAAATTGGCCCATTTTATATATATATATCAATTAATGCTAAATTGTAAAAAGAAAAATATTAATATTTAACATGTTCTTTGGTCAAATTAATAGATGGCAATCAATCATATGTGACTGAAATGTATGTGGTACACTGGACTAATAAGTAGCTTGTGAGTAGACTACTAAGTAGTTGGGGAAAAAAAAAAAGATGAGAAATTAAGTTTGCAATATATACAATTATGATGACAAAGAATTGTGCCGAATAAGTGGCAATACAAATGACTACGTAATCGTTTCTTGTCAAGTATATATATATATCTCAATGGGGCCAGCCCATTGCAATAGTCACATAATCTTGTAAATCTACAACAAAATTGAATAGTCCCACATAAACAATTATATTAAACAATTGTCTCGTTAAATAATAAGAAACTTCAGCACAGGAAAGGATGCAGAACATCGTCACCATAATCATTGCCACTAGTAATAATACTAAATTTTACAAACATTAATACTAGTATTACAATCAATAATATTAATTCTCATAAATAACAACAATACAAGTAGTGCACTACATTCACACAATATCTCGCTTAGTCCACTAAACAGTGAACTACATTAATTTATATCTTTTAAGTTGCAGTGCTTTTGCTCTTATTATTAATTAGTACCATAAGTAATTATGATCATCCATCCCTCTGACTCTGATGAAAGAAAGTGTAATTAACAATGGGAAGGATGAGGGAGCTTGCACTTATCAGGAAGTTGAACTGCCAGGTTGGGGTCAATTCCAAGTGAAGGCAAAAGCTTTGAGTTCTTGTATCCACAAAGGCACCGGATGTCCGCATGCGAGAGGGCGGCGCAGCACCTTGCCGACGGCGGCGACGGCTGTGGGGGTGTCACCGACGGCCTGCACGCCGTTAGATCCTCACCGGACATGTTGCAAATTGTTTGAGCATCAATGCCAATGATGATAGACACTAGTATAACTAAAGTTGCAATTTTCACAAATACCTGCATTTTTTTAGTGCTATTAATTTTTTATTGTGGGATTTAGGTATTTTTATTCTTCTCATATATAAAGAGTTCACAGCCGCACTATTACACTTGTAAATTGATAGAGATTTAATTTGTGTTAGATATTTTTCTCATTCTTGGAATTTGATGGCAAATAAGTGGTCCATATCTATATACTGAGACACGAAGTTTAGCATGAAATATTGACAATTATTTGGGTCATTGGCGTATTAGTTAAAAAATTTCACAATATTTATAAAAACGTATTTTTATACATAAAAATACTCCCTCCATCTCAAAACTACTTTCACATTTTTCTTATTTGAACGTCTCAATTCTTCTTTCACACATCTAAAAAGAAAATTTTTTATACTCACAAAAATCAATGAAGTACACTTTTACTTATTTTATTATTTAACTTTACACTCACATACTTACTTTTTCTTAATTCGCGTGTCCGAAACTACTATGAAAGTAGTGTTGGGACGGAGGGAGTATATATTTTTTCAATACATAACCAATTTCTATTTAATTTTAATTTATAAAATAAAATTTTTAGTCCTTATATTCGTTCGAAAATCCCATGAATTAAGGCGAATTAATTAATTTAAAGCATTGGCAATTTTCTCTATTCAATCTTAATTCTAAAAATGTATTGAAACTCTATAATTATTTTTTGAAAAAATTATAAAATAGTTCACAAAATTGATATTATTACAAATTGGTACTATGTAGAAAAAAATATTTTTGTACAAATATTGTACCCATTCTTATTAATCTTTTGAAAATTAAGTGAGTTTTTATTTGCAAACACCATCTTAAAGATATAGAATTTTTTTTTTTAAATTTTTTAAAAGAAAACGTCAAATCAAGTTGGCTTTGAAACATGAAAGGTGCGAGTGCGAAGGTGCATGAGCTTGACTTAGAAGTCTTCCTTCAATGGTAGGGCTGTCCTGTCAAATGAACTTGGTCCGATTTCCATACGTCTTCCTCCTCGAGGAAGCATCACAATTATCAATTTCCTTTTAGTTTCGTCAAACTAACTCACTTCATTTACGAAAATAATACTCCCTCCATCCCGTAGAAATTTATATATTTTTTTATTTGAACGATCCACATAAATTTACACACTACAAAAAAGAGAAACATTGATTTGTGTACACACTTATACACATATTTATCCATATACCACTATTTTATATATAAAACACACAGAGTGCAAATTCCTTTGAAGGGAGAAATAATATTATGTCATCTATGGTTATCGAATTTTAAATCCTGAATATGGACCCTTGATTTTACCTCCTTAGACAGGTGTGTGGCCATGTGAAATCAAGGGCCCAGATGAAACTCGACCCTAGGGTATTCAATGCAATATTAGTACCCAAAACGAGTAAAATAGTGTCAAAAACCAGAGTGATGGCAGAAACAGAGAAATAACACCATGTGGAAGAGATAAATTTAGAGGATAAATAAGAAAAGATAGTTCATATTTATCTACATATTTATTTGATCTACAATCTCATCAGCACATTCAAGCATAAACTAATATTTTCTGAAAAGAAAGACCACGAAAAACCTTAAAATAAACTGTACCACGAGAGCAATCCCCCATGCAGAAGCCTGATTCACAGTTTATAAACAGTAACACTCGAGGATGGGTTCGATCAAGGGCGAGATTTGTTGGTGCATGAAGGACATTTGTAGTGCTTGATATGCTGAGCTCTAGCTGCAGTCATCTTTACACACTTGCCATGAAACCACTTTTCACATATATCACACCATATCCAGAACTCATCCGTCCCGTGGTTATCCCCACATGCTCCGCACATCACCTCCTCCTCGTCTTCCTCCTCCAATTCCTCCTCGTCCACTTCAACATCTTTCGCCTGTGGCTTTGACACTATTCCCTGTATTTCCAATATGTGCAGATAATTCATTCAAGGTCATTGTACATGCAGAAAAAATATGAAGGGTTAATGCTATAAAAATGCATCACTTTTTACTCAACTTTCAATTTAATCTTGGGTTTTACGACTATAATTAAAAAACACAACCTTTTAAGAATGTTCAACCTGATTGTTGTTATCCCCACATGTGGTTAGGATCTCGATAACTTGTTTAGGTATCTTGTTTAAAATGTTCAACCTGATTGTTGTCAGCCCAGGCAACAATGTGGTTAGGATAACTTGTTTTCACTTAACAATATTATTATGTGGCAACCATATTGTTGCCTGGGCTAATTGCTCACTGTTATCAAGCTGAAAATATTATTCAAGCAAAGGATCTCGATATGTACAGAGAAACAAGCAGGAAGAAAATAGGTATCTGACTCACCGATTTAGAGTTTGACTTGGACTTGCTGCTGCTATTCGACACTGAAGATTTCTCTTTCTGTTGTTTTTTCGATGCACCTGATACAATTTCATATACAGTAGGGAGTTCATTGATCATGTTGAAAAGACACTTCCTGCACAAACCACAAATATCACTACATAAGCATAAGCTTAAGATAATACTTGAAGAGAGAGATCAGAGCAAATAACACAATAGTTATAGGTGTATGGCAATACCACACATAAATTGAGCAATGGAAAAAGTAAAAAAGAGAAATAAAAAACCTTTTAGCTTTATCAAATCCAAATCTAGCTCCAAAATAGAAGGCAATGGCAAGCAGCCAGGTATCACTGTGGACAGCAATTAGGGATAGCCAGTCTTTTTCTTGCATCCCATCTCTAGCAAAGTTGATGCCCAAAGCAGGTTCGGGGAGTTCGGGGGGTACTTCTTCAGCAGGCAAAATGACTTCCCATTCACCATGAGGATGACCATATAAACATAGATTTTCACTCTCTGTAATGCAAACCATGAACAAATCAATGCAGGCAGCAGTGAAACCGAGACGAAGAAGTGATCCTTAGGGATTACCAAAGGCACATATAATCGTTTAAAGCAGGAAATGCTTAGAATAAGTTTTTTTTTTTTTTTTAAAAACATATAACCTCAGTCCATCTAGCATGTACCATGGTACAAAATGTTTCAAAAGGTTACAGGTAACTAATCAATATTTCGTAACAAAATTAAACAAACTATAATAGGTTAAACTGTGGTAGGCAACAAACTTCAAAACTCTAAATCTGATCAAGTAATCAGATGCTCAAAAAGATGTTCGTGCAAGTAAATTTTGGGAAAAAGAATCCTGAACTTATTGATGTGATGCATATACAAAGAAGAAAAATCAAGGAAAGCCGTGATCCACACAAAACATGCTAGAAAGTCATTGCGTTCGATAACAATAAAGTACAGTGATCTCAATGCAAGACATAATTACTACACAAAACAAGGTCTCTTTAACTCTAATAATTTATGTGAACGATGAAAATCTTCAAGAAGTAGTCGAATATCATTAGGGAGTCTAATCTAACAAGATCTTTGCTCGACGCATACAACTGATTCAAAACAGCTGCTCTAATATCAACATACAACATTGAGCATGCCTTATCCTCATACTTGGCATAAACACTTTCAAGAAAAACAAGAATTTGGAAATTTAGACCATTGGTGGCATTGGCCATGCAAATCACAAAAACTTCAAAACACATAAAAACTTCTATTGTGCTCAATAGATCGTACGAAAAGAAGACACTAAAAACTAGCAATTCTGTGAACACAAACCCCACCTTAATGCTAAGTATCTGCCGTTTTCAAATCAAAATTTCAATTACAGCAAACAATTATTTAAACAAACAAATAAAATTGCACAACGGATTCCCAGAAAAATAAAATAAAAGGAGTGGGAATTTCAGAAAGGGAATTTTTTTTTTTACCAGGATCACACTGCTGGTAAAATTCTTCAACATCTGCAAAACAAAATAACCACCCACATTAGAACAATTGACAATTTAGGGAGAATAAAGAAGCAGCAACCAAATTATTAAAAAAAAAAAAAACACGAGAAAAACCTGTTGTGAGGGCTTTAACAAGTCCAGCTCGTCGACCCTTGAAATCTTCATAAACTTCATCAACAGTTCGAGGATAGAACCTCTCCGCCATTCTTACTTATTTGTTTTCTCCGCAGCTCAATTTTTCAGAAACGCCAAGAAAATCAATAAAATTCGTTACAGGTTCTGTGTGTGTGTGTGTGTGTGAGAGAGAGAGAGAGAGAGAGAGGGCGGATTTGAATCTAACAGAGACGGATGGGTTTAACTATATTTGAGAGTCGGCTGATGTGTCCGACAGGCTTCAAAAATTGAATTATATAAGCATAATTTTATTTAGTTTGATATTGATTTTGTATATTTATAAAATATTAAAATTAATTTTTTTTTATATCTATAAGATTATTATTGAAATGTGTTATTCATATGAAAAAATTTAAAAGTATAATAAATTATAGAACTGCAAGATTTTTAATTTTTTAATTATTTTGCGTATTTAAAGAAATTACTACTATATTATGTTCACCCATCTAAGTATAGTACTAATTGTTATATTCAATTTTGGTTGTGTAATAAGTAAATATTGAGTTATTAATTAAGTTTGACTTCAATATAGTACCTTTTTTTCATCCAAATTCACTTTTTTTTTATAATATTAAATATTATTCACATGAATATCGAAATATTTATTACAAAAACTTACTCATTAATCATCTAATTTATTGTATGGTATATTGATTGGTAATTGTATCTTTGAATTATGATATTTTCTATATAAATATAATAATATAATATTATACAATAGATGAATTTGTAATCTATTATATCTTCTTAAAACCTAAACGGAAAATATCTTAACCTCTTATAACACATATTATGAATATCTTTATACTTATTTTAGTAGTCACTGGCTTCCCTCTTTATCTTTTTTTTTTTTTTTACGTTTATTTCAATTAAATATATTTTTTTTGATAAAAAATTAACACATAATACATCAAAATAAAGATTTTATTATTATTTATAATTTATCATTCATATCTTGTAATAAAATATAAATGACTAATCCTCTCGTATCAAAATATTCTTACAAATTATTATCAATACAATAGCAGTGTACTGCAAAAGATAAGATCCAACTTTAAAAGAAACTCGACATTAAATTCATAAATTTACTATATTACATATTTCACATTAAAGTTTACTGAACTTCTATTTGTTACATTTTTAATATAATTTTATATTTCTAAACAATTATGGTTATTTTCACTAATTTACATAAAAAATTGGATAAGATACGACGTGAATTTGACTATAATTTTTTTATATTATAACTACATTTAAATAATTTATAAATTCTTAACAATCGTGAAGTAAGCGATGAGATGACCGACGAAAATAGGGAGGATAAACACAAAGATGTAGTGATCACTAAAGACACTGTACTAAATATATTTCTATTAAATATATGTATATATGTGTTCGTATTAAAATATAAGGCAGATGTGGTAGAGTTGGTGAAGAGATGTGGTAGATCTAGGATCAGGAACATAAGGAAAATGATTTCGGGAGGATACTAAGAAGGTATAAGGGGATGTAGGGACACGAGTTTTTGGGAACGAGTGTAGTGTGGGGAGTCTACTTTATTCAAAAGACAAACATTTATATACAAATTTCTACGGATCTAAGATCCGTAGAAATATCCTTTTTTTAAAATTTGCGGGTCTACACCGAGTCGGGTCGAATTTGAATATTTTTTTTCAAAATTCGTTTAGCTTGTGATTTTCCCTCCCAGGTATGTTACAATTGGGGCAAATGCATGTTACTTTAAGACAAAACGTGTGTTACAACCAGATTAAATGTTATTTTCTACACATATTCATTTATTTTTGTAGAAGTAAATATTTTTCATGCAATGTAACACATATTTATTCTTAATAAAAATACATTTTATCCTATAGTAACACATATATGTTCATATAATAACACAAATTGAGGAACAAATATGTGTTACAATTAGAGTAAATATGTATTACTGCAAATTTATGTTACACTTGGAGTAAATTTGTATTACTGCAAATGTGTGTTACATCTAGAGTAAATGTGTGTTACAATTAGAGTAAATGTGTGTTACTGCAAATGTATGTTACAATTAGAGTAAATGTGTGTTACTGCAAGATCAAATGTGTATTACTGTATGCACAAACATTTATTTATCCTTATAAAAATATATATTATAACATATTATTAACATAAATCAACAAAGAAAATAAAAAATAAATTAAGTAACACATATTTATACTTGTAGAAATACATATTTTCTTTATAGTTACTTGAAAAGTATAAACAATTAATTTTTTAAGAATTAGTAACACATATTTTGCCTAATTGTAACACGCATTTGCCCAAATTGTAACATACATGGGAGCGAAAAAATATATTATTAACATAAATCAACAAAGAGAATAAAAAATAAATTAAGTAACACATATTTATATTTGGAGAAATACATATTAAAAAGTACAAAAAATTAATTTTTTAAGAATTTGTAACACAGATTTTGCCTAATTGTAACACCTCTTTGCCCAAATTGTAACATACCTGGGAGCAAAAAAATCTGGAACTACAAGTTGCGCGAATTTTGGAAAAAAATGTCCAAATCTGACCCGACCCGGTTTAGATCTGCGAATTTTTAAAAAATGGATATTTCTACGGTAGAAATTTATACACAAGTGTTACTCTATTAAAAAAAATTCAAGATTATTTCAATTATGTAGTGATAAGTCTTGTAGTGTTGCATCTATGGGGGTATGGGTGGAGGTAACGTGGGAGTGGAAATGGAGATGGAGGAGAGAGTTGTTTGATCGTGAGTTGTCTAGTGTTAATGAATTAATTTCATTTGTGAGCAGATACAAGTTGGTAGGAGGGAAGAAGGACTGTTGGAAATGGAATGTTGAATCAAATGGGAGATATAATATTAGCATATGGGTACTTGATCTCATTTGAGAATTCAAGTTCCATTTCTAATGAATCAGTGCTGAAATTTATTTTGGTTTGCAACAAGGAAGTATCTCTCGAAGTGGCCACTATGGCATGGCGTGCACTGTGGAATAGATTAAGAGATTATAGTTTTATAAGCCCAATAAGTTGACGCTAATTTGATTTTGGTCTCAATCAATTGATCATTTTGATTTTGGTCCTATAAATTAAAAAATATTTTGAAATTGGTCCTATTACCTGTCATAGCAGGTTGCACAACCGGTCAATGATTATATAGTTATTTGTTTGACTTTTTATTATAAGTGACATTGATGATTGAGTCTTAATATCTGTGGGGCAATATTTATTTAAATAATTTCTTATAATTATTTTTAAAAAATTCAAAATATAAAAAATTGTTAAAAAAATCAGAATATTTTCAAATTAGATCAGGTTTTAAAAGTTAACCCGGCAACATGTTCTTTGTTAATAATAATATATAAATAAAATGAATTAGTCTTGTATGCACCAGTTACACGGTACAACTCAAGTTCATTTTTAAAAAGTTAAACAATTTATAACTAAAAAGTTAAACAAATTATTACTGAAAAATTAAACTCTGAAAGATACACTTTTCAGTAATAAACTGTTTAACTTTTTAAAAATGAACTAGAGTTGCACCGTGTAACTGGTGCACATGAGACTTACTCAAATAAAATAATCTCAATATTAATCAAGAATCATTTTTAGAAATTTACTATTTATATTTAAAATTTTGAAATTTATAAAAAATACTAATTTAAAAACAATATATATATATATATAATACAAATAAGCTATAGAAAAATATTTAGTTGATTTAAAAAATCAAATAAATTAAAAATGTTAAACAAATAAATAATAAAATAATTAACTTAATATATCTTATTATTTATTGGTTTGTTTGTTTAACATTTTTTAATTTATTTGATTTTTTATTAAGTTAATTCTATTATTATTTATTTGTTTAACATTTTTTTGATTAAGTTATTAAATTTATTTATTTTTTATTTTTTTATAAATTAACTTAATAAATAATAAAAGAATTTATTTATTAAATAACATAAATTTAGTTAACAAATAAATAATAAAAGAATTAACTTAATAAATAATACTAAAAATAAATAAATTTTTAGAAATAATTCATGATTAATAAATAATACTAAAAAT
>JAPKLY010000002.1:300206-379223 GCA_026898435.1 Prunella vulgaris
CACAGATTGTTTGCTCATGTGCTTCAAATGTTTTAAAAAACTAATTCAGGAACAGAGGCTTTTTCTATAATACACCGAGGCGTAAGAAACAATTCGAACCGAGGCGTAGACTAAATATAATATAATATATATATATATATATATATATATATATATATATAAGTAATATCAAATACAATAAATTAATTAAATAATTTATAAAAACTTGACTAAAAACTTTCGCATTGCTGCCATGAACGTAGTCCATCAGTATAATGTTAACTGCCAATGCCATCCTCCTTTATTATATTATAAAACTGCCATTATCCATTAGTATATTATTAAACTGTCATTGCCCACTATTATAATATTAAGAGCATACAGTGTGTGTGTGTGTGTGTGTGTGTGTGTGTGTGTGTATATATATATATGTCGGAGTTGCAGCGCCTCTTAGTGAGAACTGCACGGCGCTGCTCAAGGGGGAGAAGACCGCGCTGCCAGGGAAGAGAAGAATCGTGCTACTTCAGGGGAGAGAAGAATCACGCTGCTTCAACAAGAAGTTAGAATATGCGCGCAGGTTTTAGGTCTCGTAACTGAAGCTGCCGCCTCAACAAGCCTCAAACCGCTTCGAACCGCCTCGGTTAATTGAGGCGCACGCCTTGGTTCAACAGCAAAGGCGTACACCTCTGAGGCGTTTTTTCATAGTTTCGAACTGAGGCTCAGTTCATAAGCCTCAACCGTTTTTTAAAACATCTTATCACAGCAGAAGAATGAAGAAGTATTCATCAAATGTCATAAACATGGTGCGCTACGGACAGTGCTAATACAGAATACGTAAAAGCTTCACGTCAAGCTATAGAATAACTTTTCACTGCCTAATCACCCACATTAGCGAGAACAAAATAACCTTGTTGCATTCCTAAAGTTCACTCTAGAATCAAAAATGAAAATAAAAAATCGTGGAAATTCACTATATTAAACTCTTCAACTGTTTATACTCAATCACTGAAATTCATCTCAGGTGTTCAATGAGTCCAGAAAGAACAGAGAACTACACAAGAGAAAGATATCTAATTTCATCAACTGAATGGGGATGAAATAAGCACCCATCTACTTCAGATGAAGTATTTTCAACTCAATGAGAAGTTCAAGAACTGAAACCTTACAACCATCAAAGCACCTTCTCTCTGCTTCTTTTTTTTCAACAAACTAATGGATTTGTTGTTTAAAAATCCCGGAAACCAATCATATAACCAAAGAAAAACAAGGAAACGAGTACATTCAAGATTCACTACATTTAAATTCAGTTACCGCATCCATTAAAGGTTAAAAAGCACTAAAAAAATATAATCAAGTATGCTGATCAAAACCATGGGGAAAAAACCCTAGAAAAAATCCTCCTCAAAACCCTACAAATCGAACAATTAACTCAATACGCAAAACGTGCAAATTGCATGCAGGGGTCAAGAAAGACACTCACGGAGGAGATAGATACGGCGAAAGATGTGGCGATCTGCGGGACAGGGTTAGATCAGAGAAGGAAACCGTGTCGTATACGCGCTGCGACTAAGGGATTACTTCGCCGGACCCGAATCAGAAAAATATATGAGAATTAAAATAATGATCGGCAATGAATAATGGGCACTGGTTTTATGTTGAACTCAATGACCCGAAAAATCCGGCCCGAATAAGATATTCGATTTTTTACCGCGTCAAATAAATACTAAAAAAATATCTTTCATTTTTTTTACCAAGTACAATTATAAGTAATATTTTAATTGAAAACACTCTAAAAAGTAGTACTCCTTCAGTTTCATGGGTATTTGCACCCCTAATTTTTTTTAAATAAAATAGTATTATATGGGTAAATGTATGAAAAGTTTTGTGAGTGTGTGTTTCCCTTTTAAGTAGTGTGCAAATTGATTTGGGACAATCCAAAATAGAAAGTGTGCAAATTGATTAAGGACGGGGGAGTATTAAAAATATTGATTGTGTTTTCTTTCTTAATCTACTGATTGCCAAAAAAATATATATTCGCTTTTTTAAGAGTAACTGCAAGGATAATAAAATAAATTTAATTGACTCGAATATATGATATTTTCATTCATGAATGTGTATAAAATTCAAAAATTAAAAGGACGAAAACTATAATTTTTCATAAGTTAAAGGACAAAAACAAAAATTTAAAACTTAAGAGGACAAAAACCATAATTTTTTGTAAGTTAAAGGACGAAAACAAAAATTTAAAACTTAAGATGACGAAAACCAAAATCAACGAAACTTATAGGACAAAAATGTATATTTTCCCTAAAAATAATAACCTCTTTTAAAATATATTTTACAGTGAATCTTGTTTATACGATAATTAAATAAAAAAAAATTTAACAAAAAATATACTTTTATGTTAAATAATAATTGAGGTTTTTTCTCTATTGTTCAACAACACGGTCCAAAGGAGCCGTCTTCTTCTTTTTCTTATAAGCTAAATAAGTTCTTTAATTAAAATAAAATGAAAAGAAAAATAATAAAGAACAAGATGATTTCAAAAATGCCTAGTTGAAGTCCTTCCTAAGCAAAGTTCCGACGAATAAAATCTTATGAAGGGAAAAGGATTACCAGAAATTTCAAAATGTTCAATAGCTATGATTAAGGGAAGGGAAAAGGATTATCAGGAATTTTAAAATGTTCAATTGTTATGATTAAGACATTATTTGACTAAATTTAAAAACTCTTTAAAACATTTAATAACTTATAAATCTCTTATGGTATGCTTTGTTTTATGGATAAATTAATATATCCTGTCAAAATATCAGTTTATCCATAAAACAAAACACACCCTTAGAGTATCTAAGTAAATAATATCTCTATAAGATTTTAAAATAAGTCTTTTACATCTTATAAATGTAAAAATATTCTAATTTATTTTTCTCGTCGCCATCACCTCCGTCCACCTATCTCACTCCAGACTCCGCCAACACTCCTCAACTCTACTTCAACATAAAAAATTAATTTATTTTTTATTAAAAATAAAAAAATTAAAAAAAAATTATGATATAATTTATAAGATATTAAAATTTAAAAGATGTTTAAAATAAATTTAGGATCATAAATGGTTGCATTTGTATACGAGATTCTTGGAAATTTGCTTATACAAGCACAGGGTCATCTATCGTAAATCAAGAATCATATCACAATCTAATAATCGCACATGCAATTTTATATATATATAATGAAAATTCAGTCATATACTGATACATTTATATTAACATCGAAGGAACATGCAACAAAAATGCCTGAATAACTTTACAACATGATCAATTTTTTTCTACTACATGATCAAACATTTTTTGCCAAGTTTTCAACAAGATTTCTCCCTCGCATTCCCCAAAAAATCTTCATTCAAGAATGAACTTCAGCTTGATCACTACCTGAACTCATACCTGCAGCTCAATCTTCTCAGACCACTCGAAGATGCACGAATACACGTCATCGCCTCCCAGCTCGTCTCCGTCTGCACCTGCAGCAACCCTCATTACATCCTCAATCAAAGCAAAGTTTCCCATGATATCAACATGAGCACCACTCTGTGTGCCCCTGCCTTCTAGAAGGGTAGCTGGAGGAGCATGATTGTATTCTCTAACGTAATTCTTGACCCCAGAAGGATTGAATCTCGTCTTCCCTCGCCAGCCCTTAGCACTCATGAATCCTGCGCTTAGAACAGGCACCGTCTCATCTCCGTCTACTGTATAAACGCCGTCCTTTAAGCACATATCCTCATCCTCTTCACTTGCTGATGTGTCAATTTGAAATGGAATGTGGCATTCTGCTGATGAAGTCTGTCTGTAGATGTATGCTCGTTCCGTTGGAATTCCCACTCCATACATCGAAAATATCTCCATCCTGGGAGCATTTGGCAACCTGTATAAAACAGCATTGTCACACTAGTGGAGACATCTAACATCAAAAGAATTAAGACAAGGATTTGACTGTACTTTGTTTCTAATGGATTTGACCAATACTTGAAGTGTGAATACTTTGGATCATCGAGATCATCAGCTATACCATAAGAGAAATGAGCGCTGCCGCGCTTCATCATCTTTGGAGCAACAAAGCTCAACAGATCAACTATGTCTCCAGCAGTATAAACCTTGTAGTCTGTTACAGCTTTGATGCCTCCAAATCCCATGTCATGGTACTCTGTCCACACATCACGACACGTGTTGTTCGCCACATTTCTACCCTTCACAGCATCCTATATCAAGAAACCAGTCTGAATGCCTCATTCTGAATCAAAATTTGAAAAGAAAAACATGAATGCTACCCGAAAATCATTTCTCTGAATCTCAGAAGAATTGGCCTCTGCTATGTCTTTTCCAAATGATACTATCCGTCCATAATGCGCATGTTTTTGCCTCGATTGCTTGCTTCCATCTTCAGTACTATTACCTTGTTTCCATCCACAATCCTCGGGCGACCAATCAAGATCACCCCAGATAATGTCCCCACCTTTTGGTATCATAGACATGGTGGAATCCCATGTCCTAGTCATCCTCATCAATTGCTGCAAAGTTTGAACGCGAAATATATCTTTGTCCAGAACTCCCGGTGCTATCGCCCTGGAATAAAAATGAGGTTTGAAAATCATACATGCTCTCTTTGATTGGAAGATTTTCAGAAGTACCTAGCAACAGCAATGTCCCTTGCTTCAGCAGAGAAAAGTCCGGAAACAGCTTTTGGAACACCTAAAAGGGGTCCACCGATGTTCATCACAGCCTTTATATACTTACCACACCAATTTGGACCACCCCCTCCCCCCATCGGAGCAGGAGCCTCGACCCACTTCATGAAATGCAGAAAGTAAAGGACACCCATTGAATGTGGAACTATCACAGCCTTGTTTCCACCATTTGTGGATACCATCAATTCTATGTTACTTTTAAGTCTACTTAGTGACTGGTCTCTTACCTGAACGTATATTTATCGAACAAGGTTAAAACAATGAGCTTGTAACATATGCTTTAACATGGGTTAAACAGTACCAACCTCCGTGTTCTGAAATGAAAGTCTCCAATCATACGATGCCATATACATCGTCTTTTCCTCGTATCCAATCTGAGCAAGATTTGCAATTAGAACTGCCCAGACGAAGTATCCAGGTGCAAAGTAATCTGCAGCAACCAGACCAGTTACGGGTCTGACCCGTATACCTGGAGGATCCAGGCCTGTTTCATTGTCCAATGACATATGCTCCACCCAACACAAAGGCCTGAAGAAATTTATCCAAAAGATCTTGGTAAGGATTTACTTGACAGCAATGCATCATAGAAGAGAAGCAAACCCGACTATACATTTGTTACTTGGACAACAACGAGTGTATTTAAGAACTTAGATAGATAACCATATACAACATGATGTTTTCAGTTTCTTTCACATGAAACTAAAGGAAAATATAGAAAAATGTTACTAACACTTGAAATAGAAAGCACATTGATTATATATCTACCATGAAGGACACAATTATAAGCAGGCTGAGTAGACTTGTAAGAGAATCAAAAACTTTTTATATTGAGTTAGAAACCAAGCAAGAAGCAAGCTATAGATGGCTTTCCTTTTACTGAGCACTCAAAATTTCCCAACCAATTTCCAACTTTACCAAAACTAATACTGCTATGAACAATCTCAAAAGTTCAAAACAATCTTTAAAAAACAGTCACTCTTAATAATCTTAGGGTATGTTTTGTTTAATGGACTAAATAGTCAATCCCCCTAACATGTTTTGGTAGGAATAATCCCGCGTAAGGGAATTGACTATTTAGTCCATTAAACAAAACACTCCCTTATTAGGGGGATTGACTATTTAGTCCATCAAACAAAACATACCCTTGAAACTTCATAACACATTCAAAATAACCTTAAACCACTCAAGAACCCTCATAATCATTTCCTCCAATGTTTCTCTCTCAAAAACACCCCAAAAGGAACAAAGAATCTGGAATCCAATTACAATCCACTCTCTTGGGACAATCAACAAACATTAATCAAACATAAACGCCATGTTTGTTTTACCTCTTATAAACTTCTCCAAAAGTTCCTCCCCACAATCTCTTCCTAAACAACCCTTCTGCACATTGATGCCCCTCCCACAGCTCCAATCCTCCGGTCACAATCCCGGGAACGAAAACCACCGGATGCTTCGCCCTCACCCCCTCCTTCCTCAGCTTCAACCCGGGCGGGTCGGGCATCGGGCCCGTTATCGCCTCCGTGACGTACTGTGGAAAAGAAGAAGGCATCATATTGTATAAAAACAGTATCGTCCACCACACAACACATATGCACCCTATAAACCAACAACAATTATCCACACAAGACCACTTGCTCTGCTTCTTGGTTTTATGGGTTTCCGGTTTCTCCTCGTCCGGGTCCACTACTCTTGCCGGTTCATTGTGTGTAGCCCTTCTCCTTCTCAGCAGCGACATCCTCAATTCTTAATACGAGCTGCTGTGAGAGAGAGAGAGAGAGAAAGATAAAGTAATGTTGGTGCCTGCTTGCACTTTTACAAAAGGTAACAGGTTCTGACTTACAGGGGTTGCTACCACGGCGGCGCTGCGGCGGAGGGAGTGACTGGGGATTGGGTGGTGCAGAGGAGTGTGGACCAGATAGGGGATGGCAGTGGCACTGTTATGGATAGTGTTTTAACGGTTGAATAACGTAGTTGCACACTTTACAGTTATGAACTGTTGCATAAATAAATAAGTAAATCTATAAATTTCAATTTTCAACCCCCAGAATCTTCATCTTCTTAAACAAATTATATTTAACTAGACATAACCCAATCAAATTTTAAAATTAATTTATATTATTAAATATATCTCATTTTATTTCTATAGTATCTTTACTCCGTCAAAATAAAAAATAATACTCTCTGCATTGCATAATTATTTTCACACTTTCTTTTCTTGTTTGTTCCACAATTATTTTTACAACATATAAATGAAAACTATTACTTTAATTTTATTCTCACAATATTCATATAGTTACAAAATGTCTAATAATATAATTTTATACATGATTCTACTTTTTCTTAAAAGAGTGCAATCTCAAAGGTGAGAACACCTTTGAAAGGGAGAAAGTAGTATTATTCTACTGTTGATTGAATTTGCTAATCGGTGTTTGTTTATGTGGCTTTACAACGAATTAATTCTACCAAACAATAATCTTGTGATTTTGTGTTCTTGGGGAGGGAGAGAGTTTAGAGAAAGAAATATTGCAGTAGGGATTGCATTAATTATGAGAGAGAGCCCTCTGAATAGTACAAGAGAGGTCTTATATATAGGTGTGTCAGTGTGAGACGGCACCTTACGAGCCTATATGGCTTCCGGTGTTGACGAGGGTTCCTTACCCTCGTCTTGGTCCCTCACATTGCTTCCCATGTCATGCCTCGTCCTACTACTATGTCTTAGATTAGATGGGCCTCATTAAAAACCTCGCTGTAAACCACCCTTGTGGATAAACCGGACGGAGAGAAAAAGAGCACACCATCGGGGTCCTATAGACTATCATGCGAGCTCATGGGCGAGCTCAGAGATGGATACTCGGGCGAACTCAAAGATGGCCAAAGAGCGAGCTCGCAGCTCTCCAATTCAGGCGAGCTCTGACGCCTTGGTGCCCCTGGTGTCGTATAACAGGTGGTGTCTCGGATGTCGGAGGTGCACTTGACACTCTGGCGAGCTCATGGGTGACCTCCTAAATGATATCTTGATTCTCTAATCTGCCTCGAGTAGCTCGCCCATCAACAATTGCCCCTCAACTCGCCTCCATCATGACTCATGACATGTGTGGGCGAGCTGGCATGCGATCTCTCGGGGCGAGCTCCTCGAGGCGGTCTCTCGAGCCGACGTGGGTGGAGTTCGAGGCATCGCACACGTCCCCACAAGTGTCGTTTCCCGCGCCCATAATAATAACTTTTCAAATTCTATGCAAAGAGGCCCCTGGTCTTTCAGGAATTTCGAGCCCGCGCCCAACGTCTATAAATAGGCTAAATCAAGAAAATTCTTCACTTTGCTTCGTCACTTCTCAGAGCGCATTTCTGGCGATCGTTTCTTCGCTCCCAACGTGTCTCCGAGCATTCCTCAAGGTAGAAATCTGGATTTTTTCTTCTTTCTTGTTCAAATTCTTTTTGTTGAAAATCGAAACTTTCCGGCGACGCCTATACCATGTCTGAGAATTCCTCGAGCCGCACCCCTCCGAATCGTGATTTGGGAAAAGAACTAATGACTGATGACTGTCCAAACCCCCAAGCGGCACCTGTGATCATTTCCTCGGGCTCTGGGGCGAGCTCTGAAACTCTCCCGGACAGTGGCGAGATCCTGGGGTCGGTTCGTTCTGACTCTGGCGAGCGGGCTACCAATTCCGGCGAGCAATCCCCAATCCACAAGCTCTGGGATTACTCCGAACGAGCTTCTGGGGGAGCCATGGCCCAGAATGAAGAAGAGGTTGCCTAGACCAAAACTCAGGAGGAGGTCGCCGAGGTTGGGGCCGACGACATTGCTGGCGAGCTAGCCCGCGAGGTCGGCGAGGATACGGGGACGGAGGTCACTTATGAATATCTCCGTTTTATCGACTTTCCCTTTCCCAAGCTTCCGGAATACCAAATCCCCGCCGAGGTCGTGAATGACTTTGACTGGAACGAATACGTGAGAGCCCACAGGGCGAGCTTCCCCTTACCTCGGCGAGCTCCGATCCGAAAGGCCGCTGGCAAATCTGACCTCAAAGCAAATGGGGTGGAGAGCATCGTCAGCGAGTTTGCCCTTCCGGATATTCGGAGACGATTCCGTATTCCGTTGGACATATTCATGTATGCCGATGAGAAGAAAGAGCGAGCCGACCTCCCCCCTGCCGGACTTACAGCTATCAACTATCACACTTTGAAGGCCGGGCTCACCTTGCCCCTTCACCCCATCATCGGGCAGTTTCTGGCGGACACGGGCCTCGCCATTACACAGCTTACTCCGAACGCATGGAGCAACCTGTTAGCAGCCCTGACAATTTTCGGTCTCGAGGGCTATGAAAATCGGCTAAGTACGGCGGAGATCAGCAAGCTTTTCAATGTGATCCGGCAAGTAAGTGAGGGGAAAAGATACTATTCTTTCCAAGCTCGCCCGGGGGGCAAATTCTTGGGCGACCTCCCCAATAAAATCCGGGACTAGAAGGAGCAGTTCTTCTTTATTGGGGGAGATTGACGGGCTTCTAATGGCCGTGGAGGGCGCATCCCTACCCCCGAGACTTACGGGGAGGCGAGCTGTAGGTGGCGTACCTTAGCGTGTGTGCGTCGGATTAGATTACTGACCTAATCTATCTTTTTGCAGGTTTTAGCGCCACAGGTCGAGCCGTGGGAAGCCGGGGATTTCAATTGGCTTCGAGTTCATGCGGACAGTGTGTTGTTTGCGAGAAAAGAAAGATCGCGAGATCGAACATTTATGCCAACATCACTATCACAGGCTTGCCGGCCTAATCACCTCGCCACACCACCTCGCTGCTCAAGTTTTTAAACTTTTCCATTCTGAAGTTCCCACAGCTCGCTACCTCATACGTTGAGATCGCCGGATTTACTTATCATTTATCATGCAGGTGTAGGTCCCGCCGCCGAGCTCCTGCCCGTTGAAGTTCCTGAAGCCTACCACTTCTTAGCTCGGCAGCTGAGGATGGGTAAACCTCATTCGGGAAGGAAAGGTATCCCCTCGGGGGCCGTTTTGGACGCGACAAAGAAACTGGAGCTCGCCAAGGCCACTGAAAAGGCTGGGGGCTCTGGCTCTCAGAGGACCTCGGCACCTCCCCCACCAAAGAAGAAGGTCGTCGGCCCAAAGAAAGGGGCGGGTCGAGGCTCGAATCCTGAACGGGGCACCCAGCCCTCTCCGCCCCACCAGACGAAATGAACTCTCCACCGGGGGGATGGCTCGCGAGTGGGTGAAGAAGAAGAAGCTCGCCTCGCCAAGCGAGTTAGGACTGAGGGTGGCTCCATTGAGCACAGCGGCCGAGGAGGCTCCGGATCAACCCAAGCAAGGTCAGGGCGAGCTCTAATTACTCAACCTTCACAAGCACCTCCAACTCCTCAGAGTGCGCCCTCGCCATCTCCCTGCGGGGTCCCTATCCGGGATGATACCCTTCTCGGGCTCAACCCTGATAGGTTCGGGTAAGTGGGCGACCTCTTTTGAAGTTGGAAGCCATTGTGATTTTCATGATTTGTGTTTACTGATTTGAGTGTGTGCAGGTATACTCCCGCCGAGCTCCCGCTGCGACCTGAATCTCTTCACACCGCTGAGCGGTGTAAGACTCTGAGCTCGTCGAGAGATCTCTCAGAGGGGTCAGCTCGCCGGGTATTCACTGAGGCTCCCAAGTACCTCTCCGCCTCGGAGCTCGCCATGATAGAAAGGCAAAAGCCCGCCGATAAGGCGAGGTTGGCGATGCACTACGCTTGTGCAGCGATGGCGGCGGCCCAGCTCATCACCGATGAGATCACCGCCGCGGATAGAGCTTGCCACGACACGAGGAAGACGCTCACTAAGGTGGGTGACGAGTGGAAAAAGGCCCTCGAGGAGCTCGCGAGGGCAGAGACCAAGGCGAAGGCCTCACTAGAGGCGGAGCGGCTCGCCGTCAAGAAGGCAGAGAAGCTTCAAGCCGACCTCCGCCAACAACAAGCCGAGCTCGAGGAAGCTCGCCGGACACTAGCTACCCGGGACGAGGAGCTCGCCCTGACCCGGGTTGAGGTAGGGCTCCTTCGGGATCAGAGCCGGGGAAATTCAGAGGAGTGTCAGAAGCTGCGGGAAGAGGTCGCTGCCAAGGCCCTAGAGATCGCCGAGCTTAAGAGTCGCTCTGATGCCGCCCTCACGCCCGAGGCATTGGAGCTCGCCGAGGTGGTCGCCACTGACAAGGGCTACGTGTTATGTTTTGCTGAAGTTATCTGCTCCTTCCAATGGGCGCGGATCAATAATGATAGTGAGTGGGAAGCCCTTATCAGCGAGTTCGAAGACTGCTTGGAGAAGTCCACGATCCCCCCGGCACGGAGCTAAACATCGGGGACCTTGCGGGCTATGGGATCAATCTTGATGCTGCTCGTCAAAAATTCAACATTATCCAGACGAAGTAGGTCTTGACTGCCGACCTTGTCCAGGAGGATGGGGATACCGAAGGGGATGCTGGAGGCGAGGTCCCGCCAACGATGGAACAAATGCAGGAGGTCTGCGGGGACGCGATGATCAACATAAGTGAGCTCGACACCAGCGAACTCTCTGGAAACATCACTTCTGATGCCGAGCTTGCCATTCCCATCAGCCAGGTCGCCACTGTTCAAGAGGTTGCCGATCCCGAGGTCTAGGCCTGCTTTTCTTGCTTTCATAGTTCAGTTTTAGTAGGTCGCCGGGTTGCGGAGCTCGCCCAGAAGGAGCTCCATTTTTGTAGCTTTTGCTTTTTGTTTAAGTAGACTTAGCTCGCCGGGCACGTGCAGCTCGCCCAGAAGGAGCTTTTTGTAGTTCAAAGATGGCCAGCTGGTCAGCCTTTGTGGCCAGCACTGCTACTCATACTTAGGATTTTTTCAAGTATATTTTTGACTTGAAAATCTCTTAAGTATCTTTTGAATATAAGTCGAGCATTTTTTGTCCAACTCTTTTCATTTATGTATTTGCGCTTTTACGTTATAATTTCCTAAATAGCTCGTTATTGTTTATTTTTCTGGTACATAATTGTTCGTCATATTCCACTTAGAGAAGCGAATCGTTCATTTTACGTCACTTACGACTATGAATTGTACCTCTGTTTTGAGAGTGCATATTCTTCGTCTTATGCCACTTAGGACCGCGAATCGTTCGTCTTAGACCACTTAGGGTGGCGAACTGCACTTCGATTAATTCACGTTGGGCCATCGGGTTTCACGGACCTTGCCTTAGATATTTTTGTCTTTTTCGCGAATTTTTCTAACTTATGGCAGTAGGTGCTTAGCAACCCTTTGGGAAGGGTACCTTCGCGACCTTGGGCACTTTGGCTTTTGCCTTCGAGCTATTTAATTACAACGCTCGGGACCTTGGTCCTTGCGCATTATGGATTTTCGAGTATGTGGGCGAGCTGGGTTTGGCGAGCTCTCTGGAGCAGTGGGCGACCTGGTGCAGCTCGCCTTGTTGGAGAGCTGCACAGATCCAAACACTTGGGAATTTTTCTGAATTTCTCTGACTTTGCAAATTTTCTGATTTTTTATAGCAACGTAATTTACATCGGTTGCCATCGACATTTCTGATGCAAACCCTCGACTAGTCTATTACAGGATCCTAATTTATTGGTAGAACTTTTTCAGGTGTACCGCGCTCCAGGTGTATGACGAAGCTTTGCCTTCTGCGTCTTCTAGATCATAAGTACCGTTTGGCCAGGCTGCGGTGACCCGGAACGGTCCTTCCCAGTTTGAACCGAATACACCTGGTAGGGTCATCAATTTCTTTTTCAACACTGGGTCTCTGACCTTGAATTTTTGGTCTCGGACCTGAGAGTTGTAATACTTTTCAGCTCTACGCTTGTAGGTGGCGTTCTTCATTTCTGACGAAGCTCTGGTCTCTTCGATCAGATCCTTCTCTACTGCCAGGGCTTCATCATTCTTTTTTTCATCATACCCCACCACCTTCCAAGTCTTGTTCTGGACCTCAACCGGGACTACGGCTTCAGTCCCAAAGGCTAGGGCGAACGAGGTCTCCCCGGTGCTGGCCCTATAGGAAGTTCTATAAGACCATAGGATCTCCGGAAGTTCGTCTGCCCAGCTCCCTTTCTTCTCCTCGAAGCGGAGCTTCAATATGTGTTTCAGAATCTTGTTCACCGCCTCGACCTGGCCGTTCGACTGGGGATGATATGGAGTTGAGTAGTGCTTCTTGATGTTCCATGAACTGCAGAAGGCTCTCAACTTCTGTCCGTCGAACTGTCTTCCGTTATCAGTGATGACCGACTGCGGGAGCCCAAATCTGCAGATCAGGTTTTTCCAAATGAAGCCGATTATCCTTTCCTGGGTTATAGTTGTGAGAGCTTAGGCCTCAGCCCACTTAGTGTAGTAGTCTACTGCTACAACATCAAACTTTACACCGCCTCTACCAGGTGGAAATGGGCCGATCAAGTCGATTCCCCATTTTGCGAAAGGCCATGGGCTGAACACCGACTTCAGCTGGTTGGCTGGGGAGTGGATGTTAGGTGCGAAAAGTTGGCACTTTCGGCACCTTCGAGCGAAGCTGATGGCATCTTTGCGAAGAGTGGGCCAGTAGTAGCCCTGCCTGATCGTCTTGTATGCCAATGCTTGCCCCCCAGCGTGACTCCCACAAATCCCTTCGTGAATTTCTTCTAACACTTTGGACCCCTGCTTCCTAGTTAGACATTTGAGTAGGGGTAGAGAGAATCCACGTTTGTAGAGTTGGCCATCCAGCAGCGTATATCTGGCAGCTTGCTTCGCTAGCCGGCTAGCTTCCCAGGTGTCTACGGGAGTTGTTCCGTCTGTCAAATATTTTTCGATTGGAGTGCACCAATCTTCACCATCCTTGCTATCCTCCTGCCCCCCACTCGAAGTTTGATTTACCTTGTAATCGGACGTCGAGGGGTTTTTCAGTGTGGTGATCACAACCTCCTTGAATTCAACTTTGCCGTTGCTAGTAGCTAGCCGGGCTAGAGCATCTGCTTGCGTGTTTTCTAGCCTCGGTATCTGCTTGATGTAAACCTGCGTAAACATCGATATCAGATGCGCGGCTATCTTCTGGTAGGTCATCATCTGCTGGTCTTTTACCTCGTATTCCCCCCGGACTTGGGATATTATTAGCTGGGAATCTCCGAAAACTTGAAGATTGGTTGCCCCCACAGCTAATGATAGCCTAAGTCCCGCTATCAAAGCTTCATACTCCACCTCGTTGTTGGTTGCTCGAAAGTTGAACCGGATTGCGGAGGTGAAGACTTGTCTGTCTGGGTTGATCAGGACCACGCCGGCGTCTGCTGCCATGCTGGTTGATGATCCATCTACGTAGAGATGTCACGGAGCTATACGCCCCCTCGTCTGATCTTGTGGGAAAGTTAGCTCGACGATGAAGTCGGCAAGTGCTTGTCCCTTGATCGTTGTTCGGGGTGCGTAGGTTATGCCGTATTGGCTGATCTCTAGTGACCATTTCAGCAGGCGTCCGGAGGTGTCTGGGCGCTGTAGTATTTGGCGTAGTGGGAACATTGTCAGCACCTCTACCGGGTGGTCAAAGAAGTAGGGCCTCAATTTTCTAACACTCATCACCAGTGCATAAGCCAGCTTCTCTGTTGGGGTGTATCGCAACTCGGCTTCGTGTAGGACTTGGCTCACATAGTACACTGGTAGGTGCATTTTTGCCTCTTCTCGGACCAGGACGGAGCTGATGGCCACCTCCGATGAGGCTAGGTATAGATACAGCTTCTCTCCAGGTATCGGTTTTGACAGGACCTATGTATCCGCTAGGTATGTTTTGATGTCTTCGAAGGCTCATTGGCATTCACTTATCCAGACGAAGTGGTTTTTGAGGTGGAGCTTGTTGGCTTTGGCCGCCTTTTTGTACCTCCGTGTGTTTGCCTTAATTGCCTCGAAGAACGGACGATTTCGGTCACCGGACCTGGAGATGAATCTGTTCAGGGCTGCCATGCATCCAGTCAGCCTTTGAATTTTTTGGACGGAATCGGGTATACCCATCTCGATTATGCATTGAACCTGTGTTGGGTTGACCTCAATTCCACGCTGGCTAACTAGGTGCCCCAGGAACTTTCCGGAGTGTACGCCGAAGCTGGTCTTTTTAGGGTTCAACTTCATGTTGTAGTGGCGCAGTATGTCGAAGGTCTGTTTTAGGTGGTCCTCCTTTCTCAAACTCTTGACAACTATGTCATCCACGTACACCTCCATGGATTCGCCAATGTGTTGGTCAAACATTTTGTTCACCAATCTTTGGTAGGTGGCTCCGGCGTTGATGAGTCCGAACGGCATCCTTTCCCAGCAATACATGTTCTTGTTGGTGTAGAACGCCGTGTGTTCCTGGTCATCTGGGTGTAGAGCTATCTGGTGATAGCCTGCAAAAGCATCCATGAATGTCATCATCTCATGGCCTGCGGTGCTATCCATCAGCTGGTCGATGTGAGGCAGTGGGAAGTTGTCCTTCGGGCATGCTTTGTTCAGGTCCGTGAAGTCAATGCAGAGCCTCCACGTCCCATTGTGTTTCTTTACCAGGACGGGGTTTGCAACCCACTGCGGACACAAAGCTTCCTTGATGAGCTTGTTGTCTAACAACTTCTCCACCTCAACAGTTAGAGCTGCGTACTTGTCTGGTCCATACTTCCTCCGTTTTTGGCGTACGGGTCTCCTCGTCGGATCTATATTAAGTCTGTGGCAAGCGTGTTCCAATGGGATCCCCGTCATGTCTTCGTGGGACCAGGCAAACACGTCCAGGTTGGTCATTAAGAACAGCTCCATCCTCGATCGGTACGGTTCAGGTAACTCAGAACCGATGAAAAGTTCTAAGTCCCTTTCCGGGTCCACCGGGAGTGCCGTCAATTCTTCCATGGGGGTGGCTTTTCTCTTTTGACTTTTCCACCTCGGGTCGCTGATGAACTCATCCCACTCCTCTTGTGACATCTGCGCAGGCTCGTGACCTATGCGTGGTTTGAGGTCATCGGGTTGGCTTTCAGCTTGGGCGGGCTCATCAGCTGTGGGCACCTCCTGTGGTTTGTCAACTTGGGATGGTGCGGTGACTTGGGGAGTTGGGTCAACATCCATTGGTGTTGGTTCTTGACCTCCCGCAGGTCCCCCATCTCGGGCTTCATCAACCACCTCCATGGGAGTAGGTTGTTGTTCCTGCGCAGATACTGACCCCTGCATAGGTCTCAACACTTGGGTTTCATCTAAGCTCTCCATTGGTGTCGGTTGAGTGTCTTGCACAGGTCCAGTGCCTTGGTTAATTTCTGACAAATCGCCTACCTCCATCATCTCAGTTTCAACCGAGATGGCGTCTAGGATGTTTAGCTCGTCTGTAGGAATCTGTACGTCCTCTTCGAGGATGTGGACCTGTGTAACAGACTTCTTGACCCGGTCGTCTTTGATTTGGAGTAAACACTCTCGGGCCTTTTTCTGGTCACCTTTTATAGTTCCGACACTTTTTGGAGTTGGGAATTTTAAACAGTAGTAGTAGGTCGAACACGCCACTTTGAATTCATTAATAAATGGGTGGCCAAGGAACCCGTTGTAGGAGGACTGCTGGTTGACATCTAGGAAATCTATGAGCCTAGTCAGTCTCCTTTCGGGATCCTCAGCCGATACAAGTTGGACGCTCAACCTAACACTGCCTAGTGGGACGGTTACAGCTTCTCCGAACCCCACTATCCTAGCATTGCTAGGCTCCAAATACGACTCAAAATCACCTAAGGCATCTAAGGTGGATTTGAAGAGAATGTTGGTGAACGCGCCAGTGTCCACAAGTAGCCTGTGAACTCAGACGTTCATGATGTTGGCGATTATCACCAACGAGTCATTGTGGGGCATCAGTACCCCCTCCAGGTCCGCTGAGGAAAATGTCAGCTCATCAGTAAGTTGTGAGACGGACCTGGGGCCGGAGCTGTCTTCCTGGACTTAGTTTATGGCCCGGATCTCGGTCTTCCTCTTTCTCTTGGATATGGAGATCCCCCCCGTCCTGGAGACCTCCGGCAGCTCCGATTTCCTCCTCGAGAACTAGGAGCTCTCGGGTGGGCTCCAAGTTTTGCTGAGGCTGGGGAGGTGTCCTCCGTCTGTTGTGGGGACCAGGTTGGTCTGCTTCCTCTTCTTCATCATCGGAGGTAGCCCTCCTCTCGAACCTTGGCCTCTTAGCCGGGGCCTTCTTCACGAACTCAGCCAGCTTCCCATCCTCGTAAAATTTCCAGAGTTGCTTGAGGAGGTCTCGGCATTCGCTGGTGAAGTGGCCGATAGCCTGATGGTAGGCTCAGAATTTGTTGGGGTTGAGCTTCGTGCGGTCCTGGCGGATCCGCCTTGGCTCCTCCAGCATGGCCTTACCTTTGACGGCAGTGAAGACGTGGTCAACGGAGACAGTGAGGACCTGATTGAGCTTTTCTTTAAGCTCGTCTCCCTCGCCAAAGGCCTTTAAGTTCCGGGGAGCTTTGTAGGTGCCCCCAGACTTCTTCCCGTAGGGCTTCCTTTCTTCGTGGGCACTAACTTCTTTGAGCAGTGCTTCCTGCATGGCCGCGAACACCCCCGCCTTGTGACGGAATTTGGTATAAGTGTTGGGACATGCGAGGTGCATCTCCTTCCAGAGGTCGGTGCCCCTCTTGAGTCCGGCCATCGCTGCGATGACCTTAGTGTCCTCACTCACCGGCTCGCCTTCTAGCAGGATTTTATCGAACCTTTCCAGGTACTGCTAGTCGGTCTCGTTCTCGCCTTGATGGATGTTGGCGAGTCGGTGCTTCTGGGTAAGGTAGGATCCGAACCCAGAGAAGTGGGCCAGGAACTCCTGCGAGAGTTGGCCAAATAAGCAGATTGACCCCGGGGCGAGTGAAGAGAACCAGCGGTGAGCTCGATCCCCCAGGGTCAGCGGGAAGTTCCGGCACTGGGTGGAGTCGGTGGCGCCAACCGAAATCATGAAGTCCGAGTACTTGGCCAGGTGGACTTTCGGGTTAGATTTGCCCTCGTATGCGGATATCACCGGGAACTGGATTTTTTTCTGGACCGGCGCGCGGAGGATGGCAGATGCCCTCGTACTTGTGCTTGTAGCATTTCGACGGCCTTTTTCAGTGAGGCCAGCTCGTCATCCCGGGTCACCTCCGGCGGAGGCTGCTCAAAGGTCGTGCATCTCACGGACGCACGTCCCCGAGGTGCCTCACTCTGGGGTGACCTCTCAGTGGCGGCCTGGAATTGGCGTCCGCCGTGGGGGCCTAGCCGGTCAGTAGCGGGCCTCCTCAGCCTTTTGTGGGCTGATCTGCGTGGCTGCTGGTCGAAGTCCCCGTGGGACGCAGCTGGGGCCGCCGTCCGCTCGTTTTCCCCGTATCTCAGGCCCAGGCGGCCTTGGAGAACTTCTCTCCTCTGTGATTGGTGGGTGCCAGATGCCCCGGTGTAGGCCGACTCCCTTCCGGTGTAAGGAGCGGGGTCCTCCTCTACCATTTTGGCTTTGTCTGTCCTCTCCCTATGCTGGCGGGCTTGTGCCGAGCTCGCCTCCTGCTCGGTGGGGAGGGTGTTGTAATCCCCCCTGGTTTGAGTGCCCTGGGTGGGCCTGGTCTGCTTCCAGGCATCGGCAGCTGGAGCTCGCCTGGGTACCAGGGCGAGCTCGTCCTGCTGCCTCTGCTGCAACCTCTGTAAAGTCACAATGGTGCGCTGGAGCTCGTCGGGGTTGCTGACCAGGTCCCTCAGGGCGGGGGCCAAGTCTTCTTGGGTCATCGCAACTCGAGGAGGTCGCGGAGCTGCGGTGCTCTTCTGGGGAGGTGGCTGTGAGGTCTCCACCTCGGCCTGGTTTTAGTCACCCCCTTTGGACCTTCCGGCAGCTGCGGAGGCCTGTCCTTTGGCAGCTCGAGTGTTATCCATTTTTGGATTTCGGAGGGGGTAACTTGCTGAAGGTCGCCGAGGTGGAGGGAGGTCGCCGGAGTGGTGATCGTCCAGCTTAGGTGGAGCTGTGCAAGTTTTCATCTAGCCTCTCGTGTGATGAATTATCCGAAATTCGGTTTATTCGTGTACACGCGCGCGTTTGAAAACTTATCCTGGGCGGATTTCGTAAAATCCAAAAATCCGGATTTCTGTCCGGAAATCTGGGTTCTTCGTTCAAGGGATGAAGATGTATGTGTATCTTCAAGTGTTCTTGAGTTTTATCAAGAACACCTTCAAATCTTCAAACAAACCCTAACTTTTTGTTCTTGAAATTTTTTATTTTTCAGACTCGACGCCCCTTCTTGTAGCGCCAAATTGTTGATAGAATTTGCTAATCGGTGTTTGTTTATGTGGCTTTACAACGGATTAATTATACCAAACAATAATCTTGTGATTTTGTGTTCTTGGGGAGGGAGAGAGTTTAGAGAAAGAAATATTGCAGTAGGGATTGCATTAATTATGAGAGAGAGAGCCCTCTGAATAGTAAAAGAGAGGTCTTATATATAGGTGTGTCAGTGTGAGACGGCACCTTACGAGCCTATATGGCTTCCGGTGTTGACGAGGGTTCCTTACCCTCGTCTTGGTCCCTCACACTGCTTCCCATGTCATGCCTCGTCCTACTACTATGCCTTAGATTAGATGGACCTCATTAAAAACCTCGTCGTAAACCACCCTTGTGGATAAATCGGACGGAGGGAAAAAGAGCACACCATCGGGGTCCTATAGACTATCATGCGAGCTCATGGGCGAGCTCAAAGATGGATACTCGGGCGAACTCAAAGATGGCCAAAGAGCGAGCTCGCAGCTCTCCAATTCAAGCGAGCTCTGATGCCTTGGTGCCCCTGGCGTCGTATAACAGGTGGCGTCTCGAATGTCGGAGGTGCACTTGACACTCTGGCGAGCTCATGGGCGACCTCCTAAATGATATCTTGATTCTATAATCTGCCTCGAGTAGCTCGCCCATCAACATCTACCTTTACTAATATCTCTCCATTAAAAGTAAAAATAGAAATGAAATTTTTCCTTCCATATAGGTTCAGAAAAGTCACTATATTTACAAATAGGTGTTGTGCAGAAAAAGAAAAAAAAAAGTGCTTCTGTGCAGAAAAAAATGTGCTTCTGTGCAAATATTTTGAACATATTTGTAAATACAGTGACTTTCTTGAACCTATATGTAAATCATCCAAATTTATTTATTTTAAAATAAAAAATTATATATTTGAAGAATACTATAAAAAATAATTAAATCTTCAAAAAATATATATAAAAATACAATTAATTTTTTTTAAAATACATAAATATAAATTATTTGAAAATCAATTCAATTTTAAAATATATGTAAATTAAAATCAATTAAAAATAAAATTTTGAAAAATAACTAAATAATAAAAAAAATTAAAATTTCTTTTGATTAGAATCATTTAAACCTAAAAATATGAAAAACAAATCGATTAAATTTTTTAAAATTTAATTATCAATAAATTTTTGTTAAAAAAACTAATTAAAATAAAATAAATGTTCATCTAAAACTTAAAAAACATTTATTTAAAAATCAACAAAAGATAAAAATATTTAAAAATAAAGTAGGGGTGACAATGGGTCAGGTTGGGTCGGGTAGTTAAATACTCAGACCTGACCCGTTCTCAAATATATTGACCCATACGTGTCCCGTGATCCGCACGGATCATAGGATTTGTCTCATGACCACCTGCCATGTTCATATATTTGAAATAAAAGTTTTTGTGTTATTATTTTAAATATATGATAACTCTTCTATGTAAACATCACAATCAAATATCAAAATAGACAATTTAATATAAAAATGAACAATATATGATATATTTTATATAAAATAAATTAGATACCAATATATTTGAATATGAATACAATAAATTTATAAATATAAAAATAATAAAATTACAAATATATTATCAATTACTTTTTAAAAAATGAAAAGTCAAAGATTTTGAAGAGTTATTATCTTATGAATATATTTTAGAATATAGGATATTAATACTAATTATATTACACTATGCGGGTCGGGTCGGGCATCCCTGAGTCTAATAAAAAACTCGGACTATCCGATCTGTTTTTTAATAGGGCAGGTTTGACCCGACCCATTCTTAATTCGGGGCGGAGCAATATTATCATTCTTAAAAAGGAATCTAAGCAAATATAAAAATATTTTTAAAAGTTAATTAAATTTTCTTAAATATTTTCTTATTTTTATATGAAAATATTAATGGGGCGCTTGGTATAAATTTAAAATGAGAATGATAATGGGTATCATGTGGGGTTAATCACTATAGAGTTAGTAATTACCCTTTTTTTAATATATTTTTATGATTTCATTCATGTACAATAAATAATGTCAAACACTACTAATGAGAATGAATCCGCATTAATCTTCATTCATTCTCATCCCCTACCCTCATTATCCCGACCAAGCGGCCAATAAAAATAGTAAAATACTATATTTTATCTTTTCGGGTCACCTTTGCACAATTTTTCTTCTTATTTTTAAGTTCTCTTCTTATTTTTAAGTTATGGCTCGTGGGCAAATAATGAAATTAGAACATAGCATTTTTTGATATAGAAACAAGAGCAGTGATTTTGATTCATTTTGAAATGTACAAAGACGAGGATGAGGGGCGATTTTGACAAATGAAAGTGTCATTAAGTTCATAAAATGAGAAAATTACATCTATAGTCTAATTTATTAATTGAATCACAAATTGGGCCACAACTGCAGCCAAATTATGCGGAGAGCCAGCAAAATTCCCTTAGTGTCCCTATGTCTACAACTACCCTTGTCAGAGCTATTATGGAAAATGTGTCCAGATTAGACATGATGTGATGTAAAACAACTATTGATTAAAATTACACGCAAAAAAAATTTCAAACAAATTTGGAGAGAGAAATTTTCATCGCAGCCATGGATGCAGGATTTCCATCGGAAGCAAAATCTCCTGTCGAAAAAGTGGGCATCATTTTCAGTTCGAGGGGGGTTGGGCTTCGGATTTGTGAAATCGAAATGTACCTGGTGGATGTGGATTCATCATATGCCTGCGCCGGTGGTATCGCCAAGTCCTACCCCCGAATTCAGCCCGCCCTCCGATTTAGGATCCCCGAAAATTCTTTCCGATCTGCAGTTTGCGTTCTCAACTCCACCCTTTATATGTTTTCTGGAAGCTATATTAGGTGTTTGGAGACGAAGTCAAAATTAGCATTTAAATCCTCACTCTGCCTCTTGGATTTGCCCATGGAGGCGAAATCTGAGATCCATACTATGACTGAGATCACTACTCTGCACCATGCTAAGGATTCCGTCAGAGCCCTCCCGGTCCCCGATGGTAGATCTATTGTAGTTTACTCCTCGAAATTCATTTTCAGATAATCGGGATCTACTTTTGAGCTGTTTGATACTCGTGATAACTCTTTCGAAATCCTCCCTCCTTTACCCAAATTTCATTTATTTTTGTTTCTTTAGTTGATCTGCTATCAGCTTCATTTATGGAATTTATCGCTTTATTTCATCTGTTTATCCTTTTTTTATTTCTGGATTTGAGTTTTGTATGCCTGATGGGTTAGCTGGGTGTTGATAGTTGACAAGTGTTAAAATTTTTCTTGGAACACGGACTAAAGAATGCTGGGTTTCTTCATCGAGAACAGGGGATGAACGTGGAGGACGGCTGCTTGAGGCTGAAATTTCTCTGCAAGTGGCTGTTGACGGGCTGTGCGTATGGGACGCTGGAGTTCCGCCATTTCCGGCGAAATGAGGCAGGCAGCTGTGGCTTCTCTTTTCCAGCGTGGTTGTGGGCGACGCAGGGGTTGAGCAGGTGCTTCTTCATCGGCGAGTGGGCGTGAGTGGCTGTGAACTTCCAGGCGTGTGAACTACTGAGGCGGTGGCTTGCTGCTTCCATTTTCTGGCTTGATTCGAAAATTCCGGCAAGTGGAGTGCGTTGGTGAATTCCGGTGAAGACTCAAAGCTTCGAGCCCAAGCTTTAATGGCCATGTGGTTGAAATTTTAGATTTTAGAGCTTCTCCCTCTTCCTATCTTGAAGTTTTCGAATTAATCCTCTGTAGCCCAAGAGTTAAAGGTGAATTAATTGAAACTCGGCTTATCTTTGTTTTCAATTCGCCGGAAATATTATGAGTGGAAAATTATGTAAATTTGTGTTGCCGGAAAAGAGACTCAATAGTACAATAATCAATACTATAGTACATTACGAATCATTATGGTACAGAAGCAATAATACACCAATTTGTTCAATGGTACATATGCACAATCAATGGTACACATCGGTGGAAATATTATCGTTCGACAAGTATCGCTGATGGGAGCAGTACACGATGTGACGTGAACAGTGACACACGTCACATCAATTGTACCTTTTTGTTAGTGTATTAAATGCTCAAACTGTAGCCGATGTACACTTATATGAACTATAGTACACTTGTTTACTCACAAGTACACACATAAGTAAATAGTAGCCAATGTACACTTATCTGACACAAGGGTAGCCTAAGCCTGTTCCTTATTTGATTCCTATTTTTGCTCTCAATGTAAGGAAAAAAGTGAAAAGTCATCTATTGTAGTTTAGTTAAGTAAATTGGCCTAGGTAGTAAGTGGCCCAAACATAAAATATATTAAATGTGTAAAGCTCGATGGTAGTGTATTATATAAACCATTTTTATTATATAAACCACTTTATAATACAAGATTTATATTTATGGATTTATTTTTTTATCTTGTTATGACATCTCCAACAATCCTCCAAAATAGAGGATATTATTTAGAGTATTTCACTTCTCCAACAATACTCTGAAAATCATATGAAAGATGAAGAATTTTAAAAATCCTCTATATTTGAAATACTCCATCCTCATTATGGAGGATGATTTTAATTACAATATTGTCATTTTTTTTCTCTTTTTTTTTTACTTATGTTATTTAATCATTATTTTATTGAATGGTTATTACACCATGAAGTTTTTATTAAAAACTAAATTAATTATTTTTAACATTAAAAATGTCATGTTTTATGGGTTATTCTTGATTTTAAATGTCTTTTCTTTTTATTTTCTTTCTCAAATAAAAATTAAAATATAATTAAATTACGAAATAATGACCCATACAAAACAAATATTACACAATATTAACAAAGATTACTACAATTATCTAAATAGTAAATAGCATATTAAAACATACAACACATTTGAATTAGATGAAGTAATGAAAACATAAATAACTTAACCCTACAAGTTATTATTTGTAAACGATTATGATCCTATTTTATATGTATGCATGTATTTTCTAATATTTTATATAACATAATTTATTTTTAAATATATAAATATTTTATAAAAAGTATATCAACACCATTTAATTGAGTTGAAAAAATTAATTTTATAATTTAATAATATATTAGATAAATTATTAATTATTTAAATATATTAAATTAATTAAAAAAGAAAAAAAGAAAAAATATAATAATATAGAGAGTTATTGTTGGAGAAGATGTTTGATATAAAGTATTCTATACTCTAAAATGGAGGATAGAGTACTCCAAAATAGAGTTAGTTGTTGGAGATGTCTTTAAAAAGTTATTCATGATATGAACCACTTTCACGCAATATCTACTCAAGTTCGATATATTCGCTAGAGGACCGATATCAAAATGCATAAAATTGCATAAAATTTATTATTTTTATTTAAAATAAATTCTCCCTTATATCTCCCTTAATTTGATCCCGAAGATAAATGAACTCAAATAACTCTCTCAAGTGAGGATCCCGGTGGTCAGGTGAGCTAACCTATCTAATTAATAATATCCAAAAAATAATTTATAATACCTAAGAACAATTGAATAATACCCGAAAAATAACTGAGTATTGTCCAAAGAACAAGTCAGTAATACCCGAAGAACAAATTAGTAATACACCCAATAATAACTCACTAATACCCATGACAAGTCTAAGTAATACTTCAAGAATAAGTTTAAGTAATACCCCAAGAACAACTCACTAATGCCCACAAATTATTAATACTCGAAGAGTAAATTAGTAATGCCTCAAGAACTACCCACTAATACTCCAAGAACAACTTACAGATACACCAATTGTCAAAAAATTCTTAGTATAGCGTGTACTGTGTGTTCTAAAAAATCAAATTAAAATCAAAATCAAACTTAAAATCAAGGTACATCCTAATACATAGGGTGCATGCAAGTTTTTTTGCGTATAATTTATTCTTATTTTGGTAGGAGTCGGTAATAATTTGTATGATTTGGAGCAAGTAAAATGCACTTGCTTTGTGGTACAATAGTGAGTCACATTCTCCACTTAAAAGAGTGAGTTAATTTTAACAAAAAAAAAAAACTTTATGCCAATAATTTTTTTTAAAATTTAATTTTGAATCTATTTTCAATACACATATATCAAATTATTTATCCTCTAAAATATTTAATTTAATATATACATATATTGCACATATAAAAATAAAATTTAAATTCTAAATATATATATATATTTTGTTATCCTAGAAGTGATTATTTATTCACTTTAAGTATGCGACCAAAATTTAAATTATATAAATTATATCAAAATAAGATCAGTTTATTAATATAGTACATAATTATAATTATATGATTAATTAAATATTTTAATAAACCCATATACAATATAATGTTTTTATTTTTAAATAAAAATAAAAATGATAAATTTTTTAATAAAATTAATATGTTAACTGATAAAATAATTTTAATTTATATTTATTTCATCTAGTAAAAAAATATTTTATTTTAAAAATTGGATAAATTTATATTTTATTTAAATATTTATTATAATTTGTTATTTATTTAATTTTGTAATTTATATTCAAAAAATATAATAGTAGAAGTGTAGAAGATTCTAATATACATTGCCGCTTGAAAAAGGTTGTTGCTTCAAATCCCGACTCAGTGACTCCCCCCTGCCCAGCCCTGCCATCTCCTCTGCGCTGTAAACCCCACAAATCTCAACAGCTCCTCCAATCCACTGATCGCATTCCCCCCCATTTTGTCAATTCAACTCCCGCACACAAAACTACTGGGAGGGGGAGAGAGAGAGTTGGAGAGGAGAGAGATTCTTCTTGCCACTCACTCTTTCTTCCACGAGTGAGCTGTGGCTTGAAGAGGGGATAGAAGAATAATCGCATGCTATAAATTCCATTTTGCTAAATCTCTGGAACTATGCTACCTAACATAACATTAATACTTCGCCATTAACGCCACCTTCATCGCTGCCTTCCTTTTATTTTCTGCCGCAACTTGCAGAAATTTCAACGATAGGAGTTGGATTTTGTGCTAAGGAATGCCCACTTGAGTTATTCGAAGCACACTGCTGTATTTGTTTGTTTTCTTGCAATTTTCGCTTTCTAAATTGGTTGCAACAGAATGTTGACTTGCATAGCTTGCTCGAAGCAGCAAAACACCGCCGGATCTCTCCGAGAGCCGCCAGAAGACGACGGCGACGCCGCTACCCGTTCCTCTAAGCAAGCCATCAAAACCCTCACCGCCCAAGTAAACTCTAATGCTTTTCCCTTATTTTCATTCTTTGGGGGGATATTCTGGTATAGCTCACGGGCTCTTTACGAATATCTCTTATGTGTTTGAAAGTTCCACAAGCATATTTGAATTATAGTAATTTATTTATCTGTACGTGCGTATGTGCGTTTAGATCAAGGACATGGCTGTAAAGGCATCGGGTGCGTATAAGAACTGCAAGCCGTGTTCTGGCTCCCAAGACCGAAGCCGAGCCTACCTGGATTCAGAATCCGGCTCGTTTTCTGAGAGGTTCTACGGCTCGTATAGAAGAGCCGGGAGCTCAAGCTCTTCTCCATGGCTCTGGGGAAAGGAAATGGAAGCTAAACTGAAGGTCCTTTCAAGTGGCTTAGCAACACCTGCATCGGTAAGCTGTAGAAGTGAGCCACTTGTTTTCATGGAGGAAGATGAGCCGAAAGAATGGGTTGCGCAGGTTGAGCCGGGGGTGCTAATTACGTTCATTTCATTGCCACAAAGTGGAAATGATATCAAAAGAATAAGATTCAGGTAATGAATCTTGATTCGGGTTATACATATACACACATAAGTATATACAGTTATGTATGGTGTAACTATAAATTGATATGCCAACTTATAGAAATAGTGTTTTTCTTCAATTTGCTTTAGTTTTGTTTGCAATATTGTTTAGATTTCTTGTAAGAATACCTGTTTAAATTATGTCTCGTCTATTTAAAATTGTGGGCAAAGCTGACCGTTGATAAGCATCACTTGATATGTTAAGAAGTTCTTTTTTCTTGTTGCAAATTATTCCAAATGTGTATCCTAGAAGCCTTGCTTTGCAAGTTCCCATTCCACATTTCCGTTTGAAGTCTGAAAGATGTGATTGGTTTGTCAGTTTGAAGTCTGAAAGATGTGATTGGTTTGTGAGTTTGTCAGTGATGAAAATGTTTAATGTGATTTGAGGATGCTGATTAAATGGGTGGTTGTCTTAATTCAATGGATAAAGTTGGCTTATAACTGTATATTAATGTGGCTGAATTGAATGAGGCATGTGAAGCCACTATAAGTGGCACTAGTTGTGGTGGTGGACCCTTTAGAAAGTGGTATATTGTGGAACAACTGGCTTCTTGAATAAAGGATTACACAAGTAGTTGACACAAAATAATACTGGTGATAACTGAAGATATTTTGGAAGGTATGAGTTTTTCTAATATGTTATGGTAATTAGACAGCAAAAGTATAAACCCAACTGTACAGATTAAAGGTCCACTTTGGCATCTTTCTGCTGCTTCATTTGTTTGTGGAGTTACTAGCTTTAACTCGTCAGATCATAGTCGTATTCTAAGATATTTAACCATTTGCCTCGTATTTAGCTCTTCCACCTATATCACGTCATTTCACCTTATATCTTTTATTTACTTGGACATGGCTATTTTGATGAATTAACTAAACATCCCCACTCTGTCTTGAAATTTAAATTAAGCAACTTGATGAATTGCTGACAAGGGAAATATTTTATGATGCCCTAACTAGAAGTCTCAAAATCATCTGGTAGATGATAATTGTTAGTCCTGAAATTTGAGTACGTTTAACAGTGTTGGGCCTGTAATTCCTCCTGTTGCTTGATCACATCTAAAAAGTGTACGGAACTATTATACAAAATCCTGTAATTTTCTGTCAAGCAATGACCTGCATTCTTCTGCCTCTGCCTGAGAATTTCCAATGCTTAAATGGTCTAAATTTTTTCATCTCGTGGACTACTATACAGCCGAGAGATCTTCAACAAGTGGCAAGCTCAACATTGGTGGGCCCAAAACAGTGACAAAGTTATAGAATTATACAATGTTCAGAAGCTTAATCATCACACAGTACCACTGCCAACCCCATCTCGGTCAGAAGATGAGGTAGACTTCTTTCATAGTTCATATTCTGATTAATGCATGCTTAGTTCTTAGTAATCATGATTCTTTGAATGACTTCTATCTGCCATTTTTTTGAGAATTTACCTTCATTTATTTACTTTTTTATTGTCATTAGATGATGCTGTGTTCTTAGTTCTTAATAGGTACTTGTGGGACTCATTGTGTTAACATTTATTATCTTCTGTGGCTTCTGAATAAATATAGATTAATTTAATAAATCCCTTTTTTGTAGATTTCAAAACTCGAATCCACGGAGGAGAGCCCTGTGACACCCCGATTGGGCAAGGAGCGTCTACCTCGTCACTTCCATCGGCCAGCTGGGATCAGCTACACATCACCAGACTCTCTAGAACACCACCCAGCACATCATCAGTACTATGACCCAAATGGTACACATTCAGCACCAAAACTCTCCAGCATCAGTGCTGCAAAAACTGAGGCATCATCCATCGATGCCTCTGCTCGTTCAAGTTCTTCAAGGGAGATTGACCACTCTGGGGAGCTTTCAGTTAGCAATGCTAGTGATTTAGAGACTGAGTGGGTTGAGCAAGATGAACCTGGAGTCTACATTACTATCCGAATGCTACCCGGTGGTGCTCGTGAGCTTAAAAGAGTGCGGTTCAGGTGAGTTGTTCTTTTTATATCCATATACAATGTTTATTTCCACAAATATATACCCATTTGGCTGAATCCTTTTCTAATTATGTTGGGAGTATACGAAAATTATAAAACCAAATTCTTTACTTAAAAAAAAAAACAAGTGAGTGCCCTTGCACATATGAAAATAATCCCTGGATGGAGGGAACATTGTATCATGAGCCTCTTAGCTGCGTAAGTTCCTTACATACTTAAGCGCAAAACAATTATTTAAACACCATCAGACCAGAAAATAATTATATTCTATACTCTTTCTTCATATATAACACTGTTGGCCAAAAATATTTTCCATTAAAAATAAGTGAGATTTTGAAACTACTATTCCCACCATCCGAGAAAGGCCTTTCTACATCTTTGAAAAATAACACTCCACTTTCTAAGCTAATAGGTACCTCAAATATTCATTTTGTGACGTAATAACTAATTTGAATCCATTTTACCCACGGGGATAAAAATTCAGAATGCCAGTTCACTGACTCACTCCTAAAGTTATGACCTGAACTCCTACCACTGTAAATTCTTATACTTCTTCAGATTTTGGTATTTCAAAAGATACCATTGCTTGTATCTTACTTGCGAATGATTAATGCAGCCGAGAAAGATTTGGAGAAACTCAAGCAAGATTGTGGTGGGAAGAGAACAAGGCTAGGATTCAAGAGCAGTACCTTTGAACCTGGCAAACAAAGTAGAAGAAACCCTTTTAACATTTCTTGAATTATTTTTCATAAATTATCTACAGCTGATACACTCTCTCAATTCTTGTTTATCTCAATATTTCAACTTCTCATAAGTTAGATTTGTCTGCATTTATGCCATTTTTTAAACATTATTTGCTGCAGATATTGATTGTAATTTCTGTAGAAGTTATAAACGATGCTATACTATGAAAAATGTGGATATTTACATGGCTTCTACTTCTACTAACTGCCTCAAACTGGTTCTTGATGGGTGGGTGGGGTATTTCATGACACCACTAAACCCTAATTTTTAATAAAGCTGTTGTTTGTCTACCACTTAAGGAACATTGCAGAGGAGTCAGTGGATGCTAGAAAAGCTAGTAGATAAGCTGGAATCGCTGCCAATGGTTAGATTCTGGATCACTTCGTCCAGGCTGGTTTGTTTTCGAATCTGAACTCATGAACTGTCCTTTTCGTTGATAATATGTTTACTTTGTTGCTTCTACAAAAAGACCTTGTGAGAGTGAAAATAAGAATGTGTACTGGTTCTTAAGTTCCCCTTTTTTGTCAGAGTAGAAAAGCTAAAGTGGTCCTCTTTGGATCACAGCATTACGAATATGGATTGATCATTCTCTACTTTGTTCACTGATCATGTCTGTAGGTTGGGGTGTGTGGGGGTCTAAATTCCTTTTTGGGATTGCTGTAACACCCTTCCTTTTTGTGACATTACCCCTTTGCATCCTCTCTGTCTCCCTCTAATAATAACAATCCCCTTGGCATCTTGGAGGTTTGAATTAACACACACACATGCATACTGATATACCATGCTCTTGTGTGTCCTCAGCTTGATTACTATGTAATGTCAAAATTAATTTTAACAAGCATTTGACTATTGTCTGGTGTGATTTGTCTATGTGGGTCATTAGATAATGACAAAATTTATTTAATGTGCATCCTAAAGTAACAATGGTAGATTCTCTTGTTATAACATGGCCGAGTGGAGATATGAGGAGAAATTCACTGGTAATGTAGGTTCGAATGTCGCAATAAATGTCTGCTACTTGGGTGGGGCCAACAAATTATGGGGGGGGGGGGAGTTTAAGATCTTTTTTACCCAAAAATAAAAAATAAAAAATACACTTGTGCATTTATGTAGGTATCTTAACATTTTTGTGTTAATTAAATAATAGCAAAGAAAATGCTATTATAGCATTCTTGCAATAATTCGATATATTTATTATTATTATTATTTCGGGTGACTTCGTGTGTATCCAATGATATTTTATTTGGTGGGACTGAGTTAGGTCGCAATCACTTTAGTTTCCACCAATAATTATACGACCTATAGTTTTATAGATTATTGATGATGCTGTAAGATTTCATCACTATCAATTTCTTTCCTTTTCTCTCTCACACGCCCCCTCGCAAACACACACTTATTAAGCATGTGTATATTTGGAAAATTAAATAAATTAATTAATTTTATATTTTTTTTATAAGTTCAGATATTTAGATGAGACCAATTTTCTTTTTCTAGTAATGAATAAATTTTCTAATTTTTTTATAAATTTAGATTTTTAGATAAGACAAAAAAATTCTAGTACCAGAATTTAAGTTCCCTAATTCTCGTTAAAAATAATCTTACTCATTATATTGTTCAATCACTGAAATTTTTTTAAAGAAAAAAATTGTACTATAAATTTGGATTTTTAAATGAGGTATAATATTTTTTTAGTGGTATCACCAGTGCAGTACCTTTCATTACTATACATCATATACTATCAATACATTCCTTTTTTCTGTTCCAATCCTATCCCTGTCTTTCCAAATACTCTAACCAAACACCACATAATCTTTTTTCATCTCGGATATAGTGATATATGCACATGATTAATGTTAGTGATACTCTAATCTAAGAATTTATGTTGATGTTAATTAGGCTGTTTTGATAGCATGGACTCTTCAAAAGTCAAAACTATATGATTGTAATCAGTAATCAAATGTGTGATCCACTTGTACTTGTGAGACTTCCCAAATGTACGCAATCAATAATTCAATATCATACGATTGTCACCAATTATCAAATGCATGATCCATGATTAGCAATCCATACTGCAAATCTGCTTCTGGATTGTTAAGACAGTATTTACGACCCAGGAAGAAAAACGAAAGGTCTTTTCTAGTCCCCATGAGGCGGGGTATTTAAAATATTCATCTAACCTTTTATAAGTTTTTCACTTTCTTTTTTAACTTTCTATGATAAATTTCTCTTTTCATAAAAAGTAAATACAATATTCTATGTAGGAAAAATTACAAAATGGTTCACAAAATTGACACAAATTACAAATATGTTTCTGTGCAGGAAAAATTATACTTCTGTGCAGAAATTGTGAATCAATTTGTAAATATAGTTACTTTTTTTAACCAATATGTAAGTTACCCTTCTATATATTAATAAATTAATATTCTTTTAAACAAATTATCTTTTATTTTTTATTATTTTATACAAAAGTCTACATATGATTTATTATATAGTAATAATAAAAAAATATTACTCCCTCTGTTCATGAATTTTTTTCCCATTTCATTGTGGGCACGAGAATTAATAAAAAATAATATTATATTGAAATGATAAGAAAAAAGTAAGAGTATTGTGGGGCTCAAAATTTCATTGTGAGTGTGAGTTGTTTCTAAATAAGGAAATGAGAAAAAAATTTGTGGACAAACAAAAAAGAAAAATGAGAAATAATTTGGTGGACAGAGGGAGTATTTTTTAACAAAAGAAAGGAGAAAGTTATTACATGTTATATTGGACATTCTTTTTCCATAATATTTTTTAGCATGCAAAAGATATTACGTTTTAGAAGGTAAGATTATTTTCAAAGAACGCTCAAGTTACGATTTTGATATACCATTTTATTCATTTAGTAGTATTTTTTCACGAATTTAGTATATCAAATTATACTAGTCGTGTGATGTTATTTTGTTCAATAGACAAGATAAATAACTTAAGATAGATTAATCAAGATTATAATCTAAAGATTGTTATTTGTAAGTTAAATAGTATGTTTGGATTGATGAATTCAAATAATTAGTAATATAAAATAATTTTATTTTGAATGTTTGAATTTTATAATAAATAGTAAAAAAAAAATTGATAAGTTTTTCTTATCATAAATAAAAATGAAGTGAACTACTGTCTTTTTTCAATATAAGGGAAATATTTTAATAAGGATAAAAATAATAAAATATTATCACACCTTTTTCCTAAGATAATTAATATATTATCTACCATTCATAAGAATCAATTTAAATACAAATAAATAATTCCATATAACCAATATTGTAAAAGAAATAAATGAGTTGAGTTAATTTAAATTTTATGTGGCTCAAATACAAATTGCCTCATGAAATAAGATTTACCATTAACGACCTCTTACTTTTAAAGAGGAGGAAAAAAGAAAGAGTTGAGTAGTGTGTACATGTGATCCAATATGATATTAAAATTGTGAATCTTGTAAGAATAGAGTTTATGAAGGATAATTTTTAAGGGTATGCACGTTATTTCGAAAGTGTGCATGGAGTATTATCTTTAGTTTGTATTGTCTGTAAACTAGTTTTATATTAAAGCTGATTTATAACTAATATATTTTAAGTAGTACTATTTAATAAAACAACTATATGTCACACAATACTCACACTTTATAACAAAAACAGGTATAGCGTTAATAAAATAACTAACTAATACATCTGAAAATGTGAAATTTATTACTTTGTGATATACTCTCCTCGTTCCACTGTAAAGTTCTCATTATTTGACGTTTACAATAAATTTCTCATTACACAAAAAATAAAAATAATACTCAATATATATTGATAAACAAATATTTTTTTTAGACAATTTCCTTTTATTTTTTCACAATTCTTTGTTAAATTGTATAAAATTAATATGTGATCTATTATATAATAAATATAATTTATATATATATATATATATAATTAAGTAGACGAAATGAAGGGAGTATAGATCTGTTGACACAAATATTGACCTTTTGCCTCTACTTATAATCACACCTGTCCTCACGAGGTAGAAGCAATCCACATTATTATTATTATTATTATTATTATTATTATTATTATTATTATGTAAAAACATTCACTCATTCTAATTTTACAAAAAAAGTAGAAGCCATCGATCGAAACATTAATTTGCCCTCACATGAATTATTTACCATCACTATCCAATATATATAAAACCTCACCACACAGCTCTAAAGAACAACACAATCAATCAATCTCTCTCTCTCATATACAGAGAGAGCGTGCTTTGATGCTTTGATTAGAGAGTGCCATGCACCTTATTGTGGTGTGATGGATGAAATAAGTGGGCTTGTCTCGATCGAGTGCTTAATTCTGCACACGCTTTCCACTTTCTTGATTAATTATAATCTCTCTAACCAGACATGCACTAAAGCTTTCTTCCTATCATTCCTTGGTCTTGTTCATTTTGAATGCAACTATAAATAAATAAATAAATAAATGGCACAATATTATCATACTACTAAACATGATGAATACTACTTCAGCTCCAACAAGAAGCAGCTGATCTCCTTCTCTTCAAGCTTGCTCGACCAAATTTGCCGATCAATTGATCAGACGCCCACACCTGTTATTAATAATAATAGCAGCTCATCAGCAATGAGGAAAAAGAACAGATCAGATCACCATCACACTCAGGAACAGATATTGGCCAATTACCAACGCGCCTGCATCATCGACAAATGGATGGACAACAAGGACGTTTCCCAAAAACTACTCGCCAAATCCTCCCCTCATTTAAAGGTACTCATTTTTTATTTCTATATCAATTTATTTATATATATATATTGCTTGCACCTATATATTTTTAATATGATTAATTTAATTCTCACACGCACGTTTTTCTTTTTTATATATATAAGAAAGAGCATTGTTAATTTATCGATCGGTTTAATTTTCCGGTGTCGCAGAAAGATCGGGAGGGTTCGAGCTGTAGTTCCTCCGACTCCAGCTGCGGCGGTTTCTTCTCCTCCTCCGAAACCGAGTCCTTTCCGGTTCGAACCGGAGGACAATCATCGCTTAAAAATCACGATCAATCTCATGAGAACATCAAATCGAAGCACGGAAACGGATTCCTAAAGACGAAATCACGAGCGCTGAAAATGTACAGCGAGCTTAAGAAAGTAAAGCAGCCGATTTCTCCCGGCGGGAAGGTGGCCGCCTTTTTGAACTCTCTCTTCACCGCCGGAAACATGAAGAAACACAAGGCAGCCTCCAACTCGCCGTCGTTGAAGTCCACCGACGCCTCCGCGTGTTCATCGGCCTCCTCATTCTCCAGATCGTGTTTAAGCAAAACAAAGGCCGGCGGAAAACTATCGGTGAGGTTTTCGGCAGCGAGTGAAGAGTGCCGGCAGCGCGATGTGGACATGATGCGTAAAGTGGAAGAGGCGGCGAGGGAATTTCTGATGAATTATCATAAGAAATTAGATCAAAATTTGGATGAGATCGAAAATAATATTGGAGAGTTTGAGGAGGATTTCGATGGAGAGAGCTGTGGGAGTTCGGATTTGTTTGAATTGGATAATCTGTGGGGGATTCATTTGGATGAGAGGTATGGAGGAGAAGAGCTACCTGTGTATCAAACTACTAACATTGATCAAATTCAAACCATGCAAATGGCAGGTTGATTTTATTTTCCTATTTCCATTTTTTTTTTTTGTAATCTAAATTTGTAAAATATTTGGTTTGTGCTTTTGATATAAGAGGAAATTAGTTTGTTTGTAATCTTTGTTTGAAATTAAATGCCTGTATTGAAATACAAAAAACTACTTCTCGAATAGTTTTTTTTTAAAATTGTTTTGTAGCACTTGCAAACAGACATTAATTGTAGTATCTCTTTAATTCCTCGTATAAATAATATTGATGTACATTAATTAATATATAATGTTATATATGAACAATGATGAAAAGTAAAGGGGAAGATTAATGATGATGAAAAGTAAAAGTAAAGCAAAGGCAAAATCTAGCTAACAACTCGATCCAATTTAGGTTTAGTTGCTTTTCTCTTATATAATTATTACTATTTTTTAAAAGGATGGAGATACTATATATTCATCCAACTCTAGACACACAAATATTCAAAGTTTTCTTTTCTTCTTTTAATTACTATTGATCTTAAATTCATATTTTAATCTCACACTACAAAAAAAGACGGGTTTTAGAGACCGTCATAGCGACCGCCAAACGGTCGCAAAAAAAATAGTCGCAAACATTTAGCGACCGCTTTTTCAGAGGCGGTCGCAAATTAACGACCGCCAAAACGGTCGGAATAGTGGTCGCAAAAATGTCCGGGTATTGACCCGGTTTGGTTTGGTTTATTCTTGCGACCGCTACATAGCGGTCGTTAAATATATTTTAGCGACCGCTGAATGCAGTCACAAAATATTATAATTCATTATAATAATAAATTTTATAATAAATTTGCGACCGCTTAGGGCGGTCGCTATATTTATAATAACGACCGCCTTTGGCGGTCGCTAAATATTTTGTATATTTATAATAATAAATTATATTTCTATTTTGCGACCACTACATGCGGTCGCTATTTATTATTTTGCGACCGCCTATAGGGCTGGCTGGGCTCGAACCACTTGGCCACGGACCCAGCATCTTAACCATATCATCACATATTTTATATGAGCCTTATTTGGCTCAGAATAAATGTTGTAAACTTTGTGCCAGCAAGGAGTCGAACTCGCGACCTCTGGGCATTTTAGAGGTCGCTGTTCCACTCGGGCACTTGCTTCTTTCGTTTATTTTTCTGCAACTAATTGTATATAACTCCAAATTAAGTCACGTTTTTTTTAAAATCCATCAAATTAATTCCTTTTTGTCTCTAATTTATTAATGTATATATATTTCAATAATTTTTTTTTAATGTTATAAATTTTATAATTTACATTTCTATTTTTTTTATTTTATTCGACTTTTTGCAATTAAATAGTATATAATTCCAAATTGTGTCTCTTTTTTTTTTTTTAAATTCATCAAATTAATTCTTTGATACTTAATATAAATATATATATTTTAACCACAAAAATGTAATGTTATATATTTAATAATTTACAATACCAAAATTTTAATTTGTTCATTTTTATTCAATTAATTGTATATAACATCAAATTAGCCACAAATTTTAATATTCTAAATTACTACAATTTGATATCATAAAAAATAATTTTGATGTAAAACATAAAATTTTAAACATTCAAAATATATTAATAAAAAGTTAAAATACTTAATATTCAATTCAAACAAAAAAACTTGTTCAACACATAAATTAACTAGCCGTTAGAATTAAAATCGGGCATCCATTCTTCAAGATCCTCAAGATCCCCACCATCGGCACCCTCATTCCCACGAGAAGACGCACCCACTCCGGGACCACCATCCGTACCAGCACCACGACCCGTATCGGCATCTGCCTCATCATCCGAGTCCTGTGGAAGTGGAATTTTAGTAAGTGCAGAAACTTGAGCCAACCAAGCCTGCATCTTCCTTTTTTCTCTCTTGCTTGTTCAACTTGTCCTTCAACTCGGTCACTTCCTGCTGGAGATTGACGTCAGGATGAGCGGACACAGAATATGATGATGATCTCGGACGGTGCGTCTGACGGACAATCTTACTGTAAGCTCCCAACCCTAGTATCTTACCCCTATTGACTTCGGTCAAATCAACATAGAGGCGGTCCTCATCAATAAGGGTAGGTGTAGGGTTCTCCGGAGTAGGTGTCGCTTGGGTCCGAGCCTCATCGAGAGCAGTTTTATACTTGTTCTGAAATTAAACAAAATAAAATATTAACTTTATTTTAATAGAATAATTTAAATATATTTAGTAGTACATTCTAATTAGATACTTACGTGAAGCTCGGTGGTGCTGGCATACGTGGATTGACCAGTCTCATTCACTGGGTGAAGAATGGAAAGAGACTCAAAATGTTTTGGCCTCAGTCCGTGTGCATTCTCCTTTAAGAATTAATTATAATAATATAATTAAATATAATAATTAATTATAAATTAAATATAATAATTAATACTTACAAAAGCGAGCCCGTGCTCGTAGGCGGTCCGGGAGCCACCGCGATGAATGGCGACTCCTTCTCCGTTTGGATTGCTCATCCGATTTTCTCGTGCCTTACGAGCCCTCTCCTGGTGTGCCGGATCAGTCCAGTAACCCACCAATCCGTCCCAGATCGCCCGTCCATCACCGTCTCTCCCCAAATTACGTGGTAGTGGCCACGTGGCCACTCCTTATAATCAGTCAAATGCGGCGATTTGCGACAGCTAAAAGCGGTCGTTAATCCAGCTTTCGAATTTCAGAACCGCCTTTAACCCCCGCTTATTTTTTATTTTGTGACCACCTATAGCGGTCGCTAACATATATTTTATATTTTGCGACCGTCTAAAGCGGTCGCTAACATATATTTTATATTTTGCGACCGCCTATAGCGGTCGCTAATATATATTTTATATTTTGCGACCGCCTTTTTTATTTTTTTGGAAATTTGTTATGTTATTGTGTTAACCCTGTTAATTAAATTATAATACTAATATTATGATACTAACTCAACTTATAATATGCACAAGTTATTCTAAAAAATGACAATATTAATTAATTAAACATATATATAAACACATTTGCTTAATTAATCATCCTCGTCATCATTATCTTCCTCATTATCATCCTCCTCGTCATCATCATCTTCTTCATCATCATCTTCTTCTGCATCATCATCATCATCTTCCTCGTCATCTTCTTCCTGTTCCTCTTCCTCTTCGTCTTCTCCTTCCACTTCGTTCTCAACAATTACCATATCTGGATTTGCAGCCACTAAATCAACTGAAGAATTTATACCTTCGTCCTGAACCACTGTTTGAGCTTCTTGCACTTCAGTTTGGAATGGATCTTCAAATTGTGCAGTTTCTAATGTGGATAAAGTAGGCATTTCCACCAACGACCTTGCCTTGACCTTGACCACTGTTCTTAAGTTCGGTTTGCCTGAAGTCGGATACTTGCAATAATAAACTTGAGATGCTTGTGATGCAAAAATGAAGGGGTCGTATGTAGCTGTCTTCTTCCTAAGATCAGAGGAGTGATGGGAAGATAATACATCGACTTGAAAGTTGTCTTTTTCCTACGATCAGAGGGTTTGAACCTAGGGTGCCGGCACATCCTGCACTGATTAATGCTCTCATCGTCGCCCCAAAACAGCATGCAACCATTGGTACAACAATCAATCTTCTCAAACGGTAAACCCATATCCTTCAACAGCCTCTTACTTTGATAGAAATTTTCTGGCGCTGTATTCTCTTTAGGTAGGGCCCGTTTAAACAACTTGACGAATTGATTGAAGACTTTCTGACTCACTTTGCCTTCAGTTTTGATGGACAACATCTGAACGTTGAATGACAACTGAGTCTCAGTATCACAACCAGGAAACAATTTTTGATCGACAGATTTGAGCATCTCGAAAAATTTCTTTGAACGTGGATTTGGTTCCTCCTCCATGGCTGTGTGGTGAACACCTAAACCAGACTCATCAATCATCGTATGATACCGTTGGAATTCATCTAGCTCATCCAATGGTGTAGACGAGTCGCAGCTCGAACTATCAATCTCAAATCTCTCACCTCCACAACTACTCAACTGATCATAGAAGGCAATCACTGTTTCCAAATTATAATTCCACCTGTCTTCGTCATGTCTGGTCCAATTATAATAAAATGGAGCAAAACCGAACCTCACAAGATGAGTTTTAACCTCATCTATGCTCAAAAATCTTTTGTTACTGCACTTTCTGCCTGAACAAGGACATCTAATCCGACCACAACTATCCATGCAATTTGGTTTACTACAGACAAACTTAATAAACGAATCAAGTTTCAGGCAAAATTCATAATTCATATTTCCTTGTATCAAACGAGGCATTTCATACATCCAACGACGATCAGGGAGTTCCATCTGATACAAATTAAAAATGAATCACATATAAATTATTAAAAAATTCGGCAGAGTTTCGACTATAAACAAACATATCCAATTTTTTAAAACAAAAAATCAACTATAATCAATTACAATAATTATTCACATTATAAATTCTAAAATTTAATGTGTCACATGAAGAACACTTATAAAACATATAATACACAAAATTTAAAATTAAACGGTAAAATTGTAAAAACGTACGGTGAATTAGAAGCAACGAGCACAATATAGTAGTAGACTTCCACAATTGCCACCAACACGTTGAAGCAATGCTCGTTTGAATTTGGGAAATTTTTTGAGGTATGAGTGGGGTTTTTTCCCCGAAAAAACTGAAGAAAATAGAAGCTGATTCTGTTCCATAATCGCGCTTTAGCGACAGCCATATTATGTGTAGCGACCGCCTTAAGCGGTCACAAAATTATATAATTAAATGGAGCCAACTACCCTAACCGGATACTACATTAGCGACCGCAAAATTAATATTTTATATTTGTGACCGCCAGAAAGCGGTCGCTAATTTTAAAAAACAAACCGGTTCTTCTTTTCCGGGTTACCAGTTACGGGTTTAAAATTTAGCGACCACATTTCTGATTGCGACCACCTGTATGCGGTCGCAATGTATTTTACTAATACTTTTGCGACCGCTTGTGGCGGTCGCAAATTTTAAATGATTTAGCGACCGCTTGACGGTCGCAAATATTCCAAAATTTACCAAAGCACCTCGGCGGTCGCAAATACGGTCGCTAAAATGAATATTTGCGACCGCTTTATGGGCGGTCGCTAAAAGGCGGTCTCTAAAACCCATTTTTTTTGTAGTGTCAAGAAAATTACAAAACACCATGCATATATAATTGCAAGAGTTGTAAATTAGATACCCAAATTAACGTGTGATCAAATAATTAATGTATATTACCTTAATTTTAATTGCAAATTGGTTCAAATAATTTGCACATATACATAATTATATCTTTGGCAAGCACAAAAATTTGTCATATGCAAATATTTAGAACCTATTTATATATAATATCATTTTTAAAAATTGTTACATAATTTTTTACATTAAAGAGTCATTTGGGGAAGATTTTGTTGTATTATAATATACATATTACAATTAGAGAGGAAGGTGTGTTGTACATATTAGAGCAATTCTTTTGCTCAAATTAATAAAATTTTGCTTCTTTAAAAAAAAAAACATATTACATAATTAATTTATAAATTTAAGTACAATTAATTATTTTAAAAATAAATTGTACATATAAAAACATTAAATTTGTAATAAAAATATCCCTCGCCCTAAGTCAAGGTATATATTTATGATGTTTTAAGATTTTATATTATTTACTCGATAGTACATACTATTATGCATAGAGATAGATCTTATATACAATATATATTGGAATGATGGAAGATAAACGAGCTAGAAAAAGAATTAGAATATATTTTTATGATGCAAAAAATGTAAAACAAAAAATAATATTTAACTATGATTTGTAGGTTCCCCAAAAGTTGGAGACAAGAATCAAAGCTCATAGAATTAATACTAAAATCGTCTCATAATATTTTTATTTTTTTATTTAGTTTCATAATTATGTAATATTTCAATTTAGTCATATAACTATTTAATGTTTCAATTTATTTCTATAACAATTCAAATTTAACCAAAATAGTCTCAAGTTGCCGGAAATGACATAAAACGATGTCGTTTTACTCACGTGTTATATTTTCTGACAGAATTGGCTCATACGGCACGTGAGTAAAACGACGTTGTTTTATGTCATTTTCGGCGACTTGGAACTATTTTGATCAGATTTGAATTATTATGAAATTAAATTGAAATATTAAATAATTATGAGATTAAATTGAAATATTACATAATTATAAGATCAAATCGGTTGTGATTTTAGCTGATGAGTCTAATCATCAATACTACCCACTTCGACATTAAATCTATCCAAGATATAAGATATTAAATCTTAATTATGAGGTGAAAGAAAGGTTGTACAGTCCGATTGCCTTGAACTAAAAGAAAAGAAAAGCCTATCTAGCCTAGGTGATTAAAGTGTCATAGCTAGAATCATATAAATTCTGATTAAATCAATCAGAATTGTATATCCCTCTTTCATCATATATATATATATATATATATATTTCAATTGACATGAGCACATATTTTATGTAAAATGAGATAAATTGTAAAAGTAAATATCGATGTTGGGGAGTTATTTTGAGGTTCATTAATAAATAGCAATAATAAAATAAATTTTTTTAAAAGATAATAAAAATAAAATTGAGAAATAGACAAAAAAAATAAGGCGAAAATAAATATGAAGTTATTAAAATGTTTTATATCTCATCTTCAAATATAAATTTTAAGTTTTAATTAGAAAACATGCTAGATTGAGTGGAGTATCGTGTATAAGCTGGCTTATTCTATATGCTCGTTGTTGAATTACTTTTAGAAAGGAAGAATTAATGTCTTTTAATTTATTTCCACACAGCCTCGTAACTAATTAATGGAAATTTCAGAGTGTTTAAAATACTGTTACTTATATTGTGAGATTATGAATTCGATTCATTAAATAAATATTACTCTCTCCGTTCCAATTCTTTTTCCCATATTTTTTGTTTTGGAATGTCTCAACTCTTTTTTCCTACCTTATAAATGAAATAATATATACTCACAAAAGTTAATAAAGTACATTATTTATATTTTATTAATTAGTCTCACACTTACATACTTTACTTTTTCTTAATCCGTGTATCCATGTCTTTTGGAAAAAAAATTCGGGAAAAAATATATATTGTCATAATGAATTGTTTCATAAAATACATATGTTAATTCTGTATATAAACATTTACGGTAGTCTATTATACATACTAATTAATAGTAGACGACCATTAATACTATTATTCGAAAAAAATTGTACTCCACTAGACTCATTAGCGCAGACTTTTAATAGTGCAATGCATACCTTTTTAACATATAAATGATTCATATCATATTAAAATATACTTAAACAATTTTATTTTGAAATTGAGATTCACAAAATCCAACATTGAATTTAATATTGAGGCTATTAAATAAACCCTACTTTAAGGGGGTCCATAGTCTATTCCCAATTGCATGCTGAACTCGTTTGCACGTAATTATGGCTCCACCCTTGTATAGTTTTTGTCATACATTTATTCTATTTAATTATTTTCTAAATACTTAATCATTCACTTCGATTTCCTTTGGGAATAAATAGAAGAAAGATACAAAGGTGGCTTGGAGATATGAGTGTATGGAGACTTGGTGAACTAACTTTTAACTACTAACCACTCTACTTCCGACCAAAAAATTTATGATCAAATATTTTGCAGACATATTAAAAAATAATAAAATATTTAATAAAGTGGATAAAATAAAGTAATTGATATGAATAAAAATATTGACAAATTGATATATATGTCCACCGTTAATGTGATAATGGTACATAAGGAAGGTTCACTATTATTTTAATTAATTGCTTAATTAAATTTGTATATGTGTTAATATTACATTTATGGTATATATAATTTTAAGTCTATGTCCACTAATAGACATATGATGATTTTCTATTAATTCAAATATAAGTATATATTTGTTCGAAAGTATATAGGCGTTGGATAAATTATGTTAGTCTATATATGCTTTCATTATAATTAGAAATCTGCATATATATATATATATATATATATATATATATATATATATATATATTGTTTTCAACAAATATATCGATCGAGGACTAGATCTCTATCATCATGCCTATTGATGTATCATCTAAATAAGATAAGCCACTTGCTAAATGATGTGAACTGATGATTTCAGTCGCAATTTATATCAAGTCAAATAGTATACATTGTTGATTTCAGTCGCATTATGTATATTTATTTTCGTGTGTGTGTGAGAGATAGAGAGAGATTAATTAATTAATTAATTAAGGCTTACTGCACTAATTACACGGTGCAACTCAAACTCATTTTTAAAAAGTTATACAAAATACTACTGAAAAGTTACACGAAAGTAATAATTTGTGTAACTTTTTAATAATAAATAGTGTAACTGTTTAAAAATACTTGAATTACACGGTGTAACCGGTGCACAAGAGACTTACTCATTAATTAATGAAACCAATCAAATAATACCCTCGTTGATTTTGCCATTACTATTTCTCAACTGCCACTATCAACAATTTATTAAATGATATGTTGGTGATACAAAATGAGGTGTTACCATCACTGCTTACAATTTTGTGGGCAATAAGTAGGATGACTTCACATACCAAATATAATTAATTTTTTTGTGATCAATAATATTACTTCCATCCCGAGAAAGTTTGCATACTTTCTTTTTTAATTTGTCCCATAAAAGTTTGCATACTCCTAAAATGGAAATATTCCTTTAAATCTCCACCTTTAAAATCTTTACCTCACAATCTTCACCATATACATTCTACTCATTATATTTTTTTTTTAAATTTGTGCCCAGAAAAGTAGCGCAAATTTTCCTAGGACGAGAGGTAGTAGTTTTTATTAAATATGGTCTCTCTCTGAGGGTGCAAAAATGGGTCAATCTTGGCCTATAGGCTATATAATCCATTCAACATAAATTGCATAATTTTCTCTCACTACCTAGAGAGAGAATTAAGCAGAGTCACAATTTTTTTGTGAGCATTTTACAATATTATCTTGTGATTTGCTTAATCTTACCTTTTGTACTTTTCCACTAAAAAATTATGTATAACATCTTATTTTGGGGCATTAATTTATTGTACATAAAAACTTGTATGAACTTAGGTTTATTAATTATCACTGTTATTTTTATATAGTATCATTGTCATTTATATATATTCACTAACACTGTTAAAAAATTAAATATATTTTTATAATATTGATAGTATGCATAAATAACGATGATAATGATTATACATAATAATGATAGAAATTCATGTGAACTCGAGTTCACAAAAAAATACTCTTTATTTTATTATATAAATGATTCCCTTCATCTAACTACAAAGGACAAGGGCACAAGGGATTTTGCAGGTCGTCGATTGATAGATCAATTAAGTAAAAGTAGTGGTGTTATCTTTGGATTTTAGTTGATAATTGTTGTTGGATTTATTAAAAAATTAAATGATCACCTCATCTAAGAAATTATGTATTTCTAACACGAAAAACATCTAATACTAAATAATTATAATTAAACCAAATTCACGATTATTTCTCTGTGATTTGCTTATTGTGTCTAGTCATGCTCCAGAGAATGTATGATATAATGTTGTTGGGGGACAATTTTATGAAGATATATATTGGTGTCATTTCTTCTAGGCCACTAGGATAATGGGTGAATCAAATTTAATGTTTGCCTATCTTAATTTATTCCTCTTATTTATGTGTATAATTATTTTTAGTAAGTCTCTTGTGCACTAGGTGCATTGTGCAACTCAAGTGTATTTTAAAAAAATTGCATAATTTATTAATAAAAAATACATAAATTATTACTGAAAAGTTACACCATTAAAGATATACTTTTTAATAAAATAATGTGTAACTTTTTAATAGTATTTTGAGTAACTTTTTAAAATATACTTTAGTTACACAGTGCACCTAGTGCATAAGAGACTTGCTCTTGTGAAAAATCCTCCCATAATTTAAAAATTACTCGCAACTCTTATGGTATACTTAAAGTAAGCTAATTCTCCCCTTGTTGGAGAAACAAGTTTACAATTTTATCTATTTTTTTTAAATAATAAAAGTTTAAAACTATACTATAAAGTAGATAATGAAAAATTGAGAAAATTGTTAATCTATTTTTGAAAAAAAAAAAAGGATTAGTTCACTTTATTTAGTAAGCCACAAGAAGATTTTCGAGCAATTTTTAACTCACAAGAGAATTTCACGTCATATTTTCAAACTATGAAGGAATTTCGTACAATTAACTTAAAAATCTTGATCGCTAGAGAATAAAAAGTAAATATTTTATACATTTGACCACCCATTTACTATTTAAAATTGTTTATAATGAGAAATATGAATAATTAGTCTGAAAGTTTATACTATCACTAATTTTTTGTTCAATTAATTCATTTTTTTTTTTTAGTATAATCAACACTCACTTTTCAAATATAAAAAAATTGAAGGTTAAATGAGTGTACCATTTTAGACAATTGGGAGAGAATAATTGAGCATGATCTGGCAATCTCAACTGCAACACTATTGGAGGCCCGTAGAGAGGGTGGGCTGGCCCATGTTGTCTGAGACCTGTCACCTGCCACACTTGTGTTGATTTTAAAGCCCAATGGGCCCCCTACCCTCTTAAATTTATTTCTTCCCCACTAATTATCTGGCAATCCCATCATCCACACACGTATGCAATTATACTGTGGGCCCGACTATATACTCCTCCAATTTTATGAGATACACCTACATATATTATTACTATTTTATTTATTTTATAAAAATAAAATTTAATTAATGTATTAAATATTTATTTTATCTATTTTTATAAAATAAAATTTAAATTAAACATATATTAATTTTAATATATCCATAAAAGAATAATTGTTAAATACATATTTTTCTTTATTTGCCGCCACCGCCTTCCACCAATTCATTATTCGACATTACAGAATGAAAAGAAAAAAAAACATTGATATGAACTACTCCCTCCGTCCCAGAGGAACTTGCAAGTTTTCCTTTTCGAGACGTCCCACAGGAACTTGCAAGGCCAAAAATAGAAACTATTTTATAATCTTCACCCTCACAATATCTACATATTTACAAAAAATTCCACTACTTTTTCACTTTTTGGGCCCACATTACACTCAATCCAACTAACTTCTTTACTTTTTACATAAAATTTTACAAAATTATCTTCAAAATACTACTTTTTTTTTACTTTATTCCATTTTTTTCTTAAATTGTGTGTCCCTCCCCCCTTGCAAATTGCTCTGGGACGGAGGGAGTGTAAAATTATTGCAGGGACTTATATATTGATCAACATAATTTAGGAGAATTGTTGTGCGGTTAGGAAACAAGTAAGAGAAGAAGGTGAAGTTGATGGATTGAAAGAGGTATATTAAAATAATTTTTTTTATAAAAAGATTAGCAAAAAATAGATGTATTTTATAATATTGGAGGGGTATATAGTTTGAACCTTATACTATTCTCCTTCCAATTTCTACTCATCTTTTATTTATTTTTATTGACCAAATGTATGTTATGAGATTAAAGAAATTAATTATTTTTTAACTAAATTTTTGGTTCACATAACAATTCAAGTATTGATGTTTATTTTAAGTATTAGAAACCAAGATTTAAATTTTGTATTTAAAATTAATCCTATTTCAAAATTTTGAAAACTAAATTTTTAAATCACTTGCACATTATACCTTTACTGTAAAAAATTTATTTTTAAAAGTCCACCTTATTATTTATCTAAATTTTAAAGTCTCCTAAATTCAAAACTGGTTTTAGAAAATCACTATAAACAACATGATCTTAAAGCTGTTTTCACTAGGTAATTAAAACTATTTACAACAATCCAAGCACAATTGTTGATCGAGCATGATAAATCATAGTAATTGTTTACTGACAACCACCTTAAGTCCAAAAATATATTTTAAATTGCAGAGTGCGATTGACCACCTACCGAAGAGGGATAGTGGTGTGTTCTTAGTCGACGACATCAACCTATATTCAATTAAAAACTCAGCTGTTCAATTAAAAACAAAGCAATGTCTGGTCGATTACAATTGTATTAAAATTTAGGCAAATAGTGCCGGGGGGGGGGGGTAATGTGTCCCTGCAGGAGTTAATTAGATGCAAAAACACTCGAGGAAATGAGTGGTTTGTTTACGTAGTCCAAAGTAATCTCTTTTAATTTGAAATAGTATGGCATATTTTACATCACAACTTATAACTTGACGACAAGTATCAATAATATGATGGAATACCAAACGGTCTATATGCGTAATTAGTGGATACAGTTTAGGTGCAGCCATTAGAATCAAAATTTTTTAAGGATAACACAATACCATGGAATCTAGAGCAGACCGAACTAATCATGAAATTCTTAGAGGGGTCATCCCACTTCATGTCTTCAAAGGGGCCTTCTTTACTCTATCAGAAATTCGATCAGGAGCATTGGTGTGTGATTTGAACCGCCCTCTACCTCCACCGTCTTCTCTCTCCTGCAAAAAGAGAGTTTCAATTTTGATTCTAAAATTTTGTAATCTAAAAGGACGGAGCCAAACATCATCCAAAATTAGTGAGTTCAACAAAACTTTATCTGCTATGTGGGTGGTGTCAAACTACGAATTAGATCCCACCAATGGGTTCAATTAAGATAGCTATTCTCATATATCTTTTAATAGGGTTTTTTCAGTCTTTCTTCCCCTTTCCAATATAAGTTAATAACTGATTCCATGCTTCGCTGGTTTTCTCATTTATAGGCACTACCCCCCCCAAGGCTCTAAACAATACAGCCGCTCAAGGTCATTCCAGAAAAGCTAATAGGCAACTCCAGCTATTATATATTCTTCCAGGTTTAAGCTTTTCTCAAGATGCGACGAGATACTATCATCACTGTGTACACCAAATTATAGTCTCCATCTATTATCAAATTTATCTCCGTGTCAAAGGACTGGATGTAAACAGCACAGGAACAGGTAATAATCTACAAGCAGTTTAACACGTTAACCCAATGAAAAATGTCCACTGGAAAGGCTCAAGTACCTTTTTCTTGACTATCTGAACTACATCTTCATCGGTAAGAACATGACTAAGCCCACAATGCTGTGGATAGTGCCTTGCACTTATGCCCCACACCAAAACATATTTTACCTCCTTTACCAGGGTCCGATGAATGTGGTTACAAAAATCCTCAACAGTGCATCCACCTCTACCCTGAAATCAAAACCCAATCATATTAGTAAGCAAGAAAATAATATACCCGGAGGCCGGAATCCCTAGTACAAAATAAATTAATGGAAATGAAGAAAGAAACTTTGTCTACACAATAGTTTCAGAAAAGCATGCATGCACACACATATTTATCACAAAAAGTACTAGATTACTAGGAGACATACAGCGGAAAGAACCACTGGCTCATCGAAGTCTGGTTGCTGGCCCTGAGGCTTTGTATATATTCTGACTAGACCCATTTCATCCCACATTCTTGCAAGCAGTCTGTCCAGATTCAGCTGTTGAAGCAACATAACCACATAGCGTTAAGTATGCAAAGTTCTTATTGATCTCCCGAAAAAAATTTGCATTACAATGGAAATGAATCAACAATACTCACGTGAATGCTCATGAAATGATCACATACCTTTAAGTTGCAGCTAATGACAATCGAATTAGGTTGTCGTGCTAATCTGTCCACATCATCAATACCAACCACATCTATCTTGTTGTAGACATAAACACACTTAATATACTTGCGGTTTCCCTCGATAACATCGATAAAATCATCCACGGTTGCATCTTCACGAAATAAAACCTTGAAATAATTAACGTGGAAAAGAACACTGTTAATATGACCATCGGCCATGTGTAATTCTAAGAAAGCATTTTGGTGCGAAGATTTTGCAAATTCAGTAAATAAGACAAAATGAGTCCAGCCACATGATATCCAAAAAAACTATCTGCATGTGGAGGTCTCTTTATAGGTAAAGAAGCAATTTCAAATGTGAACAGGGTCATCATCACACAGTGGAACGAAGTACCAAGTTCTCAATATTTAGTTATTGATAAAACAATTGATTGAATGTGTTTCACGAGACCAGGAAGCACGGGGTGGGGGGATGTTGAGTTGAGAGAGAGAGAAGGAACCTCCGCATTGTGAATCTTGTACTCGTGTAATATTTGATAACAAAGCTTCTCATCCACATGAGTCAGTGGTGCCGTGCTATTGAAAGAGATTCCCCCAGTTTTTTTCTTTTTGAAGTATATCTATCAACAAGCAGAACCACATGTTAAAAACGAGATAATTGCAGGCCGAGATTCAGATGGAACAAGAAACACTAATCTGTTAAATAAAAAGAAAAGGCCATTTTTCATTTTCCCCAGGCAATCTAATTTCCACAATTAAAGCACTCATTACAACATGTATTTCTTCTTGGGACCTAAGTGTTAACCTTGTTCAATTTCCAATGAATCAAAGTCAGACTACCTGTGCAAATGCTTTAAAAGATACAGTACACAGGTCATTATTATCTTATCAGGTAGCTATAGTTAGATTAATTTTCTAACTGAAAACATAATTGATTAAAAAGAAAAGGAAGCTACACCAGAGCAGTGGGGAAGCTGTGGAAGCCAATTCACTCTTTGCCTAAAACTTCAGAACTAAAGTGAACACTATATTGGTATGGACTCCGCCTGTTCAGGAATTCATGGAAGGTTTTAAAGCATATTGCTCATTCATATTTTGTATAAAGGTGAGATGATGAGATGCATTCCAAACATCATCGTCCGAGTCAAAAGCTAATCTTGGAAGATAGTCACCAGTTTGTTGGCATAATCAGGTATTCTAACAACCAAGGCGACAATTTCAGGTCAACAGACAAGACATTATTCAAATTCCCGAAAAATTACATTAGATAAGCATGCAACTATGCAAGCACATGAGGTGGAGTTGTGACGAATGACAGGAATGGCAAGAGAATCTCAGAAACATAAATAAAAAAATGGAATGAGAGAGTTTAAAACACAGTACTTGAGGTGGACTTTTGTTTAAACGCAAGCCAACAGCTTCCAATTCCTTTGTCAAGATTTGCCGATGCCCTTCACTCTACAAATTCAAGATCAGTGATAACGAGAAATTAGATTCCAAGCCAGATGACAAAAATAAAATATTAACCACCTAAAATAATGCACAAAGAGCTTGATAAAACTACATATTATAGATTGTTTAGGTGTATTTGCATTAGCTTATATGCAAAAGCATATCAAATTCTTCTTAGACATCAAGGCGGCAGTAGGATAGACATTGTGTGTGTGAGTTTCAATGGAAAATAGTTTACATCAATATATCCAAACAAATAAGGACCAATGCCAATAAGTTGCTCCTGGAATCTTAATAGCTGCACCAACTAAATTCCATAAACATTGGCACCAAAAATGATATTGCTATGATAATATTTCCAAGTCATCTACCGAAGCACATTTTGAGTATCTTATCCCAGAACATGACTGGGTCTTTGGTACCAGATTGTTACTACGGCAGCTTTAGAAAAACATGCAAAGACTGATTTCCCTGGTAAATCAGGACAAACAAAATTGGGTGCTAAATGACAGTAGTCATAAAAAGGTAAGCATGCCGGTAAATCTGAGATTTGTTCAGTTCAGAAATTTCGAAGAGAAACATAATATATCCGAACAGTAATTGATCAGTACCACTTACTTTTGATCCATCTAGAACCATCAACACAAGATCTGATGATTTGGCAACTGCAATAACCTGAATTATTAAGAAGATAAAATCATGCAACATATCCTCCACATGACAATATTAGTCTAACTATTTGTTTTTGTTAGCTGAATATTTACCTGCCTACCACGCCCCTTTCCTTCAGATGCACCTTCTATAATACCCGGAAGATCAAGTAGCTGTATCTTAGTGTCATTATAGTGAATGATACCCGGAATGCAGGTAAGTGTGGTGAACTCATATGATGCGGCTTCTGAATGTGTTCCAGTCAACATAGTTAAAAGTGTTGATTTCCCAACACTGAAGAAGAAATTGCAATGTATCTTCAGAATACTATTAGAGTATTAAAATATACATATAAATAACCTTTACAGAACAGCCCCAGAACAGGCAAGAGTAACACGGTGGGGGATGACATCACACAAGTACAAAATGATAAAATAACCATCATCCACCAAAATTCACTTGATCTCATCACATATTATCCTATGGAAAATCATGTGAAGAAAGAGAGTATTTGTTCCTTCTGCAAGAAGTTCTACTTTCCGTAGTCTAAATTCTAACAAACTAGTTCTAATGTTATCACATGGCCAACCTGGGAAACCCTATCAGTGCAACACGTCCATGTCCAAATTTTGTAACTTCAAAGCCCTCCCCAGCTCCACTAGATCCCTGAACCACCATGGAGGAATTATCAGAATATAAGAGCACTTGAAAAGTTGAGTTATAACACTTGAAAATTCTACTAGTACGTAAAATCAGTGGATGAATTATCTCCAACACAACACTTGCACAATAACAACAGGTGTGATTCATCAAATAGAAAAAGGTTTCTTACTTTTGGGGGCTCCAAAAGTTGTGTCCTCAGCTTCGCTATCTTAGCCTTCAGTTGACCCAAATGGTATTCTGTGGAGTTAAATTAAATATCAAAATCAGATTCAAGAAAAATCACCACCTATCCATAAGCCTGCCAAGTTTCAACTTCCAACTATAAAAACATATCTATGCTAAGCTTAGATATAACAAAAAATATCAGCCTTGGTAAGAAAACTATCGATATATACTTATAAAATAGGGAAATTCGAAAATATGCTCATAAAGGAAAAACAATAAACTTGTGAAATGTCACACCCTATTTTCTTATTATAAACCCCTCAAGATAACTACTATGCTTTTCCTCACAAAAAATTGGTTGACCAGGACGCCAAGTTAAGGGGTTTGATGTCCTGACTCCCGACTGAAATGAGACAATGAAAAACTTGTGTTTCCTAGTGGAGGGTTTTCTTCTTCTTTTCTTTTTCCCTTTTCTTAATGAAGGGCATTTAGTTCATCTTGAGGGGCATAGTTATAAGAAACTACGAAGGGTAGCATTTTCCCAAAGTTTTTTTTTTTTTTTTTTGAGGGACATGTTCTGAGATTTCTCAGTAGCATAACAAAGAATCCGAAAGGGACAAGACGGAGAGGGAACTCACCTGTAGCTTTATTTTTCTGAGTACGAGCCATCTCGAACTCAATTTCTTTAATTCTTTCAATGATCCCCATTTTCACTTAATTATTTACCTGAAACAATTGACAAACAACAAAAACGTTCTCTCCATCAGCCAATTTGGCTTCTAAAGTGATTCACACAGATAGAACGACTGACAAATTACATGCACATTGTTTGAATTTTTTAGCGAAATATGGAGCTCAAGCAAACCCATGATTTCGGCACAACATAGCTCAAACTAGTCATTCGATGCGGAATCAAGCATATAAATTGAATCTACAGTTTCTCCAAAAACTTTTACAGTATATACATAAGCAGATGCGAATAACAGAATTAAAAAAAACAGATGCTGACGTTACCTCGAGGAAGAGAGGTAGGGGGAGGGAGTTCGATAGAGAAAAGCACCAGATGATTTGCTCTCTGTAGGGCTATACTGAAGCGAGTTCGATTAATTACATTAAAAGCGTTCCACGGGAAGCCATGGGTTCAACGCTTTCTAAAAGTCGTTTTATCGAGTTTGCTGTGCCCAATTCGGACCCGGGTAACCCATAGGCGTGTAGAAAAGGCAGGGCAGTATATTGTGCAGTGCAATTAACGGTGTCGTTTAATGTCTAGGGTAGGGTTCCTTTTCCCGAATTCAATTTTTAACTTTTAAAACATGATTGATCGTATCAAGAATTTTGTATTCCTTTATTGCATTTAAATCCTGAAAAATACATACCTTTTTTTTTTTCATACATTTCTTTCGTTTTCACCTTATTAAAGAAAATATTTATTTGCATTTTCTAAAAAATGTAACTTTAAGTGAAAAGGTGAATATCATTGATTTAATAATTCTTATATTTTTAAAGAAGACAACATATATTCTAATATTGTATTTTTATCAAATTACATGCTTACTCGCTATATGTTTATTGGCTTAGTCTTGTATACACCAGCTGCACAGTGCAATTCAAGTTCATTTTTAAAAATTACACAAAATACTACTGAAAAGTCACACATATTATTACTGAAAAATGTATCTTTAATAGTGTAACTTTTTAATAATAATTTGTGTAACTTTTCAGTAATAAATAGTGTTACTGTTTAAAAATACACTTGAGTTGCACGGTGTAATTGGTGCACAAGAGACTTACTCATATTTAATTTGAAACTCCATCAATTGTTTTAATTTAATATCAATAGATCTCTTATGAAATCAAATTTTACATAAAATTTAATTTTCAAGTATAACTATTGTTATCATATCTTTATTGTTGTCTAAAAAAATACCTATTTTTTAAATAATAATAATAATAAATATGCAACAATGAGAATAAATGCAAATATTTGAACAGAAATGATAAAATAATCCACCTCACAGTCAATCCGCTCCATCTTGCTTTTATAGGATTAGCTCCGTTCTGACCCATTCTCAGAATAGGGTAGTATAAGTTCATCCTAGTCTATGCACAGAGCTGATCATATATTGATCTATATAAAATTGAGACCATTATTCATATAAACATATTCAAGCATCACGTTTTATATATAAAATTTGTTCAATAATATTTGAAAATAAATAAATGTGTCCAGGATAAGACAGTTAAAAAAATATTTTCACCGTGAGCATATTTTTTTAAACTTCATCAAATAAATTAATTATTAGCGACTTTTGTTTATATAAATCTTTTTTTAAAGGACCTCTGGTGACTTTGGTTGGATAAATCAGACAGCACCTGGCTTTCTTCAAATCGTTGTAATTAAATTTCTGCAAATGAGCTCTCAGTTATATGTCACATGTTAATGTTAATATGTATCACCCTAAGATACCGTTTGGTTCGATTGTGAATCAACAGAATCTACATCAATTCTAATCTCTAAAAATTCGGTTCAAATTGAAAGACTAATCGAGACAACATATGAGTCTAACAGCGCAGGGCGGATTTATGTAGAAGCAAATGCCCCGTCTCAATATTTTTATTTTTAAATTTTTAAATATTATTTATTTAATTATAAAAATTAAATATATTAATTATTATGTACATACTTTTATTGGTTGGACCTTTTAAATTAGAATTTAGTAAACAATTTTTCTAGATAATTTTTTATTTATAAATTATATTGCTAACGAAATTATACACAATTCAAAATCTAACAAACTCAATAATCAATATATTAAAGTTTAGATATTATATTAGCTATCAATTGTGATATTAAAGTTTAGATATTATATTAGCTATCAATTGTGATGAAAACTCATGTTGACTCCATTTCATATTTTACTTTTAAATTATGATGAATTTCAATATTATTATATTCATTATATTTAAAAATAAATTTTAATAAAATATTCGTCTTTAATAACCTGTAAAATTATTTTAGTATTCTTCTGGTATGTATAGAGAATACACAATTTTCAAATTTGTGACTTAACTGGATAAAAATTTTGCGTCCGCACTTAGCCACCGCAAACAAACTATAACACGTTCCAGATTCATCCCATAACTCATTCAAATAAACAAGAAAGAACTAAGGAGCATTTGATATGAATTTAAAATTGGAATGATAATGGATATCATTAAGAAATTAATCACTATAAAACTAGTGATTTTTCTTTTATTTATTCTATTTTTATAATTTCATTTATTTGTAATAAATAATACTAAAACACTATAATGAAAATAAATAATTATTTATTCTCACTCCTCATCCTCGTTAACTCCAAACAGGCGACCTCTTGGTGGGTAAAACCACAAAACTATCATCTCATGTTTCACAAACCTCAATGACTAATGATATGTTGGGAAGTTATCAGACGGTCAGCAGACGACAGAATAAACACAAGTGACGGCTAAATTATTGAATAGTTAACATCATATGATACACAATCCTCGGCGGACATCCATTGAAGTTCAAGTACTCGTTGAGTAAAACTAAAACCCCTAATCAAACTTAACGATGCACGGGTTAGTTTTTACATTGCATCAGAGTTCTAGCATATTCTTGTTCAAAACACCTAAGATTTATGTACATTACTACATTTACGATGCTACAAAAAAAACCAGGACACAGCATTCAGATTGTAATTTAGTCATTATGTGCAGCTAATTTGTTAGAGCTGAGGCTCGGCTGAACCTGTGTGTGCATATCAGCAAGTTCTCTGACTCGTGACAGAATCGGAGCAGGTATTGGAACCGAAGCTTGTTTCCTAGAACTGTTCATCTGTTTATTCATCCAAGAATGTCAGTCTTGCACGCAATTCATAAAACCATAGAAGTATATATAATGCAATAAACTGTAAGTTGAAAGTTGCCTGCATTAGGTTTGGGTGTAATTTCAATATGAATTTTGCTCCTAAACTGTATGGTTTGTTACACTTTCCCATTATCCGAAACTAACCAGAGAGGGATGGCAGGTGATTAAATTTTCGGCTGTTTTTTTCTTTAAAAACCAGCCCACAGATATCTTTAGGAGAAAATTTGAATGCAGGGTGCGTCAGGCCAAGAAAAAGTTACGAATTCCATAGGCTGACAGCTCCAAATAGCATAGTGTACAGGTTAAATGCAAAAAATAATAATAATAATAATAATAACAAATAAATATGAAAAGTTATTACACCTTCTGCTTTTATCACCAAAGAAAACGACCTCTAGTTTAATGGAAGGCACCATGGAAACTATAATTTTAAATAAACTAGCATTGGAAGGAAAGGGAAGTGAAGTGGAAACTTGACTACAAAGAAAGAGCATGTAACTCACCCCGTTCCCAGTTGGCGCCTCAGCAACACTAGCTCTCAATAGATTCCTCCATTTGTCCTGTATGATGATTGCTCCCTTCTTTTTATTTAATAGAAAAGACTAGCTGATCTATACAGTATAAAAGTATGAAATTTACATTTTACGGGTCAATTCTAACCACAAACCTTTAGGTCAACTGAAGTTCGGTAAGAGTATGATGCAAATGCAAGACGTTTGATCTCAGACCATCTACCAGCACCATATTTTGCAACCCCTTCAACGAGTTTAACAACTTCACCCAGAGTCCAAGGTCGATGATGCTTCCTCCTCATTCCACCATTAGCAGTAGGTACAGTAACGACTTCATCATCTGAACTGGTCTTGTATGATTCCGTATTTCTTACCTTGATTTCCTTCTCTGGCTGAATTGTTTTCTTTTCTGTTTCCGCATTGCACCGCTCGGAATAAGCAACACGCTAGGAACACAAAGAGGGTCCACCAAGATTTGTGTGAGGACTCATAGAATTTTTAGGGGAAACAAATAGAAATGCAGTATACAGCCTATATGAAATGAAAGAAAAGAAAAATAGTCCAACAAGAAGCAAATCCTTTTCACAGTAAACTTTAAGGTATAATTTTTTAAGATTTCAACATATTCAGTAGGGCTTCATATAGATTTAATGCCAGGAAGTACTCCATCAAAAAAACTACACAAATATCTAAGGATTTTCCACGTTGAAACTGTCAAATCTATTCAACTGAGTAAAGTAAACAACCTTCATCAGACATTAACTTACAGGCTCTTGAATCCATCTGGGGGACAAGCTATCTGTTATTTTATTCCTGGCCCCATTGTAAAGTTGCTTGTTGGATCCATTATCATTCTTTTCCAGTCTGGTAGAAATGCCGATGCCACTTGGCTGAAATTATATAACACAGATGAGAGCAAGTATATTAAACCATCTAACAAGCTTAAACCAAACTAAAAAAACAAAGACTACTATACACAAAGTGGCACCTTGCACAAGTGAATACAATATTTGTTTACAAGCCCATCCTTCAATGAAAATTGTTATTGTTAGCTAACAAAGACAAGGCATACTTCCAAATTGCTTGGAATCATCACCAGTAGAGCCAAGGCAAGGATTAAAGAAGAAGAGACTTAAAAAAAGGACAAATCATTCAAACTGGTCCACCGTCCACCTCCTCAAGAAAAGAGAGACAAATCAGACAGTTCTCACAAGAATGAATAACTTCAACTTACCACTCACAAGCGACTTATCAACCAGTAAACTGTGGCCGCCATCAAAATAAATACTCCCTCTGTCCACTAAATTTGTGCACCATTGTGTTTGCATGGATTTTAAGAAAAATTAGATAAAGTAAAGGTATTGTGAGTGTATTGTGGGGTCCACTTATGAAAAAAATTGGTTGTGAGATAATAAAGGTGGTGATTCCCATAAAAGGGAAGTGAATATTTTTGCGGACGGACAAAAAAGGAAATAGTGCATAATGTTAATGGACAGAGGAAGTATTGGAATTGTTCATAGATGTAGTGAATCACAAAAAGTACTCCAAATTAAAAAAGTTACATTCATAACGCACATTTCAGTCAAAAACAACAAAGCCACATTCACATTGTACATTAACGTAATTTGTAAAATTACCATCAGAGTCATTAAATTTTCTCTAGGACGACTGCGACGAATGCGGGAAACATATGGAACCTGAACTCCAGAACCTCCAAGTGAATCCATCCTCGTAAAACATCTCCCCTCTGGTCCAAAATTTTGAAAAGGTCTTGAAGAAACTTTTGCAGAGGGCTGATCATATCCATGATGGCTAACTGAGGAGACCTCTTTGGCACCAGGATCTCTAGGTTCTCCCTCTGAAAGTTCTTCAATATACCTTTTAGTGGGCTTTCGAACTCTTTTTGGTGGTCTTTCTTCGGTATCAGCATCTTTACTTCCACAATTATCTTGAAAAGCAGAACTTTGAATTTTCAACCCATTATCAATTAAGTGGGTTTCTGTTTGTTTATCATGGCAAGGGGTTGGACTTACATCACTATCAACAGCAGATGTGACTACACAATCAACCAAAACAGCGGAATCCACACTTTGACAAGTTTCCTCTTTAATTTTCTTTACCACTCTATTCTCAAAAATTACAAGAGTAGTGGTTGAGAAATCACACGAGTTGGTCAATCCCATGATAATTCTCCGCTTGAGCCACTGTTTGTCCTTCACAGAAGTTTCTCTTCCAAAGGTTGCCTTGAAAGTCTCCTGAAGATCTCTAACTGACAGATTCTCCAGGTGTATTTCCCCATTTAAAAGTGAGAAATCAGGTCTCAAGTCAGAATCAATGATGGAATTAGAGGATTTAATCTTATTTGAAAGCTTCAAGCATGCATCTGGACTCCCAGATTCGCAAACATTGCTACCACTTGCTTTAGAGACCAATGAAGAAGTTCTTTCCTGATTGGTTATAAGAAAGTTCATGTCATCAGTAATTGAAATTGTCGACCACTCAACCCATCCATTAATTCTATAATAGGACACCATTCGTCAATATGCCAAAGATCTTAAACAAGAGAAAGACTCGAGAGGAACATATATAAATTGGAAGAAATAACAATAATTTACAGAAAATAATATTAATGCACGAAATTCAGATGACTTAACGGGATAGCAGTGACTTGGAACTCCACAGAATAAGAAAAAGCTGATCAGGACTATACAAAAACTAAAACATACAATTTTGACATCCATCCTAGTTTCAATTTTAGAAAACTAACAATATGAGAAGCTCTATCATTAGAATTGGTTGAGTTGAAATGAAAAAAAATATATCAAATGAGGCGCGCAATTAAATACCTCGTGTTGAACATCTACAAAATCCATTGGAGGATTAGATGACATATTTGGCTCTCCTGCACCAACTTCTTGGACCTCAGGTTGTGGCCGGCCTGCAGACAAGCAAGAGATAAATAGTATAAAAAAAATGATATATCAGTAAGGTAAAGAAGTGTGAAAACACATCCTTTCCCAATTCAGGCAGCAGAGAAAGTATAAATATATTTAATTCTCTAATACTGCCCCTCACTAATGGGCTGAGCTTCCCAACTTTCCCTTTTCGGGAAGGAGACCCAATAAATAGACAATTTAATAGGGGTGGAGTTGCTTTGGGAATCGAACTCAGGATGTTGGGTGAGCCTCTGATCTCATGAAATTGATAGGCGGCGAAGGCCGTGTTGAATGCCGCACCACATTTTGCTAGCCCCAAGGAAATGCACTCCATCGTCATCGCAGCGGATCACCGCTCTCTGCACCATCAGACGTAACGTAAGCAATTAATGGAATTGATAAATTTTGCTCTATATTTGTTGTACATAAATTAGCAAGAACACATGCAAATGCTAGTGCAGTCTTTATATAAATTATCATTAGAAGAAATCTATAAAAAGTAATTGTATTTTCCACATCTATTACCTAATGATAATTTATATAAAGACTAGCATTTGCATATACGCTCATGCTAATTTACGTACTACAAAAATTAGACAGAATTTATAAATTCCATTCATTGCTTACATGTGATGTGCGGAGAGCGGCAATCCACTGCAGTGGCGATGAGGCACGCCGCCCGTTAATTTCATGGTATTAGTGATTAGGCTCACCCAACGTCCTGGGTTTGATTCCTACTAAATGCAATTCTACCATATTAAATTATCTAGTCATTGGGTATCCTACCAAAAAAAAGATTGAGAAATTCAGCTCATAAGTGAGGGGAAGCGTTAGAGAATTATGAATTGACTCAACACCCCACTACAAGTTCGGACTTTTAAATGAGACGGAATTCTTTCATATATGTAGTAAGCCCGTGGGAGAGAGAATAGCAAGGACATAAGAGGTTGCTATGCTTCACTTGTTTAGGAGTTTTAAGTGATTGGCTTACTCAAGATTCATTCTGATCTCGTAGTCAACTAGGGCTTAGAGTGGGACAAGAGTAATTAGGAAGACAGCATCTTGATAAGAGAGTGATTTGAAATGGGTGCAAGTAAAACATCTCATGCACACACTGGGAGCCACCTCTTGAAACACAACAGCTAAAACTTGAATGCACAGTGAAGCACTAGGCTACATACTTGGCCCAAATGAAAGTCTATTGTGGATAAATGTTCCCAAGAGATCATAAAAAGAATGTGAAAACTGAAATGTTCCACGTTGGGAGGAAGAGTGTACAACCAGTTGGTATGCAGTTTCTAGAGGACTCATTGACAGTACAAACTCATATAAGATGCTTTACTTAAACTCAATTACATGTGTTCGCTACAGACACAAGTGCTGCAATTTCCTTTTTCTCCTAATCTTTTTCAAGGCATAACAAAATCAAGCAACCCATGAGTAAAAGCTGAAGAGGGTTTTTGTTCTTTGACAACATACAGGCATTTAACAGGATAAGAACCCATAGGTATTAAAATAGTGTCAAATGACAATAAAGAGAATGATGAAAAGAGAATTTAAAAAAAGCTGGTACCATACCTTCTGAGCCTTGTAACTGAGCTATGTTTGAACTGGATAGTGCACTCCCATAATTTTTGCTGCATTCCAGAGTGTGTCCACTGTCTGGACTTCTTATTTTTATTTTTTCATCATCAAGCAAGTCCTCAACTGCCATTACCTCATCCTCTGTTGCAGGCACTAATCTCCCATTGCCATCGACCTACAGTTTAGATGGCAACACACCAGTTTAATTTAATAAAAACACAAATCACCAACCAGATTTCTGCATAAAATAATTGACGTATACAAGATATTAAAAAGCGGATTACTTTGGTTAAATTGATTCACAGATTCATTTTGAGTCCTGGCCAAGAAATGTCATCCATCATATTTCTTATCAACTCAAGAATAGTATGGACTATTCACATCCAAAATCTCACGTGGAATGTAGTAGTTAAAACCACATTGTCACACTCTCAAAGCAAAAAAAATTATTGGCAGCTACACCTTATCTAGTTCACGACATATATAACATATAGATCATTTTGGTTGAAAGATCATCCAATGAGATAAACATTCCAAAACCATTTGATATGCATTAATCATCCAAATATCCCATTACATCTTAGAATTGCATTTTAAACTCCACAAGTGTTTGTTGGCCTCTAAAAGAGTCGTAATTATGATGTATATAAAGCGTTGCTCGTTTAATAAAGCATTTTACAACATGAGAACTCATTCCACAGTAGGGAACCTACAGTGTATATAACCTTACAATAACCTATCCCCTGAAGAAATTGATATTTGAAAAACACAGCTGCTTTCAACAATTCAGGAGTTCCTCAAAGTGATAATGCATTCCTCCTAATGTATAATCTACTAAATACCACTCAAGGAAAAAATCAATGATGGAACACGATAATACGAAATACATAATAGTCCAAAGCATGCAAACTTCTCCCATTAGAATGACTTTCCGCTACATAACATTACAAACAGTCTTCAAGAGAATCTATTGACTGAACGCACAGAAACTTACCCGAACAAGCTGGTAAACAACAGGGTCAGCAGTTTCCTGTAAGGTGATATCATCATCCCTAGCTTCCTCATTCCCCACAATATCAACTAGTGTTTCCATCGATAATGCAGCACATACCACTCATATACAACGACTGCAAAACACACAAAATAATTTCCCAAACAATAAAAACTTCTCATGCTTCAAATTTAAAACCCAAGCAAATGCAGGATTAATTTAACTCGAGCACTAACTATTTCACATACTCAAAAAATTAAACCAAAATGCTTCTGAAACATCCAATATAAACTAGAATCCATCACCATTCTCTTCTGCAAGATAAAACTTAACCAGAAATATGCGTACAAATCAATAAGAATCACTAAAACGCACGATAAATCAGCTAAAAATGTGATAATCTCACACGAAAGCATAACTATCTGAAAGCAACTGCGTAAAATGAACTCACCGCAGAATTTCATGCAAAGTCCGATCAACTGGTAGGGGATATCCGGCGAAAATGGAATTTCAATAGTTTAATTGGAGGGTTTTTTTTTTTTTTTGGCGTTTGGGGATTTCGACCTTTTCAGCTTCAGTGTGCGTGTTCTTTTGCTTTGGGAGCACGCTGGTTGTACAATCAAAAGAGTCTGGAATTGAAAGGTGCGAATTAACTGGAACTGAAAATTGATGTGGAGTCCGGATACCTCTCAATCAACAATTTGACTTAAAATTACATCATTGCCCCTGTCTGTATTCCAGTTTCCCAGATTACTACTCCATTTGTCCGTCCCATTTATAAATTTTGGTCGTTGGGGTCAATACCCTTTTATGTCAGAAAAATATGGAACAAAGCAACCCTCCAACAATTTAGGGGGCGTTTGCTATAATTGTAAGGAATGGAAATGGTATAGAAATGAAAAGGGTATGAAATGAAAGTCATAGTTTTCATATAGTTGAACTATGGTTGATTACTTAGTTTTAGGAAATCAAAGTCATAGTAGAGTCATACCAAACACACACTATGACTTTGATTACCACTACTCACCCCCCAAAGTATCCAACCAAGCATCCCCTTATTTTGTAAAAATACTTTTTCATTACCATGACATCTTCACTAACCCTTTCTTCTTTTTTTAATTATATTTTATTAATTTGTGAATATAGGATGAATTCTAATTATTTTAAAACTCTATTTGGATGGATGTATTTGAAAATGAATGAACTTTAAAAAAAATATACATGTAAGAAAGCATACATTTTAAGTTAGAAATTATAAAGAGATGAGAGAAAAGGAAAAAGTAAGAAAATGAGAGATGAAAAGTGGTAGAGGTGGGGGATTTTAAATGACATGTGTTTGAAAAGGATTTAGAATTCTTTCATTTTAAACATAAAATTGAATTTAAGTATTTATAAATTTATGAAAAGGGTGGTTATTTATGTGTGAAATCCATGAATTTCAAATTTATCCATTGAGATGGAGCCTAAAAAAAGTTAAAAATAGATGAATCTGGTGAAATTAAAAAAGTTCTTCTTTTTTTTTTTACCATGATATCTTTACAAACCCTTTCATTTTTTATATAATTACTTTATTAGTTTGTGAATATGGGATGAATTCTAATCATTTTGAAGGAGGTTAAAGAATAGATGAATTTTGGTAAAATAAAATAAGGTTATATTGTAAAAAAAATATCATGACATCTTCACTAACCCTTTCTCTTTTTTTTTTTTTATATAATTATTTTATTAGCTTGTGAGATGAATCTTGGTAAACAAAATAAGGCCGTATTGTAAAAATACCTTTTTTTTATCATGAATTCATGATTCATGAGATATGAATTTAAAAATGAATAAATTAAAAAAAAACGCATTTAAGAAGATATATATTTCAAATTATGAATTGTAAATAAATTAGAGAAGGAAAAATACAATTGAGAGATAACTATGGAAAGGTGAAGAGATGAGAAATTTCAAATGATATGGTTTTGAAAATGATTTAGAATTTTTTCATTTTAAACATAACTCAAATTTAAATATTTGTAAATTCATGAAAAGGGTGATTACTCCACCCGTCCCACTATAAGTTGCTCATGTTGTCATTTTCGTCCGTCCCACTATATGTTGCTCATTTACTTTTTTTAGAAACTATTATTCACTTCTTTATTATTATTTTCAATATTTTTTAGGGCCACTTACTACCAAGGCCCATTTACTTAACTAAACTACAGTAGATGACTTTTCACATTTTTCCTTACATTGAGAGCCAAAATATGAATCAAATGAGGAACAGGCGTAGGCTACCCCTGTGTCAGATAATTGTACCTCGGCTACTGTTTACTTATGTGTGTACTTGTGAGTAACGAGTGTACTATAGTTCATATAAGTGTACATCGACTACTGTTTTGGCATTTAATACACTGACAAAAGGTACAATTGATGTGACATGTGTCACTGTTCACGTCACATCGTGTACTGCGCCCATCAACGATACTTGTCGAGCGATAATATTTCCGGCGATGTGTACCATTGATTGTGCGTATGTACCATTGAACAAATTGGTGTACTATTGCTTCTGTACCATAATGATTCATAATGTACTATAGTATTGATTATTGTACTATTGCGTCTCTTTTCCGGCAACACAAATTTACATAATTTTCCACTCATAATATTTCCGGCCAACTGAAAACAAAGATAAGTCGCGTTTCAATTAATTCACCTTTAATCCAACACATCGGCATACCAAACAAAGTCAAAAAGAAATTTTTTAACACTTGTCAACTATAAAAAACAAGAAACGAAAGTTCTCAAAATCAAACACTTTTCATTCCAAAAACACCTAGCTAACCCATCAGGGGTACAAAACCCAAATCCAAAAATAAGAAAAAGGATAAACAGATAAAATAAAGCGATAAATTCCATAGATGAAGCTGATAGCAGATCAACTAAAGAAACAAAATAAATAAATAAATAGAGAGACATATGTGGTTTGTTTCTTAACCACAATTAATCATCACTCACAACTACCTTGTTTGACCGAAAATGAATGAAGAATATGAGAGAGAATAGTCTTGAGGCTGATGTCCAATTTGTTCTCCATTAAAGCTGTGAAGAAGCTCACTCATAGCCTCCATCTCATGCTCGCCGGAATCCACGCTCGATGCCTGAAATTGCAACAACCATTTCACTCATAGAAGCCCAGACGCTGCAGTATTTCTCGCCGTAAGAACCAGAGCACAGTCCCTGTTTGCCCACCTGAAAATCACGCCGGGCATCATCGTCGTGTACAGGTTCGTCGTCCGCCCCACCTCCTCCGTCTGCCGTCTCCCCCTTCATCTGTTCTCGTAGATGTCGCCGTTTGGGGCTTGCCATCGTCCGCCATCGCACACCCTCCTGCGCTCACTCCCATCGCAACTTTCGCTCGCTCCCAGCGCGTTAGAAATCGCGACGGCCAACACCAGAATCGAAAACACGCCTACTGCCACTGCCAGACTCCAACGCGCGACCTCCACCTCTCCTCTGTCACTGCAAACATTCGCTCAGCCGCTCCTTTCGTCTCCTTCTTCACCAATGTACAGTGCTATTTCTCTCTCCAAATTTGTTTAAAAAAAATTTGCGTGTAATGTTTATCAATGTAGGGGTAGATAAGAGGATTGAAATGATGGAGCCCTACACGTAGGATATGTAGATACAATAATTACTTTTGAGGGGTATAATGGGAATAGAAATGGCCCCAAATGGTATTAAGCAATAGCGTAGGCCTAATTTGGGTTTCGGTAGGAAAAAATGGATATAGATGTAATTTTCTTTATTTTTTATACTATTTTCTTTACTTTTCACTTTTCTCCATCACACCATTTATACTTTTTCATTTTTTCCATCACATCATTTATACTTTTTCATTTTTATCTTAATTCGTGTGCCCTAAACAACAAACAATTTATAGCGGGACGGAGGGAGTATTTATCTGTAAAATTCACGTATTTCAAATTCACTCATTCAAAGGAGTTGATAAAGAATTAGTGGTTGTTTGCAAACTCTACACTAAAAGTGCTTATTTTTTTAAATAAAGCACTTAAAATATATTTTCAACTATTATTTTAAGTGCTTATTAGTAATTTTGGTCAAACAACAATTTTTAACTTTTAATTTCTACTTAAGCACTTCTACACATTCCCCAATAAAATAATACTCAATATCTTTTTTAGAAGCATTTTTTTTGCAAACACATTTTTTTAATCATTTTTTAAAATTACTTAAATTTAAAACACTTTTTATTTTTTATTTTACTACTAAATTTATTTAATATTACTTTTTCATTTAGTGATTGCAAACATGCGATGGAAAAAAAATCTTTTTTACAAAAGCTCCTAATCATATGTTTGTGCAAGGGCCCGTTTTATTGAAGAAAATTGGAGTGGGCCCGTTTGGACGAATGGTCGAGAGATAAAACGCAGATAAGAGATCTGGAGGGAAATGAAAAATCCAACAAGCTCAATCCAATCGACGATGGCGGGTTCAGCTTCTACTCTCTCTCTCTTCAACTCTTCCTCTCTCTACAAAAACAGACCCTTTGAGAGCACGAAACCATATTCCAATTCCGATAAGCGATTTTCATTTACTTGCTTCTCGTCCAAGAAGAAACAGCTAGGTTTCATGGACCAGATACTTGACTACATTGAAGGTGTGGCGCTTTTAGCCTATCTTTTCGTTTTCAGGACTTCATTAGCTTCCTGTGATGAGCTTTGATCATTTTCATGATTCCCCTCCTAAATGTGTGTCTATTAGTGTATGGTTCAAGGGTTCCGTTTTACCTTGTAATGGTTGCGTAATTGTGAGTTTCTTATGTTATGTTTAATGAGATTTATTCCTAATTGAGTTTGAGTCCACATCTATGGCTAATAACCAGTTCGAATAGTAAGATAGTTGATTTGAGATTGTTCGCCAATTTTTAAAAGTTCAAACACATTTCTTAAAGCTCAATAAAATTTCAAACATGGTCAACTAGCAATGTAATGTGCTTGATTTGAGATTTGTTCGCCATTTTTTTTAAAAGTTCAAACAGATTTGTTAAAGCTGAATAACATTTCAAACATGGTCGACTAGCATTGTAATGTGCTTGATTTGAGATTGTTCGCCAAATTTTGAGAAGTTCAAACACATTTGTTAAAGCTCAATAAAATTTCAAACATGGTCGACTAGCTATGTAATGTGCTCGATTTGATTTGTATATCAGAGTTAAGGCAATACTCATAGAGTACTCTTTGTGTTATATTTGTGAATAAGTTCTCAATCTAATACTGCATGCAATTGATATTATGCCCCCTTTTCCATAAAAAGGGGGTCCAAAGTTAAGGAAATGGTATGGGGCACCTGATCCTCTGCAGAAAGATGGAGTTGAATTGGGCGAAGATGAGAATCCAGGTCTTATACGCACAAATGCCATCGTTTTTTTCTTCGATTTGTTTTATGTTATACTGTAGATAATCACATTAATCCTTTGTTTTTCTTGAGTCAGAGGAAGAAGAAGTTAGAGATGCTGTATTAGTAACTAATGGAGATAATGAGATTGGTCAGGTGATGCTATGTCTGTTCAAAGCATATTTCTCTAGCTTTTAATAGAAGTTCAATGGTTTTTCCATGATATGAAACAAAACTAATGGGCTTGTGCTGCAATAATTTTAAGTTTTAGTTTTGCTCTTTCAGATGATTATACTTTCACTCATTGTCAAAAGAGTTAGAGTAAAAGCTCTTGTGAAGGACAAGCGTGTTGCTATGGAAGCATTTGGAACTTATGTTGAGGTAAGCTCCCAAATCTTTCAATAGCTTTGTTTCCTGTTTGTTTTCATATATGTTTAAATTCTAATATACATAAATTTGTTTGAAGTCTATGGCTGGAGATACAAAGGATGAGACATTCTTGAAGAAGGCTTTTAGAGGAGTTCGTGCAGTTATATGTCCAGTTGTATGTGTACAAATCTGTACTTTATTCCGTTACCACACTTTTGAAAAGCAATAAACCAACTATGTGCAACGTCTAGTATAACATGCTAGTCATTAACTCATTATCACTACTATAGTTCCTCTATTTCACACCGTATTCTAATTTCATGTTGCACTTTGTCATTGCATCTTTTGTGTATGATATGCCATTATCATTATATACATAGTGTCTGTTGAAATGAATTTCAGTAAAAGACATTTAGAAATAGAGGATTACATGTGCATTGTCATCCTTATTTCATAGTGGATTTCATCTGTTTTACACCTTTTAAGCATTGCAAGCAAAGTTGAAAACCCCCTTACAAATTCTGTTGTGTTTCTGTATATACTTTTCCAGATATTATAAAGTTTGAGGGCTCATTTCACAAGTCCTTGATCAATATCTTAATGCAAAATTTTCTAGGAAGGGAGCTTATATAACATCGACAGTTGGAAAGGTATACAGCATGTGATCCTATTATCTCAGGTATCTCCAATTTCAGAGAACTATCTGGCCCCTTGAACCTCGATAAGAAATGTTAGATACCGTAAGTTTGTGAAGTTTTCAGTTGTTTGTCTATAGGAATTCCACCGGCATCCAAGCAGTCATGAATAGCAATGCAAGAAAACTAGCAGAGCAAGATGAGAATGCAGTGAAGACCTCTGGAGTTCCTTATACCATCATAAGAACCGGGCTCCTGAAAAACATTCCTGGGGGCCAGCAAGGCTTCTGCTTTGAAGAGGTACTACAAATTTCTCCATCTAATGTTATTTTGCCTTATCATGATTCATTTTGAAGCACTCGTTGAAAAAAAAAAAGTTCCATTGCAACTTGAAGGGCGTTGTTCGGTATAATATATCTGTTGTGATATTAACCTTGTACATGTCTGAAATTTATCTAGCTTTAAAGCTGCTTAATCTTTGTTTTTATTGAATTTGATCTTGAGTCTAGTTCAGCAGATGGTCTAGAAGTAAGTCGAGCATTGGGTAGTTTGATTCAATCGATTATGGCAATTGATGAGAAAGCATCCATGACAGGGTAGTGCCGGGAAGGGAAGTCTTAGCAAGGAAGATGCTGCATTTATTTGTGTGGAGGCCTTGGACAATGTCCCACAGAAAGGGCTGATATTTGAGGTCAGCAATTAGAGTCACTATTATTCTCTCCCCCAGTTATCACTACGATTCTTTATTCAGAATTTATTTACTCATGCAACAGGTGGTTAATGGTGGGGAGAAGGTTTCTGATTGGAAAAGTTGTTTTGTCGAGCTTATGGATACATCATTATAGGAATGCCAATGAAACGAACTCAGCTATAATGAGTATATATATATTATTTATACAAGACAAATTTGAAATGCTTATGAATTTGAAGATTTTTAAATATAAGAAACCATAATTTTTGTGCCTATCATGGGGTGGGTCCACTAATTTGGCTTTGTAATTTTGGGAATATTGAAGAACAAGTGTATATTTATTTATAACTATTGCTATTAAAAATTTGGCTAGAATATATATATATATATATCAGTGAAGTCGAAAATCGATAATTGGACATTTTTTTTTTCCGCTAAGCGCCTGAGCCAACAAAGGTGGAATTGTGATCCTTAATTTCCTACGACTGTTTTACAGGGTTTATAAAGCTATATAATTGCGGTGAAAATTATTATGCAATAAATTGTTCCATGTTGATAAGAAAATTTGAACTCTATCATCTTTAAGATCATTCACTAAATTTAATATATGAATTTAAACCACTTTGATATTTTTAGATGAGATCAAATTTAAATTTACATGTTTGTTTATTTCATTTTTTAAAATGTCTCAAAACCCAACAATCGAACCCAAATTGAACCTTTTTCCACCACTCCTAAATATAAGCTTTTCTTCAAATTCTTATCAAAGTGATTCTTGTTAGAAAACAACAAATACGAAGCATCGCCAACTGAGACAAAACACTAGTCAAAATCCTAATTATTAATTACATGGAATCTAGTCTTTGTGGCTCCAACATCACAGCACAGGTTGTTTTCAACTATTCTACCAACATAAACTTCTTATTTTTACAATACTCACCAAGATATTATAATACCAGTTGTTTCAAATTATACTTTTATGTTTTCTTTTACAGTTTATTACTATGATACTCTATATAGTATTTAAAAAATTTAAATAACGTACTTTCAGAAAAAAAAAACAATGCTATTAAATTGAACATATTTTATGAATTGACAAGGTCCTTGCAATTTAATCATGTTAATTCAACTATGATAAAAATAATAAAAGGTGTGGGTGTTGAAATTTCCCATCAAGAAGTATCACATGACAACAATAATGCTAGACAACTACCTTAACTTACATCAATCTACTATTGTTTTGCTAGAAAACTGAAGGGTAAGATCATATAATGTAGGGTCCCAATCCCACGTATGAAACTATGTAATCAAACTTGCAATTATACAAAGAATGATTTTTCTCATCATCTTTTATTTTTTTTGTTCAATAAGTTTATGTTGGATGATAGCTCAAACTAACTTTTGCAGCTGCAGATTTCAAGATAGAAAAAAAAAATGAAGTACCTTAATTCAAATCCAATCAAGAAAGCAGTGTAAACTACAAAGAAATACATATGAACTATTCCTTTATGCAAGAAATGCTCATCAAGAAGATTAAGGTTGAAAAAAAAAATATTCTTACACACTATTCAAATTTTGTACCTCTTAAAAAATCGAGCAATCCATCGACTAGGATGCATTGCTCGACCGGACCCTCTTTTGTCCAGCTCGCCCATCAAAGCCGGCCGATTCCCCTTCTGACGAGGCCTCCATCGATTTGGCTGAGTCAGAGAGGTTGGCATAGAGATCAACGACACGTCTAATGTTGTTGTTGAGTTCTCGAATCAATCCCACGTTTCGGGATAACTTGTCCGGGATCTTGGACTCGTGATTCTGGTTGATCTCATTGATCAATAGCCTATTTTGGTCAAAAATGCTTTGAACAAGTGCAAAGTTTTTGTGAAATGTTTGAAGAAACTTAGGCTCAATCTTTGCACTAGTAGCAATGCTTGAAAGTATATCGTCTTCCATTGTCATTTTCTTTGATCAAAACCACTGCAATATAAGCTGCATTATTTAGATCAAGAAAATTTTAAATATTCAAAGGAACTAGTACTTATTCATCACTTCTTCTTTTTAACTTTAATTTTTTTGGCAATTCTTCAAACAAATCATGGTGGACTATGTATAGATTAATAAAATCATATGGAAAATTAAATTATAATCATAATAAAGAAAGGATACATAAATTAAGAAGTGGCCATTTAAAAAAATATATATATATATCCCTCGTAAAAAACGGGTCAATTCGTTTAAAAGAAAGCAAATCTGGTTGAATTATTATTGTTAGTTATTGAGCCAAAAAGTCCAATTATTTGAAAAAAAAATAAAAAAATCAAGAACACAAGCACGATTTGTTCAAAATATTCAAATCAAAAGAAAGGATGGATAATCATCGACAGAAATTTTCTTGCAGGAGTTAGATACAAACAACTATTGATGTATAGTATACAACAAAAGAAATCTAAGAACGAACAGAGCATAAAAAGCTGGATAATAAAAATCAGAGGCAAATACTCACCTTTGAATTCAGAACCATTATCTCCTCTTTCTCCCTCTCAGCAGAGGCCCAGAAATCATGAATTAAAACGAGAGAGAGAGAGAGAGAATTTGTTTATGTGAGATTTGACAAGTCGCAGAGTGAGGATCCTCTGTGGTGGTGGTAGTATGTTGTGGAGATTTTTCTTTCTTTCTTTCTTTCTCTATCTAGAATTTAGAGAGGTTTGTTTGACAGATGGATAGGAACTTTCTCTCTCCTCGTTTACTTCACCTGCGGGATTCGCCCTTCATTTAATGCTTCCCTTTTTCTATGATTATTATTCCAAAAGTATTCTCCCATCTCAAACTCCTGCCTTCAGATTCCACTTTGCTTGGAAAGTTGGGATTTTTAACAAAATACTCCATCACTATTTACATAATTATCCTAAATTCCCAATTCATTTTTTTTACAATTTATATTTTGGAATGTCCCAACTCCTTTTCATACCTTAAAAATAAAAATTGCACTCATAAGAGTCAATAAAATATATTTTTTATATTTTATTAATTAACTTTACACTCTCATACTCTACTTTTTCTTAATCCGTGTGCCCAAATTTTTTGGGTAAAAAACTCGGGACAGAAGGAATAATAGGTTTATAATGAAATATGACAAGTCACTTTTAATTAAAATATAATAATTTTTAAAAAGAATTTAGTACTAAAATATTATAAACTTTTATTAGAACTGTATCACTTTTTAAAATTGACAACTTTGTAACTAATAAATAATACTCTATTTGTTCCAAAATTACTTTTATAGTTGGTCCGAGCACGTGAACTAACAAAAAATGAATATATAAGTATAAAGTTAAATAATAAATAAAAAATATATTTTATTGATTTTATGAGTATAAAAAAAATTTGGTATATAAAAATAAAGTTGAGATGTCTAAATAAAAAAAATATGAAAATAATTTTAAAACGTAGTGAGTATATTTTATATTGATTTCACATGGAGAGAGTCTCATACCACACCCATTCTTAATTTATTTATATTAATTAGCCTTGCTGGATTCTTACCAATAAGGCAATAACTACATGATGATTAAATTAAATTATTTAATACTATTAAACAAATAGATGTAGAATAGGACAATAATGATGTACAAATAAATGAAAAATCATGACTAATTTGAATTATGGCCGTGCTCTTTTATCAGAGAATATCTTTTTTGTTTTCTTTTTCTTTTGACAAATGTATTATTCTCTCTATCAGAAAAATTAATCAAAACAAGTTTTAAATTAGGGTGACACGAGTTTTTTTTTTTTTTTAACTTTTTTTTTAACCAAAGGGTTAAGTTTGAACTTTTTGCATATAAAAAGGATAAATCAATATTTTACTAATTATTGTTTCCACTCATCAAATATTATTCTCAAACTTATCTTGGTTGATTGACTCGCTAAATAAAGATGAAAAATAAGATGGGTTAATTAAAAGGAAAAAGTTTTGTATGAAAATAATACATATAAATTTATCATTAACTAATTTTAAAATATCATATATTTATCAGGTGTATCAAGAATCTCATCAAATGTATAAATTTGGAGTCAATGATATTATGTTATAATTGTTATATATTTTATTGATCTCAACTTTTGATACACCTGATGAATATTTTGATACACTTAATCAAAATTCTGACACTTTAAATAATTTCATAATAAATTTATCATAAACAATTTTCACACAATAACTACTCAATTAAAATAGTTTACAATTGCGGAAGTATTAGGTTAAAGAAAATATTAATACTATGTATGTAACTAGGGTCTTTCTATGGTCAGGAAGGTTTCGCCCTTCCTGACGTCAGTAAACCCCCTAAATACAATTAGATTCATAATCTAGCGTACAATATTATTTTGAAGTGATTGCACTTTGCACTAGGGCGATTGCACTATGCATAAGACGATCGCACTGTTAAAAAAATTAATTAATATTATTAAATAAAATTATAATTACCAAATTATCCTTTTAATTAAAATTTTATTATATCTTAATATATTTTAATTAAATTAAAATTTATATTTTCAAAATTAATTCTTACACCCATTGCGACCGGGCCCGGCCCGGCCTGAGCCTGAGTGGCTCGACAGGCCTAACGGTCCGGGCTAAATAGGCTCGGTTCTTTTCGGGCCTGTATTTTTTGGGCATATCCTGCCCTGAAACCCGAGTTTTTTAAATATGGACCCAAAAAATACAGGCCCGAAAAGAACCAAGTCTATTTAGCCCGGCACGCTAGACCCATCGGGCCACTCGGGCTCAGGACGGGCTGGGCCCGGTCGCAATGGGTGTAAGAATTAATTTTGAAAACATAAATTTTAATTTGATTAAAATATATTAAGATATAATAATATTTTAATTAAAATAACTTTGAAAAATTAGAAAAAAAATAACTTTTAAAAAATTATAAAAGGTTATTTTAGTAATCTTTATTTTCTAATTTTTAAAAGTTATTTTTTTGGCTTAGGACGAAACTATGTCGCCTAGGGTAGTGTAATATTATTTGTCAAAATTCTATTGGTTTACTGACATCAGGAAGGGCGAAACCACTTCCTGACCGTAGAAAAGCCCATGTAACTAATTCACAATTACTCCCTCCGTCCCACAAGACATTGCATACTTTCTATTTTGGTCCGTCCCACATAAAGTTTGCATATCCAAAAGTGGAAACTATTTATTAAACTCCACTCTCACAACACACATATAATATTCATAAAAATGTACCTTTTATACATTTTTCTTAAACCCCGTGCCCAAAAGACACCGCAATGTCTTCTGGGACGGAGGGAGTATTATTTTATTATAAAATAATTAGTATTTTGTATTGAAATATTTGATATTAATTTTTTAATATATTTTAATATCCAAATAACAAATTATAAATGAAAAATAAATAAATAATACCCAAATAAAAATTTCAATATCCAAAGAGTAAATGAGTAATATCCGAAAAAATTTAAGTTATACCCCAAAGACAATTTTATATAATATCCAAGAATAAGTTTAAATAGTGTCCAAAAAACAACTAACTAATACTTCAAGAACAAATCTGAAATACCCGAAAAATAAGTTAGTTATAAATACCCCAAAAACGTTTTAATACCCCAAGAACAATTTTCTACAATACTCAAAGATAATTTCTCTAATGTCTCAATTGCTAAAAAATACATAGTACGGCGTGTACTGTATATTTTTTAAAAATTAAATTAAGATTAAGATGCATTCTAAATTTGTGAAAATAAAAAACATATATTGAATTTCTCTCACATTTTTTTTAAAGGCAAAATAAAACATGTATTGATAGTAGGGCTGATAAAACCCAGCAAAAATTAGTATAAGGCCCAAATATACGAACATACAAACTGGGCAAAACAGAATTCGGCCCAGAAGAAGACGGCTGCATCCGGGAACCGGAGAACTTCCGATCTCAAGACTTGCTGTAAACTCCATGGCTGCCGAAACTAAGAAAGGTCACCATCAGATACTGAAATGCTTGAATCGTTGATCTGCGGTTTATGATTTAAACTGTGATTTGTCCTGTTAATTTAGAATATAAGCAGATAACTGAAAATCCCTAATTTATTTGTTGTGAACTGTGTTCTCGTTTTTTATTTTATTTCATAATCGCTTTGATGCAGTGGTAGTTCATCTGAGAGCCACAGGTGACGCTCCGATTCTCAAGCAAGCCAAATTCAAGGTTTTATATTTTTCCTTTTTTTTTTTCAGATGAAAATATGTTTGCTATTTTCTCTAATCTTTTCTTGATTGATTTTGAGTTACTTTTCGAGTGTTTTTGAGATACAAGTGAAGTAACTTAGTGCATTTTGCGATTGCTTTTTGAATGGACTAGACCATATAGTTTAAGCTTATTGTCTCATAATTGAAAATTTCTGACAATTGGTTGGCAAATAACCCTGCACAGAATGTCTAGCAAATTGTTTGAGATATATTTTACCTTTGGTAGAATTCTCTGTTTCTAATTCTCATATTATTCTAACGAATCTTCTTTTTAACTCCTTTAGCAAAATCAATACAGCTTATTCAAGTATTTGGTTATTATATAGGTTTTCATCTGTTGCTAAAATTGTTCCGACGACTGTACTACCTTGGTTTGTCGATGGACTATGTTGTTTTATGCTTTCTTTGGAAAATATATTTGATAACAGCAAATCTTAGTCCCTTTTCTTTTCTCCTGAAATGCAGATTGCTGGGAGTGACAAGTTTGTGAAAGTGATTGAGTTTCTTCGTCGTCAGCTTCACAGGGAGACATTAGTAGGTTCTACTTTGTCTTCGGAAATACAAGTTTGTTTTGTGATATTCTTTCTCTCTTATTTTTCTATTATTGCTGAGTTTTCTGTTTTTTACTTCCCTGTCAGTTTGTATATGTTAACAGTGCCTTCTCGCCAAATCCTGATGAGTTGGTCTTAGACCTCTATAATGTAAGTTGCTGTTCTCATGATATCACTTGAATATGGGAGGATCGAGTTATAATATGCTGATGAAATTGTGTATTAGGATCCAGTTTGTGGTTTCTTGATAGCATATTAAAAGGATTCATTTCAAATTGTCAATAAAAATTTACCATTTGCTGATGCAAGCATCAGCTTTTGCTTTAGAGGTCACTGGATACAAACTATACATAGGCTAGTAATGCTATTATTTCCCACAGATTCAACTGTCAAGCATATAAAATATTGAGATATATGATGGCTATTATTCTCAGCCTTTTTTTTTGGGGGGGGGGGGGCGCGGGCGCCTGTTGGCATCTGTTAGATTGTTGATAATCTTTTGTAGCATCCTAATATATTTTGGATCTTCACACTAATGAACATTTGTTTACAACTCTTTTCTTTACTTTTCTGGTTTTCTTAAAATGTAACATGATTACTTTCTTCTTATACAAAGAACTGAGCTGCTGTTTTTTATGTGTATTTGCTGATTATATGTTAACTGCATTGCAGAACTTTGGCTTTGATGGCAAACTGGTGGTCAATTATGCATGTTCCATGGCATGGGGATAATTACTGCCGATTATGGGTTAAGAACATTCATTAAAGTACATATAGGGTATTTTGAAACTCACTTTATTATTCCTGTTCTTTTCTTTTGTTTTTGTTTTAATCAATAAACTCGTTTTTAATATTATGTAGTTTCATGATGTTGACTAATAAATTCTCAGAACCTATGAATGAATATATTTGAGCTGTTATCGCTGTTTGGTGGTTCAATAGATATTTTTTAATGAATATGCGGTGAGTTTGAAATGAGGGATTTGCTCCAGGATCTATAAATTGATAAGGTATATTCTGTTCCTTATTTACTGACTTAGCTACCAAAATATACTCGAGTGTTTCTGCCTCTGCTTCCCTTCTGGATAGATTCTGAGAAGGAAATGAAGTTGTAATTACTAAGCTGTGCATGTTCTGGTCTCGTGAGAATTATCAACCACATAGCTGTGTTGTGTTCTTTATTTGCTTTGAGTTACATTACAGAAGGGATATATATATTGTTGCTATTCATGTCTAAACTTTCATTTGTTTCTAACTATATTCGCCAATTTGATGGCTAGCAGCACTATTAGCGCATATCTAGTTTCTCTCTTTCTCCCTTTTCGTCAGCTCATGATACTTCACTTTCTGCACTCAGGTTCTATTGTATGTTGATAAGAGTGGGAGATAGCAGTTTAAAGATGGCATGCTTGATCAGCAACGGTGTCATGTGTTCGCAGAACTGTATATGGCTGTTTTTGTTCCAGAGAACACATTCCTTGATGATCGAAACTTATAGTTTGTCCATGATTATCGTAGCTTCTTGTAGACCTGACCCAAAATTTGATGCAAAAACATTGTTGCGGGTTTGAAATGCTATCTATATAATAGCATTTCCTCAACCATTTCTTCGGATCAAATAGAGGATGCTTGTTGAGTGAACTTGTTCGATATTTATTTAGAATGCATTTTATAGATATCTTACATACAACTGCACATGTTCACGCGAATGTACGTAAAAATAAGTTCAACGCCTACTAAATTCAAGAAATTTGGTGACCCATTCCAAGGTTGAAGGATTCTCATTAGAGAAGTCAAAGAAATCATCAAAATCTGATAATTTTGCATTTGTGCAGCTAGTAGTGCTTGAAATGTTCTCTTCAGCATTTTGGTGATCAATCTCTGAGCCCATTTCTATTTTTGTAGAAATTCCTGCAACTAATACCTCTTTGTCCAGTTTCTTCTTGCTCAAATGATAGTTCCAGTAGTTCTTGATCTCATTGTCTGTTCGACCGGGCAATCTTGCTGCTATCAATGACCATCTGCAGGATCAAAACATCACAACCTGTTGCATGTTGATTCAGTCATTCGTCGTTTCGAATCTTTAAATGATTGTACCTGTTTCCAAGTAGTTTATGGAGCCTGATGATCAAGTCTTCTTCTTGATCAGACATATTGCCTCTCTTGATGTTTGGTCGCAGATAATTCATCCATCGCAGCCTGCAACTCTTGGAGCTGCGCTCTACCCCTGTTTAATTGTCAATTTTTGAACTCAAGCTTGCAATTGACTTTATTATTTGTGTTCTTACATGGCTTAGTAAGACATGACCCCATGTATTAATAGATACAAAAGTATAATTGGCTCAAAGATAGAAATCAGAAGTAGCAAAATATTCAAGAATTCCCAAGGATGATTAGAGTTCAAGATTTTTAATTAATCATCAGTCTGCTAACCTGCTTTAGCAGCGATGGTGGTCCACTGCTTCGCTCCGTGGATGTCGATGGCTCCGGCGAGTTTTCGATCCTCCTCCCCTGTCCACGGCCCTCTGTTTAGTTCCTTCTTCGACGGCTGTCGATGCTTCATCTTGTTCGGCGCTGTACTACCCATGGATTCTCTTCGCAAAGAAAATGTAGGGATGAATTGGTTTCTACCCTTTAAATATATATACCCATTTTTTTATGAATGAATATCTTGAATGTTAAAAAACTACAAGAGTGATTACGTGCGAGAATTTCTTTATAAATTGGTGACAAATATTTGGGTGAATTTTGTATGAGACGTATGTTATTTATTAATAAAAATTATTATTTTAAAAAAATAATAATATAGTATTTATCAGAAGCGATTATCATTTTTTATTTTTTAAAAGTGCGCAAATTTCCTTACGAGATTTGGATTATTTCCTTGAGGCTTTATGAGTGACAACTAATGACGATAAGACAGCCACTAAATGGCTGCTACCGAACTAAAATATATTATAATTACTGTGTCGTGCAACTGCACCTAAACTTTAAGACAAATAAATAAATTTAGTATGAAATTGTTATATGACATAAAATTAATATAAAATATATTATTTATTAATTAAAATTATTATTTTTAAAATGTGATAAAATTTTAATAAAAATAATAATTTTATTTAAATAAACTATCATATTTTTAAAAATATTATCACATATTACCATAAACCTATTAATTATTTTTGAAAAAATAATAATATTTTTAATAAAAAACTATCACTTTTTTTAAAAAATATATTATTATAATTCTTTCTATCATATTCTTTTTACAAGTCTCATGTTGCTCTCTCACAATTATTTTCATAATAAAACAAACATACTAGGAAATGTGATGAGATTCATGTACTAGCCTCTGTAATCATATATGGTTTTGGTGGGCCATGCTTTTGTCATATAGATGTAATTTTAGAAA
>JAPKLY010000002.1:379233-430188 GCA_026898435.1 Prunella vulgaris
TGGTTTTGGTGGGCCATGCTTTTGTCATATAGATGTAATTTTAGAAACAAATCTTGGCTCTTGTTAGTGAATCTCTCCACGTGAATTTGTACATTTTACATAAATTTGAACACTATTAAAAAAGAAAATATTAATTTATGTACATACTCACAAATATATACATATATATATCCATATGCCACTATTTTATATATAAAATATATTTTTTCATAAAAAATGTGTTATCCCATAGGATATAAATTCCTACAAAACGGAGAGAGTATTATTTATTATTTATTTAATTTGATAGGATGAGATTGTAGTTAGTCGAATGCCTTTTTAGTTTAATGATACTTTAATGCAATGAGTTGTTGCGTAATTAGGGTTTATTATATTTGAGTTCATGATTTTCACTCCACTTTAAAACAAGTTCATCAATTCCCTTTTAAAATTCACGCTGGAGAGATAAAATAGATCAGGAAAGGAAAGAGAAGAAAGAAAGAATAAGAGAGAGAAAGACGATTGTTGAGCGGACGGTCGAGGGAGACGACACGGTGGATGGCCGAGGGCGACGACACGGCGGACGGCCGGGGGCGACAATGGCGACACAGAGGGTGACAACTGCGGGCATTTGGCTCTGGAGTTCGACGATAGGGGGCAGCGGCCGAGGGCGACGATGATGGCTGAGGGTGATTACGACGATATAGAGGGCGATGACGATTTCTATCCGGCAACGATGAAGGAGATAGTAAGTGACGTCTTCGAATTAGGGATTTTTCAAATGAGAAAATTTGGGGTTTTTGATTTGGTGGGTGGGTTGAAAGAATTTTGGTAGTAGGTTTGATTTTTACAGAGGATGTTTGTATTATTTAGTTGATTTTTACATGTGGGTTGCAAGGAGATTTACACTGGATTGTGGGTTTGATTTCTACAGGTGCGTAAGAAGATTTTTTTTTTCTTTTTGTAATTGCAAGTTAGCTTTCATGGCACATTAGCGACGGGGATGGATGTTGATTTCTGGTAGGAAGGAGGGTATTGATTTATAGAGGAGCTCAATGATGTTTTTATTTGATTCCTATAGGGTTTCACGTTGCAAGAATTTGATGAATTATGCAAAATTTGAGTTGTAATTTTAGTTTTAATTTATGTATTCCTCTGTTTAATGAAGAGCAGAGAATTTTGAGTTTTTGTTTGTAATGAAGAACATAACGTTGCTAGAGTCTTTCTATGATCAGGAAGGCTTCGCACTTCCTAACGTCATTAAACTCCCTAAATACCGTTAGATTCATGATCTAACGTACAATATTAATTTGAAGTGATTGCACTTTGCACTGGGGCGATTGCACTATGCATAAGGCGATCGCACTGTTAAAAAAATTAATTAATACTATTAAATAAAATTAAAATTTCCAAATTATCCTTTTAATTAAAATATTATTATATCTTAATATATTTTAATCAAATTAAAATTTATGTTTTCAAAATTAATTTTTACACCCATTGCGATCGGGTCCTGCCCGGTCTGAGCCCAAGTGGCCCGACAGGCCTAGCGGGCCGGGCTAAATAGGCCCGAGCCCAAAAAATACAGGACCGAAAAGAACCGGGTCTATTTAGCCCGGCCCGCTAGGCCCGTCGGACCACTTGGGCTCGGGCCGGCCTGGCCGCTATGGGTGTAAGAATTAATTTTGAAAACATAAATTTTAATTTGATTAAAATATATTTAGATATAATAATATTTTAATTAAAATAACTTTTAAAAATTAGAAAAAAAAAATAACTTTTAAAAAATTATAAAATGTTATTTCAGTAATTTTTATTTTATAATTTTTAAAAGTTATTTTTTTGGCTTAGGACGAAACTATGTCTTCTAGGGCGATGTAATATTATTTGTCAAAATTCTATTGGTTTACTGACGTCAGGAAGGGCGAAACCCCTTCCTGATCGTAGAAAAGCCCATGTTGCTATTGTGCAAAGTTTATTTTTCGTGAGGATAGTTTAGTTGTTAGTCTGTGCTAAATTTTATATTTCATTTGTGCAAAGTTAATATATCGCTTGTGCATAGTTATTTTTTTTTTCTGTGCAAAGATAATTTACCGTGTGTGCATAGTGTATATTTTTGTTTGTGCAATTTAATTTAAATTCAAATAGATAAAATTTTAAAATTTGAAAAATAATAATTGTGCTAATTAAAAACTAATAAATTATGCAAGCTTATTTGGCTTGTTGTGTAATTTAATTGTGGTGAGCTGTGCAAATAAATTTCTGTCTGGTGTGCAAGACATTTTTGCCTGTTCTGCTGAACAATTTCTGCTTATTGTGCAAACAATTTTGTGCATGTGTGCAGATGAACTTATTTGTATGTTTGATTTTTTGGTAAATTTATTTTAAAGTTGACCCTTAGAAGTGAACCAAGTTGTAAGTTACCCGCGTAATTACTATCACAATGGGCCAAATGCAGCGAGTGTTTCATCATTTTATGGTATTTATATTGAAAAATTGTCAGTTGATTATATTAAAATTATAAATTAATTATACTGTAAAAATTTATTTAAAAAATTAATAATAATATAAATTTTACTATGTAATTAATTGATATTTTTCAATATAAATAATTTTAGTTGTTGAGTGACTGCATCATGTCTCTAAAAAAAAAGTTTACTCAAAATTAAAATATAATGGACACTTTAACTGTAAATGATAAAAGAGATTTTTATCATTTTGTTTTATTTGACATGGGTCATATTTTTTGAACGAGTGATAATTAATAGAATAACAAAAATTGTTTCTTGATGCACATTAATATAAAGATAAAATGATTACTTAATGTTTGACATACATGACATAATAACAAAAATCGTTTAAAAAAATTGCAATAACTAATGGTTAGAGGAGATAGAGATGTCAAAATTTTCAACTTATATATTTCATTGGTAAAAGAGAAAGACTTTGAAAATATATAGGCTCTACAATAAAAAAATTAAATAAATATGACAGAATTTTATAGGAGACGATTTCATGTACCAAACTTAATCTCATTTTAATAATTAGACCTCATTATGCTTTAAAATATAATTTGAGTAGAGTTATAAGTTTATGAATCATATAATTTATATGTGATAAAAAATAATCTCATATAATTTTTTATCAAAACCATCAAGGTGTATTCAAATGATCGTAATTCATAAATATATAACGGATTAACCAGGGGAGCTAGCTCACCTGGCCACCAGGCTCCTCACTTGAGTGAGTGATCTGGGTTCGATTCCCTTTGGGAACGAATTAGAAGGGAGATATAAGGATGAACTTGGAGATATTCTTGGGATATAAGGAGACTTGGTGAACTAACTTCTAACTACTAACAACTGATCTACTTTCTTCATCTATTTGTTCCACCACATATTCTAATCTAAACAAAACTCACATTGTCTACCTCTCTATTTTTCATATTTATTTTCTCTTATTATCCTCCCCAACCTCTTCCTAGTTAACGTTCTCCACATCCATTGATGTAGATTTGTGCTGTTTTTATTATCTTCCTACTTAACGTTCTTCACATACATTGATGTAGATTTTGTGTGGTTTTTCATTTTCTCTTATTTTTTTTTCTTCTAACCATTTTTTTTAATGTGATATCTTAAAAAAAATACAATATTTTGGAATAATATATTGAAAACTTTATCTTATTTAAAAGAAATATATGTTCGAATTTTTTAAATAAAATATACATTTTTTTTCTAAAAATTTAAACGAAAATCTTAAAATTGAAAAAATTGTCAAAGAAAAATCTATTTCTTATGACTGGTTTCTAAAAGTAAATTATTTTTTACAGTACTAATTTTTAGCAAGCACTCTCAACAAAATAGAACAGCTTAATAGGTGAGATTGATGAATGAATTATGAGAAATTTAAAATAAAAAATAAAAAAATTGCATCCACTCTTTCAATTGAGTTATTTTCCGAATGATGAAGGTGGGAGAGTAATGAGGGTATATGTATCTTTTCATGTATTATTAAATTGATACTCCCTCCGTCCCAACTCATTCTTCCTGTTTTTCCATATCGGAACGTCTCAACTCTTTCTTCATACCTTAAAAAGGAAATAATTTACATTCACAAAAGTCAATAAAGTACACTTTTTATAATTTATTAATTAACTTTACACTCACATACTCTACTTTTTTCTTAATCCGCGTACCCGGGTCTTTTTGAAGAAAAACCCGGAACGGAGGTAGTATTATTTTTAGGTGTGTGTATTACCAATGGATGTTGCTACATATAACCTGGGCCTTCCAACAAATGTTCTTAAATAGAAGATTTGGGTCCAAATTACACGACACTAATGGGCTTAATTAAACCTATGCCAAAACACACGATGTATTAATGGACCAAGCGGCCCAAGCCTTAGCATCCTACTTATTTTGTGCGTTTTGAACTCACCAATTTAATTATGGACCCGGATATTCTTCCCCCATAATTGAGTAGTTCACTCCCCCCATTCACTTCACCACCCTATATTTTTTTTTCATTGTAAATAATCCTTACCATTATATGACTTAATTGATTTGCAAATTCACTCCACCCAATTTCAAAGCAAAAACCCCGCACCTCAGTGAACCCGCGCACAGGAGAAGGGACGAACCCTCGCGTCACCGAAGAAGGGAGGGACGAGCGCGCGGCCGGAGAAGGGAGGGTTTGAACCTGCTTGCGTTTCCCTGTGAACATCCGCGACAAGTTACAATGGACAAGGATACAAGTTTTGATTTTTGAATAATTTGAATTCGGGTTTCTTATAGGGTGGTGAAGTGACGGGGTGAACTACTCAATTATGGGGAGAATATCCGGGTCGTTTAATTATTTGTTAATGAATTTAAGAAATTAATAATAAAAATAAAATTTCATGCCAACCAAAAGCTAATCCATTATATATATATATATATGTGTGTGTGTGTAGTCTGATATTCATTTTTAAATTGTGAAATTGTTGATCAGAACATGTTGTTTTAATTAGGACGATTTAAAAATATATATGTTAATTTATAAATTATGGAGTCAATATTCAAATTAAAAAAATGGTAGACTTGGCTTAATGGATTTAAAATGAAAAACCATAATGATTATTTTAAAATGAATTAAAAAAGGGCAAAAATAATAATAAAAATTGTATCACACATTCCAATTATGCACATTTTTTAATGATACCATTACACTTATGAATTACTCCCTCTGTCCCGCAGGAATTTACATACTTTCCTTATTTGGACGTCCCACACAAATTTGCACACTACTAAAAAAGGAAGCATTGATTTACGTCCACACTCACAAACCTTTACACATATTTACCCATATACCACTACTTTATATATAAAACTATTTTTTCTTAAAAAATGTGCCATCCCGTAGGGTGCAAATTCCTACGGGACGGAGGAAGTACTATTACTGTATAAAAATATTAAAATATCATTAAATAATATAGTATATCTTAAAGAATAAATCTCAGATTTTGACACGTATTTTTATCATTTAAAAAATTATGTATGAAGGGAAAATGGGGAATCTTGGATCTACGGGGGACAATTACTTACGGATTTTCGTCTTATATCAATTTTTTTATTTTAATAATATGATAAAATTGACCCTTCTATTCAAGATCCATCCATAAATACTTTGATGTCATTGTATTACACCATTGTAATATGTATTATATTATTTCCTAAAAATTCTGCATATTTTTTTAATTTTTAATTTATCTCATAAATATTTACATATTAAAAAAAAAACTTTTAAATCTCTATCTCCCATATCACAATCTTCATCCTACACATTTTTTTCATTGAAATTTTCTTAAATATTGTGACATGAAAAGTACCATAATATTTTAAAAACAATGATTGTAATATTTCTCTAGTAACTATAGTACTTGTTTTTCTTTAAAAGTATATCTCTTTTGAACTTTTTCATCATATGAAATTTATCTCACTGGGCACTAGATGTAATTATTGATATCATTATATGTATTAATTGATACCATATTATTTTACACAATAATTTTTGTTTATAAGACTAGTGGTATCCGCGGGTACACTTAATGACATCAATAAGTAAATCTAATATATTAATTTCATCATATAAAATTTTAATGTTTTTAAAGGTTATTTAGGAAGAAGTAAATAAATTGATTAATTTTGCATTTCTTTAAATAAATTAAATTTTGAGATGAGTTGTAATTGTTACTCTAAAATCAATTCTCTCCGTCCAACATGAATTTACATACTTTTTTTATTTGAAATCTCATACAAATTTATATACTAGTAAAAAAAAAAATCAATTTACATTCATACTGATAAAACTGTACACATATTTACTCACCCTCTTTGACAAAACTGTACACATATTTACTCACCCTCTCCCTCAAATTTATTCTCATTTTTCCTATTTGATTTCTATTCTCATATGTATATAAAGTAGAAGTCACAGAGAGAAAAATTTATATTTATTGTAACAAGTGATGTGAACTAAAGACGTGATTTAATTTTACCATTAATTCCTTTTTTACGTTGCACAAAATTTAAAAGAAAATCAATTTTTAATTTTAATTTATTTTCAACACTCTATTTATTAGATTATTTATATTTAAAATATTTATTTTATTATTTTAATGTGTTTTTATTTATTTTAATTATATGATTGAATTTAAATAATTTTATTTAGATTATATAAGGATTTTCTAATTTAAAAATTGTTTTATGAATTCCAATATTTCTTTATCAAATTGTATTATGCTTACATTACATATATAACATAATATTGATTTATCAATGAAAGTTGTTAAAATATAAGTTAATGATTAAATTCAATTGATAAATGAATAAAGTAAATTTAATTTAAACTTTTATTATAATATTTTTATTTTAGAATATCACATTTAAAATTTATAATATAAGTCCGTGCATCATACGAGACAACTACTAGTTTTATTATCATTCTTATTTAATTTATTTTTAATTTTTATTAAAAATTTATATTATAACATGTATTCATTCATATAATAATACTTTTAATATATCTCTATTTTTCAAACAGCATGCAAGATATAATGCAAATTTAAAATAAAAAAAAGAGTTTTCATTTGTTTATATATATATAAAATTAAATTTCACAATAAATTATTAGTGTTGTCTTGTAAGTTGCAAATAATTTGTGATAAAGTCGAGAAGAAAACATATTAAAACTGTAGTCTATTATTATAATTATATGTTTTGTGTTGTCAGTCTACTTTTTATTAAATTTTCATAGGTTGGTAAGTGTACAGTTGCCGACCAAATAAAAGCTGATAAGAAAAAGGAGAAATATTATTATTTCATATATATATATATATATATATATTTGTATAATAATAAAATATAAGATGATGAAAATATGAGTTGGAACTTGGAATATCGAGCGTGTCAGTAAGATGATCATGCGCCTTGTTATAATGAACATTTTATTTAGATTATTTATGCTAGTTGTTTTTTCAATTACATATGATATGAGAAGATAGAAAGAAAAGAAATAAAAAAGACTTTGACATCAAAAAAATATTCGCTTAGATATTTATTTATTTTTATAATTCAAAAACCTTAAATTTCTACAATATATTAATTTTTGAATCTATTGAATTTTTTTTACATGAACCAATCTTATAACATTAGACCTGTAGCTTAAAAATAAAAAAAATATCATTTCTGAAAATGATAAATTTAATAAAATTATAAAAGTGATAATCACTCGCAATAAAAATATTACTCCCTACGTTCCAAGTCTTTCTTCCTTTTTTATTATTTTTTGTGAAGAGGGTATAATAAAAGTAGGAAGAAAAACTTGGAATGGAGTAGTATTTTTTTTTTTAAGTAATAACTTTTTAATAAAAGTGTATATCTCAGGACTGACATGAGACTTATTTAAATATATTACATATTAGCACTTAAAAGAGTATCTATTAATATTACATCGAATACTTAGATATTTATTTTTTATTTAACTAATCCAATTCAATTACATTCTTTTTTTATAAGTAATATTTGTATTATTTCTATCATAGAAATATCTATTTTTTAAAAATTTGCGGGTCTAAATAGGGTCAGATAGGATTTGGTCTTTTTTGCAAAACTCGCTCAATTTGTAATTTTAGATTTTTTTCGCTCCCATATATGTTATAATTTGGGTAAATGCGTGTTATTATTAGGTAAAATATGTGTTACTAATTCCTAAAAATTAATTTTTTGTATTTTTTAAGTAATTAAAAGGAAAATATGTATTTTTGCAAAAATAAAAATGTGTTACTTAGTTTATTTTATATTCTCTTTATTGATTTATGTTGATAATATGTTGATCATTTACTAATACATTTTTTAATACCTTACATATGTTATATAAAACACAATATATATTTTTCTATGGACAAATAAATGTTTGTATATGCAGTAACACACATTTTACTCTAAATGTAACACACATTTACTCTAATTGTAACACACATTTTACTCTAAATGTAACATGTATACTCTAATTGTAACACATATTTGCTCCTCAATTTGTGTTATTTTATGAGCAAACATGTGTTACTATAGGATAAAATGTATTTTTGTTAAAGAATAAATATGTGTTACACATACAATGTAACACATGTATGTTTTATATTGTATGAAAAATATTTATTTTTACAAAACAAATGAATATATGTAAAAAAAACATTTAGTCTAATTGTAACACAAAATTTTGTCTTAGAGTAACATACATTTGACCAAATTGTAACATATTTGGGAGCAAAAAAATTGTAAATACAAATTGCGCGAATAAAAAAAAAAACCAAAATCCGACCCGACTTGGTTTATACCCGCGAATTTTTTCAAAAAATGAATATTTGTTAGAAATTTGTATATAAGTTTTTATTTTTTTTAAGTATATATTTCAATTCAAATTTATTTTACATTATAAATACAATATAATTTCAATTGTGAATATTCATAAAATCAAATGGGGAATTTTTTTAATAATCGTTAATCAATCGATTATAATTGATTACTTCTTGATTATTTTTTATTATAAATATAAAAATATTAATTAGAAAATAAATAGATGGCTTGAATAGTGCTATATAGATTCGAAAATATATATAAATTGAAATATGTTGGTCTCAGCAGATATGATTAAGATTTTTATAGCAATTAGAGATGTTAATCCAGGCTGTATTAATAGGGCCGACCTGTTTAACCCTGAAAAATACTGAGTTAGAGTCATGCGTTCATTGACCCGTTTAATTCCGGGGTTTTTTGGCCCGATCCTATTAGCCCGTGGATTAAACGGGCTAACCCGCCGGTTAACTGAGCTCGCCCGCTAGCTCGCATAATTTTTTTATTTTATATATACATATTAAATATATAATATAGTTATTTGTTATTTGTTTTTACCTGATTAAATCCTTATGTGGCTGGAATCAGGATAACAAATAAGTATAATAATACTTGAATAATCGTGCAGAAAATGTATATAACACAGAGATTTACCTAGGTCTTGTCTTGCAAGAGCTAGGACTTAAGTTTAGTCTTTGTATTAGACAAATTCGTGGATTTTACAATGATGGCCCTAACACCTATCATGCTAAATTGGTCAACTAGATTGTTACAAATATATTTCAGGAAGTCTTCTCCCCATAAATGGTAGCTTTCCTTGTTTATGCATTAAATGATATTTGTTGAGCAATTTATACAATCGAAAGATTTATGTGGCTAATTGTACTTAAGTAAATCACTCAATCAATAATCTAAAGTTGTTAATGGGAATTATAATTGGGATTATGGATAAGAAAGTAGAGAGAGAATTTCTAGTAATGTATTTCTTGTATTGAATTTTTTCCCGATCCTTACAAATGAGGATTTTACATCTATTTATACCCTCTCTTTGATGAGGTGGCACGTTTAGGGGCCATGTGGCCTCTGGTGGTGACAAGTGTCCTCCACTTGCCACCACCCTAATGACTTGCTCCACTAACTCTAACCATAACGTTCTACGCCTTCCCTATAGGTCCTTCGAACATCTTGTGTCCCCTTCCTCGAAGTATGGCGAGCAATATGGCAAGCACTGTGGCGAGCAAATGGGCGAGCACTACGGGCTTGTTCTCAGAGTCTAGTGCCTTGTCACCATTGAGCCAGGCGAGCATGCTGGCGAGCAACTTAGCGAGCAACCAAGTCTTGGCCTCATGGGCTCGTTGCTCCGTGACACCAGGGCTTGGGCGAGCAATCCGGCGAGCACTTAGGCGAGCAACTGGGGAGTGGCCACGTAGGCTTGTTGCCTTGTCACCTCTGGGCTCCGGCGGGCATGCGGGCGAGCATCCTGGCGAGCACTTAGGCGAGCAGCCGGCCCACTTCAGCTTGCTTATACTTTAGTTTATTTCCTTAAACCTCGAGCTTAGATCCTTTTATCAATATTTGCCCCTCAGTATATGCTTTGATTTGATATCTTATCAAAGTATATGCTGGAGTTAGTCTACCATGCTGACGAGCATTTGGGCGAACAGTAAGGCGAGCAACTCAGCGAGTAGCTTTGTGCTTGTCTTTGTGCTCGCTTTCTTGCTCGCTCCCTCTCTCGGCAAGTGAGGCGACGTTCCGGAAAATGAGGCGTCACTTTGTTTCGTGTGCCAATCAGTCACACGAAAAGTCGCGCCCCTTCAAAAACTTTTCAAATCTTTTGCAATTAAGTCCCTGAGACTTTTTCCCTCTTTCATTTTTACCCGAATGTATAAATAGGGCTTTCCCATTCACTGTTCATTTTCTTCCTTACTTGCTTCTTCTTTGAAATTTTCGACGACTTCAAATTTCTGAGTTTTTTTTTCCGGCGACCTTTGCTATTTTCATTCCGACGAGCGATTTCAGTGTTCCGATTGAAGGTAATTCCTTAACTTCTTTTCCTTTTGTTTCTTTTTTTGTATTATCCTATTTTTCTTTTAATTTTCGTGTATCTATTTTGTTTTACTTGTTCGTCGGATTCTTCGGCAAAATTTCTGATCGGAATCCCGTTGGTGATACTTGCAATCAGTAGTTAGCATATCCTAGGGTCAACTTTCTTTTTCTCATCTTTTCTCGAGCAATGTCGTCATCTTCAAGCCGGACCATCTCGCATCGGAATCCGGGTAAACGTCCGGTGGAGGAGGGTGGCCCGATCGCCGGTCTTTCCTCAGTACACTTGGCGGGATCTGAGCCCGAGTTTTTAGAGGTGGATCGCCCGTTGGAGGAGGGGGGCGATCAGGCCAACGAGCAGGCCGGCGAGCATTCGGGTGAGCAGCTGGACGAACAAGTAGTCGAGCAGCCCTCTGCTCGCCCTGATGGTGATGACCTGGAGGGTGTTGAGGTGCTCTCTAGCAGTGACGATAGTGACGACTCCATCACTAAGTGGTTCGAGTCTGTCGGCTTCCCGCAACCTCATATGTCCGAGAGGTCCATTCCCGAAAGTGTTGTGCAAGAGTTCGACTGGAGAGCATATTACGAGCAATACGCTGCCGATTTCCCGACTCCTCCTCGTCAATATAGGGAACTTGAAAAAGGTGATCGCACGAACTACAAGGCGAACACTGTGGTGAGCACCATTGACGAGGATGATCTTGACCACATCCGGAGGGAGTATCACATTCCCTGCGACGTTATGATGTATGCTCCTCGGGTGAAGGAAAGAGCTGACTGTCCTCCGGAAGGCTTAACAGCCATAAACGTGCATACTTTGGCCGTTGGTGTAACGTTACCCCTTCACCCTCTCATTGGGCATTTTTTGGAGACGACGGGTTTAGCGATCACACAACTAACACCCAATGCCTGGACATACTTGATATCACTCTGCACGGTCTTTGCCTTGGAGAAGTATAAGGATCGCCTGACCCCTCAAGAGGTGAACTACACACTTTGCCTTAGCAAGTGTTCTGAGGAAGGCCAGGGTTACTATTACATTAAGGCGAGGAGTGATATGAAAATTCTTGAGGGACTGCCCAACAAGGTGAGAGACTGGAAGGAGCAGTTTTTCTTCATTGGTGGAGATTGGCGGGCCCCGGACAATAATGAAGGACTTGGGGGACGTATTATGTCGCCGACTGATTTTGGCGAGTTGCAGCGTAGGACTTGTTCGTACTTATTTTTTGTTTTTCGATATTGTGTCTAATATTATTTGTTCTTCTTGCTTGCAGGCTTGATCCCTCAGCGTTGGAAGAAAATGAGTCTTTCTGAGGAGTTCAAGTTTACTTGTATCCTCGTCTGCCGTCGTAATAAGAAGGATAGAACGTTTGAATATCTGAACAAGTCTAGTTGTCACATCGCTTCGGGATTGATCACAACTCCTCACCACCTACGAGCTCAAGTTGCTCGTCCTGCAGGTAGGGCTGTTTTATACTTTTGAGATTTTATGAAGAAAATTTTCTAACTTCTTCCTTGTCTCTTGGTGTGTGTAGCGCCTGAGGTTACTATCGCTATCCCTCCGTCCTTCAAGACTTTGAACCAGAGGTTCGGGATGGCTAGAACTAAGAGAGATCCGCCCTCCGTTGTGTTAGCTGCTCAAGTGGCTGCCAAGACGACCAAGAAGGCGGCTGGTACTGGGCCAAGTACCCGATCCAATGCTCCTCGAGCTCCTCGGGTGGACGATCGACAAGCTCCCAGCGGTTCCCCTAGTGGTGGCAGCCGTCGGTTGCAGCGCGGCGATGGCTCACGCGTTGAGCGTGAAGATGACGCTGCCAAGAGGTTACGGGTCACAAGATCTTCAGCATCCGGGGGCCCAGGCCGGACCGAGGTTCCGGAGTCTACTCTTCCTGCACCTGCCGGCATGTCTACTGCTCCTGCCCCCATACGGTCCGTTGGGCAGTTGTCAGACATCTCGATCCTTGGATGGGATCAAGACCGAGCAGCTGGGTAACATTCTTATGCCTTGAGCATACTTACACTTAGTTTCTTCTCTAAGTGTCTTCTTGTACGAACCTGTATGCAGGTATGATCCTTCGCGCTATCAGCACCGTAGTCCAGCCGTGCACCAGTTTGCGCTTGCTCAACCTCCAAAGTCCCTCAATGATCTTAAGGGTTCAACTTGCTTGGCCGTTGAGTCTACCGTTCGTCATTGGACTCAGCCCCAAGATGCCATCATTCAGCACCAGTCCCTCACGGATAACATCCGTACAACTATGCATCATACCAGCGGTGCCCTCTTCACTGCACAACTCGCCCTTGAGCAAGCTGTGACCTTGGAGAAGGCTTACGCGGTGCTGACGGATAGTGCGAGGAAAGAGAGGGATGAAGCGAAGAAGAAAATCGCTACTGCGGAAGCCAAGGCAAAAGCCTATTTGGACGCCGAGCAGTTAGCTATTGCAAGTGTTGAGAAGGCTAAAGCCGAAGCTGATGGTCTCCGGGCCGAGCTAGCAAGTGTTCGAGCTCAACTGGAAGAAGACCGGATTGCTCGTGGGAAGGTCGCCGAATTAGAGAGAGGTCTTCAGGCAACCCGGACTGAACTTGCCAACCTCAAGGCCGCGCATACCGACTGTTACACCACCGATGCCGTTGCTAATATACGAGCCGAGTCTTCTGATTTTGGTTTCGTTTATGCCTTCGCCGAGAACCTCCGGGCTTATCACCATGCTGTTGGTGAGAACGAGGACCCCTGGACAGCCCTGAAGAAGGAGTTCACTGATTTCCTTACCGAACGTCCACTTAGGGATGGTTTGGTCGTCGACATTGGGGACCTCAAGGAAATGGGTGTTGATTTGAGCGTCGTTCCTCCTACTTTCAAGATCGTTGGTGGGAAATATCCACCCATTCAGATCGATGTTCAGGACGACGCGATGGTGGATACCGAAGGTTTGTCCCCATTCGAAGTCCTTCCTGGTCTCTCTCCTTCACGCGCCGGCGGGCAGGCGGGCGACCACTCCAGCGAGCAGCCCAGCGAGCAGGCTGGCCAAGGTGATGGACAAGCTGGCGCCCAGGCTGGCGAGCAAGCTGGCGACCAGTAGAGAGTTATGGATTTTCTTCTTTTTGCTTTTGCTCTTTGTTTGCAACATTTTTGCTTCTTACGCCCTCGAAGGCGCTCCACATATACTTGAACTTCCTTTTGATGTTAATGAACTTGCAGTCTCCTTTTTATTGGGTTTGCTTGCGTTTGTAGTAATGTGTGTGTCTAAGTTATTTAGTGCTCATTTTTTGATGTACGGTGTTTCAATTGATTCGTCTTACTTTTCCTTTTTACGGAATCACGAATCTACACCTCATTTTTCATCTCTTTGGATGTAGGCTTATTGATCGGTAAGGACTCCCTTTTAATGGCATAACCTTATGGTTAGTCTCAATACCTTGCCTTTATTATGGACTCATAAGTCTTGTGAGCTATAACTTGAGACATCTTTTGATACACCAATTTGAAAGAAAACCTCCTCTTTATTCAACATAACAATGACTTTACAAATTTGTCTTCATCTAACACGAACCTGCTTGCCCCTATACATGTTGGGCGAGCAAGGTTTTCAAAGAAAATTTACACAAGTCTTCACTGGTAGAATTTCTTGAGATGCGTCGCGTTCCACGTGTATGCCGAAGGGTTGCCTTGCATATCCTCCAGGTCATACGTCCCATTTGACCAACTTTTTGTTACTTTGAACGGACCTTCTCATTTTGGACCAAATACTCCAGTCAGGGCTGCTAGTATCCGTCTCAACTTATTCATGCACGTAGGTGCTCGAATTGCTCGTGCTCGTAGTGCTCGACTTGCTCGTGCTCGCGGATCCTGATCCTGCACGTGCTTATATTTGTGGGCTTTGTTTATGCTCGCACTCCAAATTTTCTTGTATTGGATTTGGGCCTCGTCCGATTATTTAAGGGCTTGGGCCCATTGTAATAATCGTACCACAACATTATTATTATTATTATTAATTCAAGTTATCTTCAATTTCTATTTAGGTGTTATATTAATTTTGAGTATTTATAATTGAACTTTTAAGTATTTAAGTGTTAATGTTTGAACTTTTGTAATTATGTTAAACTATTTTTATTAATTTTAATGAAATTATGGACAATGTTTAGGTTCTAGTTTAAATATTAACATTTTATGATAATTATTTTAGATTATGTTTTAAAATTTAGATTTTTTTACATAGCCCGTTTATGGTCCGTTTAGCTCGAGGATCGCTAGGGTTAGGGTTAGGTCTCAAATATTAGAAGACCGTTAAGAATGAACTGGATAAGGTCCTGACCCGTTTAGCCCGAAACCCGTTAGGGCTAGCCTGTTTAAGGGCTCTAATAGCAATACATGTCAAAGAAGATACCTCAATTAGTTCACCAGGGGAATCGAACCCGAATCACTCATTCAAGTGAGGAGCCCGGTGACCAAGTGAGCTAACCCACCTGGTTACCCATTCAAATTTATTTAAAAAATTATCCACATGTTGAAAAAAATATTAATAATTATGAAATATTAGTCCCTTCTGTATTGGGGAGGTCCGATATATTATTAATTAATTTCTAAACTTTAAAGTGAGTTATGTATCTAATTAACCCTACCATCAAAATAACATGTGATCGTCTTATTAGGACATTCCCAATGGAGAGACAAATGTGGTGGCAAACATCAATTTGCCATTTAAATGGGATCCAAGGGAGCAACATGGCAAGTTGTCACATATGAATATAGTGTGACAAATTTGCCACATACTATTCATGGTGGCAAATTCTTTCTTTTTTTAATTTAATTAATTTGATATATATAATATTATGTGATTTTTTAAATTTATTTTTCATATAACCAATTTAAAATTAGTCTTATTTTTTGAACTATTCTATAATTTTTCATAATATTATACGACATAAAATTAAATATACAAAATATAAACCTTCATCATCTTATTAATAAAGACAAAAATTTATATAAAAATTTCTACGATAGAAATTTTTAAAAATAAACTAAAAATATAATAAATGGACGCGATTACCCTTCCGCTTCAGGCCTCCGCTTCAGGGCAAAGTTAACTTCTATGTTTGCAGGTATCAATGCATGCGGCCAATTATTGTTTACTTCCTTTATTTTTTTTCTTTTATTTTTAAAATCATATAATCTTTTTTTTAATTAATGTGTTATTTAAAAAAAATTAAGTAACATTATATTATAAATTTAAAATTTTTCTTCTAAATTGTATTACTATATAGACAAATGTATGTTACTAAAAGATAAAATTTGTTTTACTATCATATTAAATGTTGTTATTTTATATATATTCATTTATTTTTATAGAATAAAAAATTTTCATGTAATACAAGAGTAAAATATGTGTTACTATCATATTAAATATTTTTTAACAAATATATTATTTTATTATTATAGAAATAATAAGAGCAAAATATGTATTATTATAAGAAAAATATTATTTTTCACACATATTTATTTATTATTATAGAAATAGTTATTTCTTCATATAATAACACATAAAATTGTAAAAAAATTGTTATTACTTGAATCAATATACCTAGATTTCAAGATATAATGATTAAATTAAAAATATGTATTTGCCCATATAGTAACACAAATTTATAGTAACACAAAATGAGGAGCAAATGTGTGTTACAATTAGGACAAATGTATGTTACTATCATATAAAATATTATTCTTTTTACATATATTTATTTATTTTAATAGAATAAATATTTTTATATGATATAAAGAGTAAATTATGTTTTACAATAAGAATAAATATTAGTTTTTAACAAATATATTATTTATTTTATAGAAATACTAATTTTTTAATATAACAACACATATAAAATAGAAAAGGTGTATTACTACATGATTCAATATATCAAGATTTTAAAAGGAAGATGAATAAATAAGACACACATATTTATTCTTATACAAACTCATTTTGTCTTATTATAACATACGTTTGTCCATATAGTAACACAAAATGAGGAGTAAATGTATGTTACAATTAGAGCAAATGTATGTTACTATCATATAAAATGTTATTCTTTTTACATATATTCATTTATTTTTATAGATATAAATATTTTTGTACAATATAAAGAGTAAATGTGTATTACTATAAGAATAAATATTAGTTTTTTATAAATATATTATTTAGTTTATAGAAATAATTATTTTTTCATATAATAACACATATAAAATAGTAAAAAGTGTATTACTACATGATTCAATATACCTAGGTTTTAAAGGGATGATGAATAAATAAGAAACACATATTTATTCTTATCAAAATTCATTTTGTCCTTAAAATAACACACATTTGCCCATATAGTAACACAAAATTGGGGAGCAAATTTGTGTTACAATTAGAGCAAATGTGTGTTACTGTAAAATTGAATGTGTGTTACTATATTTACAAATATTTATTTGTCCTTAGAAAAATATATATTGTACTTATATAACATATATAAAGTATTAAAATATGTATTAGTATATTAATTAACAGCATATTATAAACATAAATTATTAAAAAGAATAAAAAAATTAAGTAACATATATTTTATTTTTGCAAACTACATATTCTCTTTATAGTTATTCTAAAAATACAAAAAATTAATTTTTTTAAGAATTTGTAATACATATTTTACTTTTTAGTAACACATTTTTATCAATGTAGTAACATAATTTGAGCGGAATTTTAAATTTATAACATAATATAATTAAGTTTTATTAAATTAATATACTACTTTTAAATAAATAAATAAAAAATAAAATAAATTTTAAACAAAAAGAAAAGAAAAAAAAGAGGATAGACTGTTGCCGACTTGCATGACTTAATTAGAATTCACTGTTGGGGGAAATTAACTTGCATGACTTAATTAACTTGGATAACTTACATGGTGTTAAAAAAAAAAGATAACTTGCATGACTTTAAGCCCAACGAATTGATTAGCGAGAGTTGCTGACCCAATAAGGGCAGCGATGTCTTTTTATCTATTTTAAGTAAGATTTCTACGGTATAAATTTCTATACAAGTGTTGCTCATTAATAAAAATACAAATTATAACTAGTTGAACATAATTTTTAAAAAATTAAACCTAAATATTAAATTATAAATTCAATTACATACAAATATAAGATAAAATTAAAAATAAACTTGATTAAAGTAAAATTATTCTAAGAGAATATACCTATTGACTATTGAGTTAAGATTTGAGTTTGATTAAAGTAAAATATTCTAAAAGAATATACCTATTGAGTTTAAATTTGAGTTTAATGATTGTGGGTGATTTTACTGTTGGTGACAAATTTAGTGAGAAATATGTTATTTTGGTGATAAATAATGTTCTTAGTAAACCTAATTAAAGTTCATAACTCGATTATGATGGTGTGTGAATGACTTAAATCAGAACCCACAATGTCAATTTATTTAGTATAAATCTATTGTGCAAGCATTATATAATTTAAAATATATTGTAAAGTTATTTTTTATTAATATTAAAAAATTATTTAAAAATATGTAGTCAAACGGATTCACATCAAACAATCTTGTACACATCACAAACAACCACCGCTTATTCATTACATGTTTAAATTAATAAAATAGTTTCAACCAATTTTTTTAATTAGTCGAAATCATGTTATTGCTTGTTTTTTTTTTTAATTTGAATTATAAAAGTAATTTCTTTGCAAAAAATTTTTTTACGTTAAAATTATATATCTATATAGGGTAAAGAACACGTTTGGTCCCATGAGAATTTGTGCTCATGAATTTGGTCATTTTTTTAACATAAATGGCCCCAAAAGATTTTTACATTAAAAATAATGAATTAATGTGGGACCAAATCTATTTAATACAAATTCTCATGAGACCATATGTGTAATATTTTTTAACGAGTGAGATTAAATATGCTAAAAAAAGGATAAAAAAAGAACGTGAGACCAAATCCGTTAAATAAAAATTCTCATGGGACCAAAAATGCTATTTATCCTATCTATATATCTTAAAAATAAATTGATTTGTTCTTCTAATATAATAAATGATGTACCGTGCTCTGAACTACCCTATATGGTTTATTAATTTTAAGCAATTATTAGGCTTAGATCATGTGAGATGTACTTTTATCATTTACTATCAATGAAAATTGGTAGATACAACAATACTATTCCAAATTATTATAATTATAACAATATAAAAGGATCTTATTTCTCAATTACTAATATCAACCATTCAAATAATTTATTTATCATGATATTTCGAAATAATATGAAACATTGCAATTACAAATTTTTTCTTATATTTATTTTTAACTATTTGAAATACATATAAAATTTTGAAAATAAAAAATACAAATTACATACTATAATGCAATTGAACGCGTGGGTGATTAGTTCACAGCTGTTATTATTAGTATTTACATGTAATTTCCTTTTTTAAAATTTACCAATAATTCACAAAATCCAAATCGAAGAAAAAGTGCTTCCCAAAAAGCTAAAAATAGATTAACCGTTAAATCCCGCCTTCTCTCTCTTTCCATCCTCTTCTGCGCTGTCCCCCATCTCTCCTTTCTCTCTCTTCCATTTTCCCCCCTCCCTCTCTCTCTCCTCCTCCATTGCAGAGAATTGGGGGATTACGAACACAATCGAATCACGTTAAGAGAATTAGGAAAATGAATAGAGAAATAGAATCTCACTTCCCCATATTCATGATTATTTTTACTTGAAAAATTGTGTGTCTACATTGTTGACTTGGATTCGGAGAATCCAATGTTATGCCCTAACCCTACAGTAATTCCCCAATTGAAGAATTTCTACCCTGAATTTGAAGAATTGTTCAACCTTGGAACCAAATCGGTGGACCCTTTTCAGCTGATTCGTAAAACCACAAGAAATCGTCGAGCCTCTGTTCGTTTACTTCCCAATTCTCAAACCCTGATTCTCTGATTCCCCCAATTTCTCCCCCTATTCAGTAGATTTTCTTTTTTAATTGATTCAGAGAGGAATTTGAAGTGAACCGGATGCAAGGAGATCGTGAAGCAGTGGTCTTCGTATGTAAAGGAGAAATTACAGAAAAGCCTGATTCTGTATGGATTCGCCATTGTTGACTTTGTTCATACCTATTTTCCTTGGGTTCTTTGTTCTCTTTGTTGAGTCACAGGGAAATGTGAACCCCCCACCGCCGGCTCCGGGATTTTCATCCCCTCCTCCTCCTCCTCTTCCGCCCCCTCCCCCACCTCCGCCGCCTCCTCCACCTCTCGTGTCTCCTCCCCCTCCACCTGTTACTCCACCGCCGCCTCCAGTACTATCACCACCACCTCCTCCTCCATCACCATCTCCAAGGAAACGCCTCCGCCCAGAACCACCGGAACATGCTGATCATGGGCACTTGCATAACCACCCGAGCCCTCCTCCGCACAAGCAAGAGAAGCTCAACACAGGGAAAAAGGTCGGGTTGATGTTCGTTGGAGTTGCTACGATCTTGCAAGTTTGTGTTGTTTCATTCTTGTTGATTAGCAGAAGGCAACTTTTAAAGGCCGAAAATGCTTACTGAAAGTATCAGAGATCTTCATTTGCAAATTTATAATCTAAATCTGTGTTTTTCCTCATGGATGGATTGGGATTCTTTATCAGAAGTGAGGGTTGAAGGAGTTTTGCTATCTGCATCTGAGTAACACCTCTTGTAAATCGGTAACTCTTTATTGACATTCTTTTCTTGCTGGTTTATACATTTATTACAAAAATCAGTTGTTCTGTTTTTGGCCCTCCTTAGTTTGATGTTGCAGCTGTATACATTCAGCTTTTGCCTTCTTAACATGACTAACATTTATGATTCTATTGCTACTTTGATGAAGAAATCGACAAATTTGAGCTTACGTTTGATTGTGCAATCGACAAATTTAAGCTCACACTTGATTGTGCAATAGAAAAACGACAAATTTAAGCGTACGGTTGGTTTTGCAATCGACAAATGACAAATTTAAGTTTACCGTTGATTGTGCAATCGACGATAACGACAAATTTAAGCTTTCGTGTGATTGTGCAATTGACAAATTTAAGCTTACGCCTGATTAATGCAGTCTTGTCCGTAGATTACCTTGGTTACCTAGTTTTGTCTAGAAAATTTATGAGATGACGGTGATCATTGGGAGAACCCGAGACCTAATCTTAACTTAGGTCTTGTCATAATCAGAAAGGATCAAGATGTTGAAGCTTATCAAAGTACGAGTTTATGAACCATTTGATTTTGGACTTGATGACCTTTGTGAGTAGGTGTTTGAATGTGATGTTTATCTTCTTTGAAGAAACTGGTTCAGGATACATTGTGAATTCACAGTCTCATTTCTTGTGTTCAAATTTACAAAACACAGGATAATCTAAAGATGAAAATTTTATTTCAAGCTTTGTTACTAGTTGGAATCGATTGGCTTCTCGAGTTTCTTGTGCCGATCATATATATGTGTGCGATGGTGCAAATAGGTTATCTTAGAACATTCAAAGTTATACAAACACTTTCTTGGAGGTTTTTATAGCTCTGTTTTCTGGCATCGTCCTAGTTTAATAGCTGCATATGCCATCCTTGTGACATTCTAACTTGTTCTTGATCTGTAGGTGATAGAAGAGGAATGAGTTGTAGATGGAACAGTTTCTCTTTCCAAATTTTAGGTGTTTCTGTGGATTTGACAAATTTATAATCCAGTTTTGAAGAAAATACACAGTTTTCCATATAAATTTATTGATGTTGAAGATTCACATCTGGAAATTCAATAGTATTACTAAACCAACTATATATGTATGTAGCCGGCGCTGATACTCTTGTGTTGTGTGTGTTTTCAAACATTTTAGGTAACATTTGTTGTTTCGAATGATGATGAAAGTGATTTGTGTCGTACCTAGTGATTGTGTGTAGTTTCTGCTGTCTTTGGATCTAGGATTTGCTTTGGGTCAAATCTTTTCATATTATGATATCATAATGCTATTAACGTAAAAATTAGTATTAAAAAGTATCTCCATGGCAAAATCTTTTTTTTTTACAAATTGAAGTTATATGCTAAAAAGTATTCCCTCCATTGCTAAAAAGTTTATTTACTTTCCTTTTATTCGGTATATATGCATATTCCAAAATTCTTCATCTCACAGTTTTCAACTTAAACATTCTATTTTATTAAATTTCGGTGTTCAAAATTATGTAGTGTGTAAGTTTTTAGAGTGGAGATAGATAGTATTAACAAGTAGATTGATGGTAAAATCTTGCACCTTTTCTTCTAACCGACTAAGACTTCAAACCCTAAATTTTAGAATTTGTTTGTGTAATGAAAAGCGAGATAAATTTTTTTAGAGTAACTTTCTGATGCATTGCATTTGAATTTAATTTTAATTTGACTAAACAAATCAAATTAAAAAACATTCCAGACAAATTCTTCTTTTTCAATGCATTTTTGTTCTTTTTTCTCAATCGCTTTAATTCTCCAGAACTCCTCAAATTAGGCCCAGTTTGGTCACATAGCATTCTTCCTGATCATCCTCCTTTGTGTCTTCTTCAATGAGATAAGGCGCTCTACATATCCTTTGTTGGGCTTGAGGCCCACTTGTTTTTGGCCCGTTTGGTTAAACCTTAAGTCCAATTATTTAACTCTAGTTGTTGTTGGTAGTCACCATATAAAAAGCTACTGTACTTCTCCTCTCAACGTGTGAACGATCGAAATTGTGAGTGAGAGTTGAGAAGCCTTAGTGGTGGTGTGCAACCCTACACGAGGGATTTTTGTGCCTATCGGCTTTGTGTCCACCAATCGGGTGGCCTGAACCCAAGTCCGTAAACCAAATCGTGAGTCGTGAGAGAAGACATAGTGACCTAACATCCTTCATTCTCATGCATATATACCTTCATTCTCATGCATATATACCTTCATCTTCGCATGATTCTTCTGTAAATAGTTTCTGAAGCATGGAGGGGAAAAACAACATTCTAGAATTGGTGGTGGTGGTGATTTTTTTCTTTAGTTACTCTTCGCCCTAGTGTTGCTTCCAGCGTGAATGTTTCTTTTGATCACACAATGTCTTAACACATGATGAATTTTTTAAATTTATAATTTGGTATACTCTTAGAGGAACACTTTGAAGACAGTGCAAAAAGAATTCATTAATTTTTAAAATAATTTACTAATACCCAAAAATAGTTAGTAATATCTCATATTTCAAAAAAATAAAAAATAATATCCCATGAATAATTAAGTAATAACTCAACGACAAGCCAATATTATCCTAAAAAATAAGTCTAGTAATACTTCAAAAATAAATGAACAGTATACCTCAATCGTAAAAAATACATAATTCGTTGTATAAAAATGTATCTTAAAAAATAAATTGAAATCGGAATTTGAAATTAAAATTTAAGTGTAAAATATGCACCTAAGTGTACCCTTAATTTTGTTAATTTTCGATAATTGATAACAAAATGATAAAACTTTTGATAAACCAAACCTATAAGTGTTAGTTTTTTTAATTTTTTTTAAAGAAATTTCAGAAACTAAAATGAAATGAAAATATTGAAACCAAAGATTACTATAATTATACCTAAAAAATTATCAACCTCAGGCGAGTCCCTCCATTCAGGTGACACCCCTTCAGTTCGACATATTAAATTTTAGAAAGTAATTATCATATTAAAATTTGATTTCATATTTTTATTTTACTAGGATACAGTAAATACCACACACGACAAATAAAAAAAAAAAATCATAAAACTCACATAAAAAATAATAACACTAAAACGTCCCATCTAATATGCTATTTGGGCTAGCCTAATTGGGCATTTCAAATGTTCTGGGCTGGAACTCCTTTCTATTTAACGGGCTTGAATCCTCAAAATTGTATGGGCCAGGTTATTAATTGCACTAGGTAAATGCAACAAAACACTAATATTGAATGAATATACTATTTTTTTAAATTCTTTTCTAAATATTTTTTAACATAGTGAAAATAAAAAAAATTCCCCAAAAATTTATAAATTAAAAAAAAAGATTGATCGAGATTTTTCGAGGGAAGTGTGTATACCAATTTGGATAGTGCTAATAACCTGAGCCAAATTATTTTGTAATAATTAGTCCATGTTTTTATGTAATAATTGGTGCACTATATATAAAGATAATAATGAGAAATTGAAAATATAAAAATTTGGGAAGGTTTTCATTTCAAGAAAATTTAAGAAACTGATACTCCAATATAGAGGTAAATTATTATTTGTTAGATTTTAAAACTAGGAAATAATTAAATTTAACAAACTTAATATTTTAAATATAGTAATAACTTAGTTGACTTAATTTAATTATTTGAAGAGTGTAACACTCACCCATACACTACTGGCTATTAATAATTTAATATAAAAAATGGGACCATTAATGACGTCATATATTTATACACTATATTATTTACGACAGTTAATTATTGGCTGTGTATATAGCAATAGGCAATAGCATGAGCATCCTTATAACCTCGGCCTAAGGTCTTCTCTTTCAGACCACAAAATGTTTCAAGTGGTTAGAATTTTATTCAATGCTCCTCCATCCCCTTTCATTACACTCCTTTTTTTACATTCTTTCTCTACCTTTCTGTTTTTTTGTTAAAACATTTTATACAACATTATAATAAAATATTATACTCCCTCCGTCCCAGACCAATTTGCACACTTTCCATTTTGGGTTGTCCCAAACTAATTTGCACACTACTTAAAAGGAAAACATCGATTTGCGTGCACACTCACAAAATTTTCCACACATTTACCCATACACCACTACTTTATTTAAAAAATACATTTTCCTTAAACCGTGTGCCATCCCAGGGGTGCAAAAACCCCTGGGACGGAGGGAGTATATCTTATAAAAATTTATGTTATTTTAAATATTAAATTTAAAGAGTGACGAGTAGGGGTGAAAATAAGCCGAGCCGAGCTAGACTTCTTATTAAAAAGTTGGGATAAGTTATTCAATTTATGGGCTAGAATGTGTTCTGTTATATGTTGTAAACTTTTTTAGAGGTTTGACCTTACCTTTCTAATAAATAGGAATGACCCAAAATCCTTAAAAAATCTTTTTAGTTATGTATATTAAATTATTTTCAGCAATTTTATTATTATTATTATTATTATTATTATTATTATTAAATCATAGTAACTCTTTAAATCTTAAAATGAAGAAAAGAACAATTTACTAAAAAATTGTCAAGGAAGAACACAATAGAAAATCCATCGAATAGTATTTTAGTCTATATTTTATTTATTATATTATATACTACGTATTATATTTAATATAAATATATACATTATATAATATAAACTTATATATTTATTAATAAAATTAAATAGGTCAACTAGCTTTTTGAACTTAAAAGGCTTACATAAAAATTCAAGTATGATCTAATTAAATAAATAGATTTTTAAAAATTAGAGCCTAACTTATTTGTTAAACGAGTGGAGTCAAGTTAGTCTTTTAGTAGACCAAGTCGAAGTTTCTTGTAAAAAAACCTAACCTATTTGTAGAGCTCTTATATGAGCCGAGCGAGTTCGAGTAGTGTCAGCTCAGTCGACTCGTTAAGAAAGACGAGCTCAAAATTGAACTAGGCTTAGCTCATTTAGCTTAAATTAAGCTTGAGTTCGAGCTCAAGCTCGAAATTACGAAAAAAGTTCGACTTGAACTCGATTGTCTTAAAAAAATATCTTGAAATTTAACTGATACTATATCAACAACTTCATAATTCAACATATTCACATCTCATACTTCAATTAAAATAAAACTACCATAATTTCATCAATATGCTACTCGAGAGCCTATTAAGCCGAGTCGAGCTAAGCATGTTAAACAAACGAGAGCTTGAGCTTGACTCGTTTAACACATCAAATTGAATTTTAACGAGTCTAAGTCGAGCAACAGCTGTTCCTATTTCCAACCTTTGGAGGAGGGAGTAACTAAATTGATGATGGAACAGAAATTGTCTCATACATACTTACACTTTTTCATTCCAGCTGTGACAATGTCTTGTTCTACTCATCCTCTCTCGCTTCCATGTGCTCTTTTTGGACCACCACGTTCATCCCAATTTTAGGAGTATCAACATTTTCCACAAATTGATATAATCATGAAATCCGAATTATTATTAATTAATCACATGGATTAATTCTTTTAATTAATTGGGTTAATATATGCCTAGGCTGCTGCATGAATTTGGACGTGGTAATCTAACACGCCCCTCATGCACGTAGACAATTATCATTTATCATATTAACAACATTTAATAAAAGTGATGGTATTTATGTGCTAGCTATTTTTAAATAAACAAATCTAATGTAAACTCAAATTCATATAAATTTCCCTTTTAAATATCATTATTATCTATAATTATTATCCATGTGATGCATATATATATATATATATATATATATATAATTATCATAAAAGTACTCATTTTTTGTATTAATGGTGATAAATTACATACCTAATAGTAATAATGAATATATACATATGATTTCTGACGAAATTGAGTTTATGGGTCACATAAGATAATGGGATAGAGATATAAAATATATATATATATATATATATATATGTGCGCTAATAAAATAATTAATATATTTTTTTGAATTTATGTTTTATTTCTTAATATATTTTTGAATTTTTATGCATTTTATATGCACATATTTACGTTTATTAATTATAAAAAAATAATAAAACTTTTTTTCTTAAAAACAAAATTCGCAGGATGCGGAAATGAGAACATTTAATCTCTGTGAAATTTGTGGGGATGGGGATGAGAATTTCTGGGAATGCGTAGATGGAAATGGGATGGACCACCGTCTCCTAGGGATGGCAAATGGAGCGGATCGGGGCGGATACCTCAATATCCATGCCTGCTCCACGTTCTGCCCCGCTGATCCGCCCTGCTCCATGCTCCACTGCGGGGCAGCATTTTGAGATCCATGCCTGCCCCGCGCGGGGCGGATCTGATCTGCCCCGCTCCATCTATTAAATTCTCATAATTTTACAAAATAAATATATTAAAAAACTAAATGCAAAATATTAAAAATTCACAATTTAATCAACAATAACCCATCCAAATCACCAAATCATATCCAAGATTTGATTATTTTAAAATATATATATAATTCTATATATTATATATATATATATTTAATATTATATATAATTAATATTATATGAAGCGGGGCGGAGCGGAGCGGGGCGGATCAGGGCAAAAAATATGTTGATCCATGCCTGATCTGCTCCGCAAGCGGGGCGGGGCGGATCTGCTCCATTCTCAAAACGGGGCAGATCGGGGCCGATCCAAACAGAGCAGGGCGGATTGGATCAACTGCGGGGCGGGTCGTTTTGCCATCCCTACCGTCTCCATCCCATCTTGTTGATATCCCTACTTAGGACAGATGATATACAGGTCAAGAATACTTCAAAAGATTAAGGGATTGAATTTTTTAGGGATTAAAGATTTATAAGTCTCATAATTTATCTTCATTTTGAATTTGACTCACATGAATTATATACATTTTGATATTGGTTTTGTAATTGATTTTGGTTCTAAAAGTTTTCAAAAGGATCAGAATCAAAATATTTTCAAACTTACCGGATCAATATCAAAATATGTAATTCATGTGTAACAAATTCAAATTCGTGACAAATAGTAGTGTTGATGGGCGAGCCACTCGAGGTAAATCAGAGAATCAAGGGGTCGCATCTGCCATGCTGGAGCTCGCCCATACCCTCGTGAAGGTCTCGCCAGGGTTCATCATCGCACAACACTCGTAGGCCACACTGAAAAACCCCTCGACGTCCGATTACAAGATAAATCAAACCTCGAACGGGGGGCAGGAGGACAGTGAAGGTGGTGAAGATTGGTGCACTCCAATCCAAAAATACCTAACAGACGGAACAACCCCCGTGGACACCTGGGAAGCTAGCCGGTTAGTAAAGCAAGCTGCCAGATATACACTGCTGGACGGTCAACTCTATAAACGTGGATTCTCTCTACCCCTACTCAAATGCCTAACTAGGAAGCAGGGGTCCGAAGTGTTAGAAGAAATTCACGAAGGATTTGTGGGAGTCACGCTGGGGGGCAAGCATTGGCATATAAAACGATCAGACAGGGCTACTACTGGCCCACTCTTCGCAAAGATGCCATCAGCTTCGCTCGAAGGTGCCGAAAGTGCCAACTTTTCGCACCTAACATCCACTCCCCAGCCAACCAGCTTAAGTCGGTTTTCAGCCCATGGCTTTTCGCGAAATGGGGTATCGACTTGATCGGCCCATTTCCACCTGGCAGAGGCGGTGTAAAGTTTGTTGTCGTAGCAGTAGACTACTACACTAAGTGGGCTGAGACCGAAGCTCTCACAACCATAACCCAAGAAAGGATGATCGGCTTCATTTGGAAAAACCTGATCTGCAGGTTTGGACTCCCGCAGTCGGTCATCACTGATAATGGAAGGCAGTTCGACGGACAGAAGTTGAGGGACTTCTGCAGCTCATGGAACATCAAGAAGCACTACTCAACTCCATATCACCCCCAGTCGAACGGCCAGGTCGAGGCGGTGAACAAGATCCTGAAACACATATTGAAGCTCTGCCTCGAAGAAAAGAAGGGGAGCTGGGCAGACGAACTCCCGGAGGTCCTATGGTCTTATAGAACTTCCTATAGGGCCAGCACCGGGGAGACCCCATTTGCCCTGGCCTTCGGGACTGAAGCCGTAGTCCCGGTAGAAGTCCAAAACAAGACTTGGAAGGTGGTGGGGTATGATGAAGAAAAGAATGATGAAGCCTTGGCAGTAGAAAAAGATCTGATCTAAGAGACCAGAGCTTCGTCAGAAATGAAAAACGCCACCTACAAGCGCAGAGCGGAAAAATATTACAACTCTCAGGTCCGAGATCGAAAGTTCAAGGTCGGAGACCTGGTGTTAAAAAAGAAATTGATGGCCCCACCAGGTGTATTCGGTTCAAACTGGGAAGGACCATTCCGGGTCACCGCAGCCTGGCCGAACGGTACCTATGATCTAGAAGACGCAGAAGGCAAAGCTTCGTCATACACCTGGAGCTCGGCACATCTAAAAAAATTCTACCAATAGACTAGAATCCTGTAATAGACTAGTCGAAGGTTTGCATCAGAAATGTCGATGACAACCGATGTAAATTACACCGCTATGAAAAGTCAGAAAAAATTCAGAAAGATTCCCCAAGTGTTTAGACCTGTGCAGCTCTCCAACCAGACGAGCTGCACCAGGTCGCCACTGCTCCTAATAGCTCGCCGAGCCCAGCTCGCCCACATGCTCAAAAATCCTCAATGCGCAAGGACCAAGGTCCCAAACGTTATAATTAAATAGCTCGAGGGCAAAGGCCAAAGTGCCCAAGGTCGCGAAGGTACCCTCCTTAAAGGGTTGCTAAGCACCTACTGCCACAAGTTAGAAAAATTCGCAAAAAAGACGAAGAAACGTCTAAGGCAAGGTTCATGAAACCCAATGGCCCAACGTGAATCAATAGAAGTGCAGTTCGCTGCCCTAAGTGGTCTTAGACGAACGATTCACGGCCCTAAGTGGCGTAAGACGAAGAATACACACTCTCAAAACAGAGGTACAATTCGTAGTCGTAAGTGACGTAAAACGAACGATTTGCTTCTCAAAGTAGAATAAGACGAACAATTATGTACCAGAAAAATAAACAAAAATGAGCTATTTACGAAATTATAACGTAAAGGCGCAAATACATAAAGGAAAAGAGTTGGACAAAAAATGCTCGACTTATATTCAAAAGATACTTAAGAGATTTTCAAGCCAAAAATATGCTTGAAAAAATCCTAAGTATGAGTAGCTGTGCTGGCTACAAAGGCCGACCAGCTGGCCATCTTTGAACTACAAAAAGCTCCTTCTGGGCGAGCTGTATGTGCCAGGCGAGCTACATCTACTTGAAGCAAAAGTGAAGGCTACAAAAATGGAGCTCCTTCTGGGCGAGCTCCGCAACCCGGCGACCTATCGAAACTTGAAAAATAAAAACTGAACTAAGAAAGCAATAGTAAAGAAGACCTAGGGCTCGGGGTCGGTGACCTCTGGAGTGGGGGCGACCTGGCGGATGGGTATGGCAAGCTCGACATCAGAAGTGATGTTCCCGGAGAGTCCGCTTGTGCCGAGCTCGCTGATATTTATCATCGCATCCCGACAGACCTCTTGCAACTGCTCCATTGTCGGCGGGGCCTCGCCTCCAGCATCCCCCTCGGCACCTTCAATCTCTTGGGCAAGGTCAGCAGTCAAGACCTGCTTCGTCTGGATAATGTTGAATTTTTGACGAGCAACGTCAAGATTGATCTCATAGCCCGCGAGGTCTCCAATATTCAGCTCTGTGCCGGGGGGATCGAGGACTTCTCCAAGCAATCCTCAAACTCGCTGACGAGGGCTTCCCACTCACTGTCATTGTTAATCCGCGCCCATTGGAAGGAGCGGATAACCTCAGCAAAGCAGAGCATGAAGCCCTTGTCAGTAGCGACCACCTCGGCGAGCTCAAGTGCCTCAGGAGTGATGGCGGTGTCAGAACGGCTCTTGAGCTCGGCGATCTCCAGAGCCTTGGCAGCAACCTCTTCCCGCAGCTTCCGGCACTCTTCTGAGTTCCCTCGGCTCTGATCACGGAGGAGCCCTACCTCAACCCGGGTCAGGGCGAGCTCCTCTTCCCGAGCAGCAAGTGTCCAGCGAGCTTCATCCAGCTCGGCCTGTTGTTGGCGGAGGTCGGCCTGAAGTTTTTCTGCTTTTTTGATAGCAAGCCGCTCCGCCTCCAGTGAGGCCTTTGCCTTGGTCTCTGCCCTCGCCAGCTCCTCGAGGGCCTTCTTTCGCTCGTCGCCCACCTTGGTCAGCACCCTCTTCGCATCATGGCGAGCTCTATCAGCGGCGGCGACATCATCGCCGACGAGCTGGGCCGCCGCCATTGCCGCACAGGCGTAATGCATCGCCAGCCTCGCCTTGTCGGCAGGCTTCTGCCTCTCGATCATGCCGAACTCTGAGGCGGAGAGGTATTTAGGGGCCTCAGTAAAAACCCAGCGAGCCGCCCCATCAGGAAGGTCCCTCGATGAGCTCAGGGCCCTACACCGCTCAGCGATATGGAGAGATTCAGGTCGCTGCGGGAACTCGGCGGGAGTATACCTACACAATACTCAAATCAGTTAGCAAAAATTATAGAAATTGCAAAGGCTTCCAACTTCAAAAGAGGTCGCCCACTTACCCAAACCTATCGGGATTGAGCCCAAGCAGGGTATCATCCCCGAATAGGGACCCCGTAGGGAGGCGGCGAGGGCGCACTCTGAGGAGTTGGGGGCGCCTGAGAAGATTGGACAGCAAGAGTTCGCCCTGACCCTGCTGGGGTTGATCCGGAGCCGCCCTCGACCCTAACTCGTTTGGTGGGGCGAGCCTCTTCCTCACTCACCCTCGAGCCATCCCCCCGGTGGAGAGCTCACCTCGTCTGCTGGGGCGGAGGGGTTTGGGTACCCCTTTCTGAATCCGAGCCTCAGCCCTCTCCCTTCTTGGTGGCGGCAACCTTCTCCTTTGTTTGGGGAGGCGCCGAGGTCCTTTGTGAACCCGAACCCCCGGCCTTATCAGCAGCCTTGGCGAGCTCGAGCTTTTTTATGGCGTCCAGGACCGCCCCCGAAGGGATACCTTCCCTCCCTGGGCGAGGCTTGCCCATCCTGAGCTGCCGAGCTAAGAAATAGTATGCTTCAGGAACTTTAACAAGTGAGAGCTCGGCAGTAGGACCTACACCTGCACAATATGATCAAGTTGGTCAGGCGACCTCAATATACGGAGCAGCGAGCTGGCAGAACTTCAAAATGGAGAAGTGCAAAACCTTGAGCAGCGAGGTGGTGTGGTGAAGTGATGAGGCCGGCGAGCCTGCGGCAGTGGTGTTGGCACAAGTGTTCGATCTCGCGATCCTTCTTCTCTCTCAAGCAACACACCGTCCCCACAAACTCGAAGCCAATAGAAACCTCCAGTTTCCCACGGCTCGACTTGTGGCGCTTCAAACCTGCAAAAAGATAGATTAGATCAGTAATCTAATCCGACGCACACACACTAAGGTAGGCCACCTATAGCTCGCCTCCCCATATGTCTCTGGAGTAGGGATACGCCCTCCACGACCATCAGAAGCTCGCCAATCCCCCCGATAAAGAAGAACTGCTCCTTCCAATCCTGGATTTTGTTGGGGAGGTGGCCTAAAAATTTGCCCCCCGGGCGAGCTTGGAAAGAATAATATCCCTTCCCCTCCCTCACTTGTCTGATCACGATGAAGAGCTCGTTGATCTCCGCCGTACTCAGCCGATTTTCATAGCCCTCGAGGCCGAAGACGGTCAGGGCTGCCAACAGATTGCTCCATGCATTCGGAGTGAGTTGGGTAATGGCGAGGCCCGTGTCTGCCAAAAACTGCCCAATGATGGGGTGGAGGGGAAGGGTGAGCCCCGCCTTCAAAGTGTTATAATTCATGGCTGTGAGCCCGGCAGGGGGGAGGTCGGCCCGTTCTTTCTCCTCAGCGGGATACATAAAAATGTCCAGCGGGATGCGGAACCACCTCCGAATATCCGGAAGGGCGAACTCGCTCATGATGCTCTCCACCCCGTTGGCCTTAAGGTCAGACTTGCCAGCGGCTTTTCGAATCGGAGCTCGCCGGGGTAGGGGGAAGCTCGCCCCGTAGGTTCTCACATATTCGCCCCAGTCGAACTCGTTCACGACCTCGACAGAGATTTGATGTTCAGGGAGCTTGGGAAAGGGAAAGTCGATGAAACAGAGGTATTCATAAGTGACCTCCGTCCTCATATCCTCGCCGACCTCTTCGTCGACCTCGCGGGCCAGCTCGCCAGCAAGGTCGCCAGGCCCAACCTTGGCGACCTCCTCCCGGGCCTCAATCTCGGCGGCCTCCTCTTCAACGGGGGTCGCGGCTCCTCCGTGAACTCGCTCCGAGTAATCCCAGAGCTCGCGGAGGGGCGATTCCTCACCGGAACTAGTAGCTTGCTCGCTGGAGTCAGAGCGAACTGACCCCAAGAGCTCGCTACTGTCCGGGAAGGTTTCAGAGCTCGCCCCAAAGCTCGAAGAGAGGACCACATGTGCTACTCGGGGGTTTGGAAGGTCATCAGTCATTTGTCCTTTGCCCAGATCACGATGCGGGGAGGTACGGCTTGAAGAGTTCTCAGACATAATGTAGGCGTTCGGAAGCAAGGAATAAGGAAGAAGAGAAGGGAGAAATCCGGATTTCTACCTTGGGAGACGTTCGGAGATGCGTCTGAAGCAGAGGGGTGATCGCCAGAAATGTGCTCTGAGAGGTGAGAAAGCAAAAGTGAGGAAATTCCTCATTTCTGCCTATTTATGGACGCTGGGCGCAAGCTCGAAATTCCCGGAAGATCAGGGACCTTTTTGCAAAGAATTTGAAAAGTTATTATTATGGGCGCGGGAAACGACACTGAGGGAGACGAGTGCGACGTCTCGAATTCCACCCACGGGGGAGCTCGCCCGAGAGTCATATGCCAGCTCGCCCACACATGCCATGAGCCATGATGAAGGCGAGCTGGGGGGTAATTGTTGATGGGCTAGCCACTCGAGGTAAATCAGAGAATTAAGGGGTCGCATCTGCCATGCTGGAGCTCGCCCAGGGCTCGCCCATACCTTCGTGAAGGTCTCGCCAGGGTTCATCATCGCACAACACTCGTAGGCCACGCAAGGCGTTAGGGCTCGCCCTAGAGCTCGCCCGACCCACCGAAGCTCGCCTGTGAGCTCGCCCATTAGCTTACCTGTTAGTCAATAGGACCCCGATGGCGCGCTCTTTTTCCCTCCGTCCGGTTTATCCACAAGGATAGTTTACGGCGAGGTTTTTAATGAGGCCCATCCAGTCTAAGGCATAGTGGTAGGACGAGGCATGATAAAGGAAGCAGTGTGAGAGACCAAGACGAGGGTAAGGAACCCTTGTCAACACCGGAAGCCACATAGGCTCGTAAGGTGCCGTCTCACACTCACACACATATAAATAAGACATCTCTTGTACTATTCACACAATTCTGAAAATCAATACAGTGCCTACTACAATATTTCTCTCTCTAAACTCTCTTCTTTCCCTCCCCAAGAACACAAAATCATAAGATTATTGTTTGGTAGAATTAATTCGTTGTAAAGCCACATAAACAAACATCGATTAACAAATTCTATCAACAAGTAGGACTAAAAAAAAAAGAAAAAATTACAAAATAGTTCACAAAATTGACATTAATTAAAAATTGGTTCTGTGCAAAAAAAAAAGTGTTTTTGTGCAGAAATTTTTTTGTTTCTATACAAATATTGAGAACCAATTTATAAATTGAGTGACATCTTTGAATCTATATGTAAATAAAAAAAAAAAGGTCTTATAAACATTTTTTACACATACAATAGAAAGAAACTAAAACTCAAAGAGAACTCATGACCATTGATGTGTCCCTAATCACATTATTTATATAAGTAATTTGGATATCAATAATTTGCAATATCTGTGATCACACATCTTGGGAAATTTCGCAATTTTATAGTAATGCCACTTTCTAAAAAATTATTTCACATTATAGTTTTTATATATCAAAATTTACACTCAAAAAAAATAAATAATCTTTAAAATCTCCACTTCAAATTTTCTTATATATAGACGAACAAGATTGAGGGTTAGACGAGCAAGATGGAATTGTACATGAAGATGACCACTAACAAAATGCAAATTGTCAAACAAACCTTTGTAAGAAGCAAACAACTTTAGTGTATAAATATCAAAAGTTGTTCGCCCTTGCTAGTTGAGGTGGCAGCCACACAAAATTACGCGCCACTAAACCAGAAGTCTAATCTGTTCAGTGAAGGACCAAGATAAAGAGACAATCAAATTACACAAGTGCAATAATAATATAAAATAACTTATAATTCAGTATTTCTTAAAAAGATGATAACACATATCACACGTATATACCCTATAAATAGGCTTAATTAGGCTTATTGAATAATATCATAACACATATCACACGTATATACCCTATAAATAGATATTCTTGTACTAACAAAGAGACACCAACTTTCATAATATGAAGACTTGATATATAAATATTCACCTTATTTTCTTTCATCTTATTTCAATATTTAGAAGATGAATTATACTCGCTCTGTCCATCAATTATATGCACATTTCTTTGCACGTGGTTTAATGTGATATGTCGGAGGATATTTGAGGGTATTGTGAGGTTCGTTTATGAATAAAATGATGTACTTTTAAAAAATTAATATCCACTTTATTCATAAACGGACCTCACAATACCCCAAAATATCTCTGACATATCGCATTAAATCACATGCAAAGAAAGATGCATATAATTAGAGAGAGTAGTATTATTGTTTGATGATTTTCATTATTATTACGGCTGTATAACCAAGATATACATATATATATATATATATATATATATTAATCTTTTATGCTCAATAAACATCTCAAACTTCTGTGGGTTAATGATCAAAACTCAGTTTTTTTTTCTTTTTCTGAACCTGTGCCAGAAACCTTAAACACATTTTACTCCCTAACTATCTCTTCTTCCAAAATGATGATTAATACAGAATAATAGCTAGCATGCAAAAGAGACTGCTTGTCAGTTTCTTTCACTCCACCTTCTTCACAAAACCATCTTGTGGCTCGCATTCCACGTCTACTCTTCATGTGGGGATACCTCCATTAATCGAAAAAGCCACACCAAAATTCTATTTAAACCCCCCCAAAATCAACGAACAACCAACCAACCACCCCCTGCCTATCCCCTGTTTGTGAAAATGCTCAGCCTAATCTTCCTCACCTTCTCTCTCCTCTCCCTCTCCTCCAACGCCGCCGTCCTCGACTTCTGCGTCGCCGAACTCACCGGCCCCCAGACGCCGGCCGGCTACACCTGCAAGAACCCGGCCAACGTCACCGTCAAAGACTTCGTCTTTACGGGCTTCAGGGCCGCCGGAAACACCACCAATATCATCAGCGCTGCCGTGTCCCCTGCCTTCGACGCCCAGTTCCCGGGCCTGAACGGGCTCGGGCTGTCGATAGCCCGGCTGGATTTGGCCGCCGGAGGAGTTATTCCGTTGCACACACACCCCGGGGCGTCGGAGCTCCTGCTGGTGGTGCAGGGGTCCATCGTGACGGGGTTCATTTCATCGTATTCGAATAAGGTGTACATAAAGAAGCTGTACAAGGGGGATTTGATGGTCTACCCACAGGGGCTGCTGCATTTCCAGATCAATGGAGGTGGAAGGACCGCCGTCGGATATGCAAGCTTCAGCAGCGCCAATCCGGGGCTGCAGATCACCGATTACGCCCTGTTTGCGAATGATTTGCCGTCGGCGGTGGTGGAGAAGACCACATTTCTTGATGACGCCACCGTTAAGAAACTCAAGAGTGTTCTTGGTGGCACGGGCTAGGACCTTTTTTTCTTTTTAATGTCGATTCATTCCATTAATGTCTTTGGAATTTTTTTTCTTTTTTGCGTTAGTCAATGTTTTCACCCCTTTCCTTCTTGTGATTGTTGAAAATTCATTCTTTTGTGTTCAATGTTATTTCACTTTGTTTTACCATCCGAAATAATTATACGTTAGGAAAATTAATATAATTTAAACAACTACTCCATCCATAAAAAAAAAGTTTTATTTATTTTGTACGTAGTTTAATAATACGATATGTTCAATAATACTATGAGATATTATGAAATTTATTTATGAATTTAAAAAGTATAATATTGTCTAATCTAATCCGATATGTCTGAGGGTATTATGTGATATTGTGAAATTTGTTTATGAATTTAAAAACTATATATAAAAAATATACTTGCATATTTTCATATGCAATTTTTAAGTTCGTAGACGAATCTCATAATATCCTATAATACCCTTCAACATATTGCATTAAATCACATGCCGTCAAAAAAATTATTTTTTATAGAACGAGGGAGTATATTATTTTTCTAGTCTCCTGCACTTTTTTAAAACACTTTTGATTCCCTAAAGAATTGAAGTAGACAAGAAGTAAATTGCAATTTTGGTTTTTTTAAGAAAAAGGGAGAAAAAACCGCAATTTTGATCCTGAAAATTCACATATGATTACGAAAATTGCAAAAGAAAAAAAAAACTATCACATTGTCATTGTATATAGGTACCTTTTTCAATTGTATACACATCTTTTTAAAAATAAAGAATTTTAAATGAGATACAATTCTTTCTTAATAACAAAATTTTAACCCACGTCTAGAGCTTAGATATGATGTTTTACAAAGAGCAATTCAACACGTATTACATTGATCATTTATTGAGACTCCTACACAAACGGTAGAGTCGAAACAAAAATACAATATATACACTAATTAAATCCACAATTTTTTACATTTACGTTTAGAAATGACAAAATCTTGACTAAGGAGGAGGTAATTATATTTATAGTGTTTCACATAATCTTGTTAAGTTTACTATATATTAATGTTTCTTCGTTTAAGTAGAAGGTGTTTGACTAAATTTATTTTAAATATCTTATAATCTAACATCTTATAAGTTATTTTAAGAGTTTATAAAATTTTATTTTTAAGTAGTTTATAAATTATTGAAGTGTTTAACTAATATAACTTATATATTATTTAATAATTTATTTTAAAAAATTCCTTTTAACATAAAAATAGTTTTTTTTTAATAATTCTTTTTTGTTAAGGTATGGGTTGTAATGCAGTGGAGGGATGCGGGATAAAGTGGGTGGATGAGGATGGTGATAGTATCAGGATATCTCAAATTACTTTTTTGCAGCTTATAATATGTAAGAAGTTTATTTTAAAATTTTATAAAATATAATAAATCTTATTTTACCACACAAGAGGAACTTACAAGTTCTTTAACAACATATTATAAATTGTTTTGAATAGTTCATAAGCTCAAGCAAACACCCGAATTTCAACTTAGTAATGAAATTATTGTAATCTAGATAAATACATTTGACTTATAAGGGCAACAACCTTCCATTCAACAATCAAATTGTGTTGATTTGATTTTATAAATTATCAGAAATAATTGATTTCAGGATAAGTTAATTTAATATAAACTAGGTTTAAACGTATGAATATTTGATGAGTTACGTGAATAAAAAACATATTATGATGCTTTTACTAATAGTTGAAACGATTAGTAATTTTAAGTATTCAACTAGGTTTAATTCCTTAAAATTATATATGATGATATATCCTGTGATTAAAATAATTATGTCGAAATGGTAATTATATTACACATATTACCATATGATCACGTACGATTCATGTAATACAATATATATGTACGATGAATCTCATCCATAAAATTAATTACTGGTGCTCCCTTCATCATTTACTTTTACACTTTCGTATTCTAATCCGTTTTAAAATAATTTTCACTCTTATAAAATGAATTTTTTTCATAAAATATTCTTAATTTTACACAAAATAGATTACTTTTGAGCTCATACTCACACACAATCCAACTCATTTTTTTTATTATTTTACACATAAAATATTTATAAAAATATTTAATTGTATTTGGAGAAATTAGACCTGACTAAATTAAGAATCTGAATAATCTAATATTTTAATTTATATTTTGCTATATTGGACCCAAGGTTATTGAGCTTTTTTATATTGGTCGTGGACCTTTGCTTAACACCTCTTACTTTATTGCTGGCCCATGTCATTGATACTAGTCATTTTGGAAATACATTATTTTTAATATGTTCGATTTTTTTTTTAAATTTTACAAATTTTCGGTAAAAATTTCCGAACAAATTTTTATTTTTACACTACGTTCGAAAAAAAATATCAAAAAAATAAAAATATTTTGAAAAAAATTACTGAATAAAGAGTAGTATATTTCCCAAAAAAAAATAATGTATTAATCTAACTGGTGTATTTACAAAAAGGCTAATGCGAATAACCGGGCCTTTATTGCTACTTTGTGTTTCATCTGAGATACCTGAAATTGCTATGCAGATTATTAGTAGTCTTTATATATACTCCCTCCGACCCGGAGCTACTTTCATAGTAGTTCCGGGCACGCGAACCAAGAAAAAATAAATATGTGAGTGTAAAGTTAAATAATAAAATAAGAAAAAGTGTATTTTATTGACTTTTGTGAGAGAGAAAAATTTTCTTTTTAGGTGTGTGAAAGAAGAGTTGAGACGTCCAAATAAGAAAAGTGTGAAAGTAGTTTTGGGACGGAGGGAGTATTATTTTATAATATAATACTAAATGTTATAAAGCATTTATTAGCCTCTCCTATATATATATATATATATATATATATATATATATATATATATGTCATTAGATTTGATATGAAATTAAATTAAATATGAAATTCATTTAAGAACTTCCTATGTTCTGCGAAATTATTTGTGGACAAGGTAGTGGTCAACACAAAATTTATCACTGTTACATAATTGGATTGCCCCTATTTATGCAACTCACTAACCTATTATGTAAAACAGATGTTAAATTGTTGGTAATTTGACTAACATTAGCTCATCATATATTAAAAAAAATCTGTAATTAAAGATTAAAAAAAAAACAGCTAAAAAGGTTTTCAAAATGGACTTTAGAATAAAAGTGATTTTACAAATTGAAAATTTTATTTCACACCAACTTTTCCCCCCCAAAGGCCAACTGTTATTTTTGTTTTGATTTATATGGAACTTGCTAATTAAATTCGAATTCTGCTGTTTTAATTGAATACTTCAGTACAGGCATAGAAATTTAAAAAATCTACAATAAATTTTTTAAATTTACAAGAAAAAGGCAACCACTTTATCAAATTCAAGCTGTTGTTGACATGAATAAATTTACAAAATCGAAAGAAAAAATTGTGGAAATCCATTAATTAGATTTCTTTATAAAAATAGTCAAAAGTGTAATTTATTTTATTCCGTGTGACACACAAAAAAAGAAAGAAAGAAACTCCTGGGTTTTTGGAAATAAAGCTGCATTTCCAGGGGGTAAAAGTGTAATTTCCACAAAATATTTCTTGTATAAATACCCACCTCAGGCATCTCCCATTTTCACCTTCTTTCATAGTACTATTTCATCTCAAGGTTTGATATAATCCCTGGCCTCTCTCTTCTAATTTATTTTCAAAATCTTAATTAAAATTATTGTGCATTTATTTAATTAGCACTGATTAATGAATCAATCATTTTCAGACAAATTAAATAAAATGATGATGTGGGATTTTGGTAATTCAGTGGCTTCATTACATGCAATGCATGAAATTCATGTTTTGCTGGTCGACCATGAACCTGAAGCTCTACTTCATACTGCTAAACAGCTCGAGTTGTGTCACTACAGAGGTACTTAAATACATCTGCTTAATTTTTTCTCTTTCTTTAAGTGATACAAAATTATTTTTTCCTAATTCATTTTCCTTTTCTTAAAAATGGGGGATTGCAAAATTAAAAAGCAGATTTTTTTTTTTTTTAATATGATCAAATCTGTTTGTGGTTTTCTTATTCCTATGGCTGTTTGGTTTTAGAAAATTGTTTTTCTTGAACTTCATTTGCATATAGTTATTTGGTCTCTTTGTTTTTAATTAAAAATATTAAGTTTGTTATATTTTTAGAAATTATTAATGTAATGAAATATATATATATATATATATAATTTATTTTTCTTGAACGTCCCAATATTACTTTCACGTTGCGAAAAAAAATTAAACTAATAAAAATCAATAGAATAATTTATTTACTCAACTCATACACATTAATTATTCATTTTTTTAATATGTGTTACTTCATATTTAAAAAATTAAATGGAGTAATTATATTTAATTAGTCACTATAAACAAATTAGAGTAGAATTCATTTTTTAGAAACAAACAGAGGATGAATGTATATGCACCAACATTAGTTGGCCTCGAAGTTGCGAAATGATCATTGCAAAATTTGAATCCATAAAAATGATTTTTTTTTTCTTTTCATTGTTTATTTCCTCAGTAGATTTGATTAATTCGGCAATTAATGTGATGAATATAGGATTTACCTACAGCTTAAAGTATATCAAACAAAAGTATTCCAGCAATATTATTGTCACATTATTCTAGATAAATGATTCATAAAATTAATTATCCAATTAATATTGTAGATAAACACTTACAACTGTACACAACTATCGGTGCATAAAAGTTTTTATCTAAAAGTAATTGGATTTGCATTATTTTTACATTTTTTCCATTTTTGCTCTTATACTAGATGACACAAAAATTAAAGGGGGGGGGGGGGGTAATTTTTTTCTCAAAAATATTAAATTGGAATTTTTTGATCAATTGATAATATTGAATGATTTCAATTAGAAATTAACTTGGAGTTATAATTATATTGAAATTAAATTGGATTTATGATTTAGGACATATATAAATGAATCTTATCTTAGAGTCAATATTCTATTAATGGAAAATTTAATTTCCATGTTTTTATTATTCATGAAACTCATTAATTTATTATTCAATTCTGAGCATATATATATATATCAATCAATACCTTGTAATATATATAGCATTAAAAAAAGAATATATATATATATATACCCTGTAATTAAATTAATAATGTTCTAATTTAGATTTTTTATTTTGTATATGTTAGTAACCCTTGTTGAGCTTGCTTCTGCTGCCATATCAATGCTGTTAAGTGGAAATACAAAATTCGACGTGGTAATAGCAAATATCAACTCTCCTGATCTCCATGGATTCAAACTTCTCCAACAGTCAGTGGTCATGAGCTTACCAATAGTTTGTAAGATATATAATTAAAATATTAATTATGAAAATATATTAAATTAAATATTTCATATTAATATATACACACATTTTATTTAATTAATAATGTGACACTAGTGGTGTCGGGTGATGACAATGCGTTCATGGCAAATCGGGCTCTTGAAAGTGGGGCATTTCTTTACATAAAAAAGCCAGCAACGATGGAGATGCTGAGGTACCTGTGGCAGCTTGTGATGAGAGAGAAAACGAGAATGATTAGGGAGAGAGAGCTTATCCTTGCAGCAAACAACATTAATGGGCCCGTGATGGAAGGCCCTCCAGGTTTGGAGGTTAGGGAAATGGATCAGAACCCTGATTCGGAACTTAGGAGGAAGAAGAAGAAAGCGAGAGACGACGACAACGACGAATTTGATGATCCGGAGATCAACGGCCAAAACAACTTTCGGAAAAAGATGTGCACTGAGTGGACTCATGAACTGCACGCCAAATTTATGGACGCCGTCGAAACACTTGGTGAAGGAAGTATGTCTTTCTCCTTGCTAGCTAACTCATTTCATTTTTGTTTCAAAATAATATATATATTTTAAAATATTATTTTTAAATTAATACATAACTCTTATTTAAATTTTGTAATAGTGCTTAAAAAATATTATAAAATTATTCCTTTCTTTATTATATAAGTGTACGTTAATTAATTTATGGTTTCATATAGATGTTTGTTGGAATTAATCAATCAATTTTTGAGCTGGTAGGGTGTTTGTAATGTTTTTGTTGATTATTAATTTATTTAATTATTTTTTACAACACTTAAAAAATATGAAGTCATTTATTTAGTGACATGAATTTGATTATTTGGTAATTAACTGCAGGGTGTTTCCCCAAAGAGATATTGGAATTGATGAACGTTCCAGGCCTTACAAGAATGCAAGTAGCTAGTCATCTCCAGGTTAATATTTGTAGTAACTAATTAATTCTTTTTATTTATGCATATGCATGATTAATTACTTATTACTCATATTAACATTAATTTCATATCCCATTAATCATTCGGTCTCATGAAATTAATTAGCTAGACTGGTAATAAAAAATAATAAAATGTGTATTAATATTTTTTTTTTTTTAAAAAAAAAGTTATAGTCTATATATATATATATATATTGATATTCATCTTAGTCATGACTTCCTCTAAAATTTATTTAAATTTTCATATTTTATTTATAGAAATGTCGTAATGACAACTGGAAATCTCCTGAAGAGCGAAAACCTGCAACGGTGAACACTAGTCAAGCTACGAGCCAAGACACCAACGGATCCCAACCCAAGCCTAGGAGGTTCGGATCCAAGCCCCGGGTGGGGAAAACCAATTCGGGTAAGATTCAAGTGAAGGCTCAAGAAACGGGTCAGGGCCCCGGAACCCAGAAGAATACATCGAACGTGGAAAACGGATCCACCCTAACCTTTTCTTATCATCACAAAAAATACGGATCCATAGGGGGATCCGGCCCGAGATATGGTGGAGTCGGGTCTTCATCAAATCCTAGGCACTCCTCATCTGAAGAGTTCTTCAATTTTCCGGATTCGGATCTCTTGATTCAGAACTTACCGGGTCGGAAACAAGGAGTGGGGCCGGACCACCCAAAACCGAGCCCAAGAGCACCCCAGTTTGAACCGGCTTACAATGAGAAACAGGTTTGTTATATTATATATGCTGGATACAAGTACAACCTTATTATTTTTATCTTTATGATTTCTTTAACGAATATATATTGGACACAAAAATAAAAATAAAAAAATTACATAAATATTTTTACATTTTGTTTTAACATCGACTTTTCCATATTAATTTTATTAGTGAAATTAATATAAATGAACAGATTTCACAGGAATTCGAACTAATCAGAATTGGTGTTGCCTTAATTATTGAATTATCGAGTGAATTATTATATAAAAATATTAAAAGAAACCAAATTAATTAATTAAATTAGGGTTTAATTATATATATGTGGGTTTGTGATGTACAGAACTCTGGAGAGACAAGCATGGAAAAAAGCCATTGGAGCTCAGATACATCAAACTTTGAGAGTGATCACTCGGAAACCGGAGGCGCTGATAATAATTAATTAATGAGATATATATATTTAATTAGCAATCATCCCATCTACCGATCCCTAGCTTGTTGTACGTAATTATATATATATATATATATATATAATCGATCCTCAGCTCAACTACAGATTTTTCCTAGCTTGTTGTATGATTTCTTTTTATACTTTGTAACTGCGCGCAGGTGTGTTTGATCAGGTCTTTCAATCTAGCTTTAATAAATTTGTGGTTTAATTATATATATAGTATATCAATTGGTTTTCCTTATATATATATTGATCGCATGTTAACTACAGAACTAATATGTATGAAATATATGTATGCATTTTTTAGTACATGCATTATATATATATATGTGTGTGTGTGCAGTAATAACTTATTGTTGATATTTTTTAAAACAAAGTTTGATTTCAATTTAAGATACTAGTATATATTACATGCACATATATGTGTGCAGTCTTTATAAGCAAGGGTGGGTGTTTTAAAAAAGGAAATTGTAATTAATTAAAACCCTTAATCTCATGATCCTATACTACATATTAGATTAATTAATTATTGTATAGACTTTGTAACCGGTGTATACATCTTTAATTTGTGCCAATGATTTTTTTTTTTTTTTTAGGGGAGATTGACACATTTTTCAATTCAGAGGTGTTATAGTGTTTTAAAAAAAATTTGAAAATTGAAATTAAATTTGTGTATAATGAAATAGAGTTTCCACTTTCCCCATATATAATACCAGCCTATTGGTATTCTCATGAAACGAAAACACTCAGATGACTTAGTATGCTTTATAGATTTTTTTTTTTTTTTTTAAAATTTAAACGAGTATATGACAATTTGATCCTTTAAAATAAAATAAATAATTTGATGGTGATGAAATAATTGTTGGGCCAAGTATTTTGAAATTCTAGTGAGATGCAGAAAGATCATTCATTGGAGCCATCCCGAAATAGAAGTGAGAATTTGAAGCCCAATTAATCATCTTCCCATTCTTCTAGTGTGTCTATTGCTGCTGACTTCCACTTTAGGCATTTATTATATATCTAAGTACATGTCCTATATTCTGTTTGCATTTACCCTTTGTGATTTTTGTTTGCTCAACTGTGGTGTGATTAACCAAATTATTAGTATTTGTTTGGAATATACCCAGCTAATTTGTTGAGGAAACGTAACATTAAGATATGAACCATGGATATTCCTTTTTTCTGTTTAATAATATATTAGTTCTATTACAAGAATGTAGGGTTTTTTTTTGGTCAAGAAATGGTATACAACAAATGAATATGAATTCAGCCGAGGCAGCTACGCGTTGCACCTGATATCATAAGACCCTCTATCGTACATCCGTTGGATTTCTTCCCGATATTCGATCAGTGATTTATTGGGTATGGCAGGAGTCAATTCCACCACATCCCCCATCTTCAGCTTGCATGATGTATCACTCACAGCTTCGTGGTTTAGCCTTGGCCTCAACTCTTCCTTCACAGGGAACCGATATGACGACCACCGAGAACCCCTACGACCTGCTATTTCCAACAGATCCATCACAGACGAGTTCGTTGGCAACTCCTGTACAGACATCTGCAAGGCAACAATGTCAAATGATGCAAAAGCACGAGACGATTTCAGTAATATTGTATTTTGCATTACGAGCACACCTTTTCATTCTCAATCATGATTACAAAAACTGGTCCGTCGGAGCCACATTGAGGCTTGCAAGACATCGTGCAATCTTTAGAATGTGTTGGAAACACACAAGGCGGCTTGATGGAGTTGGAAAAACCAACTGATGACCTGTCATTGCTCATTGCCTCACATTGCCATGTAATTACCCAACGTGCCCATTCAACCATTTGAAGGACAAAAGAGGAGTGTTTACACTCCCCTTCTTTGTATCTCCAATGAGCAGCAAATCCATACTCAGCTTGCAGATGCATCTGTTTCGTTCGAACCTGAACTTCAAGAGGAATCTTTCCATCAAACAAGACTACTGTATGTAGAGATTGGTACCTGAAAAGTGCACGACAGACCAACATGAGTACATTGATAATGTAGCAAACCCTGTTATGCTTGAACCTTTACAATAAACAAAGCTTACCCATTACACTTGGGGTGAACAATGTAGTCCTTGAATCTCCCAGGTATTTCATCCCATAGTTGATGGACCACCTTTAGTGCTTTATAGCAATCTTCTTCAGTATTAACAATCAATCTTAATCCATGAATATCGTGAATATCATCCATATCTAGCTTCTTCCTGCATAGGTAATTACAAAAATAGTCCATGAGATACCATTACAAGATAAGCAAATACTGAACAACCACAATGTAGATGAGAAAACAAACTGAACCATCAGATAATGCTTTGCAACACAAAGGGGAATTACAAAGTTGAAGAAATGGAAAATTTTAACTCAGCGAACAAAAGGTTGCTATTTTCAAAATCCACTCTCAGCACACCAAAGTCAGTTTTGTTTCTTAAGTCCTTTTAAACTCGCATGAAAAGAAATGAAATGAAAGATGGAACTCTAAATTGCTTATGAACTAATGCACGCTTATTTCTCTGCAACATGGAATAGCCTCGCGTACATCTAAATATTCTCATTCAACAGAGGCAGAAGAAAAATCCTACGTACTTTAACATTTTGGAATGGATGCTGACCAAGCTTTTGTGCCTGCCTGACAAACAATGGTAAGGAATTGCTCCACCCTTTAGAGCTTGCTCGAGCTTCTCTACAGAAGAAGTAATCACAGCCTCATCAAAGAACTTCACAAGCTTGGATGACAACTTTCTGTGCTGATCTGGGTTGAGATGTTTGAAGCAGAGGTTTTCCAGCTGCTCTTTCCAAGTGGAGATCCCTAATCTATTAGCCAGAGGCACAAATATCTCAGAAGTTTCCTTAGCAAACCGTTGTTGTTTGATCAGAGGCAATGCATCCAAAGTAACCATATTATGCAATCGATCAGCTAGCTTGATTAAAACAGCCCTAGCATCTGCCATTGCAAGGAACATTGTATGCAATCGATCTGCTTCAACAGTTTTATTGGCAGTGTTGTTCTCCCGTGCGAGCTTGCTCAATTGGCTCAGCTTTGAAACCTGCCAGTGTCACAAGATTTAAGCAAAAGTCTCCAGGCCATCAGCGCATTCACAACAAATCCACACACAGTCATACACACATCTTGGACACACCCACATGGGTGTGTTCAATTGTGTATGATTTTTGTGATGGACTACATTAGACTGAATTCAAAAGTTGGAAGTAATACACAACCCCAACTCCCCAGTCTGCATCTAGATGACTTAAGACATTCAATTGATCTAGATTAACATCTCTGATTTACACAAAAACAGAAAAAGGAAAAGGCAGGAAATCAGGAAATTAGCTATGACGGATAAAGAAATCTAAGATCATTAAATTGAAAAAAAAAAGGTTGAACTCAAACACCATGACATTTGAACCCTATAATTTAACTTAAACTGGGTCAGACATATAGCATTGACCGAATGTAATCAGACTAAGAGGTGTAAAAGTCGAAAACACTAACCCCTTCCACCAACTCCGCAACTCCAGCTCCAAATGACTTAGAAATATGGTCATAAGTAACAAAAGAGTCATCGACAGCATCGTGCAAAAGCCCTGCAGCAACAACTGTAGAATTAGCACCGATTTTTGCCAGTAGAATCGCCGTTTCCACACAATGCTGCAGATACGGATGTCCACTTGCTCGCTTCTACACGCATCAAAAGCAGCATGCCGCTTAATCTTAAATCACGCATCGCTTCTTAAACCCAAAAAGGAAAATCTCAAAGGAATTAGGAATACCTGGCCTCTATGAGCCTTCTCCGCTTCTTGAAAAGCCTTAACTACGAAATCATCCTTAAAAATTGAATGTCTCGAACGCGCATCAGAAAGCAGATCTTTTGCATAAGGAGGGAGCTCCAGTTCAATGAAATTATCCTCCATGGTGAAAGTAAGGTCATCAGATGGAATTATATTTGACGATGACGATAATTTAGAGTCTTCGGCATCCAAAGCTAAAGGTGGCGAATCATAATTTACACAGGAACCTAAAGCAAAACTCACGAATCCATTATACATACTCCCACTTCCCGACCTAATTGAGCTGAACTCCGAGCTCATTCTCATGGGCGGGCTTCGAGAGCCCAAACAAAGTGTACTACTCGGGCATTGAAGCACAGAAACCGGGCTCTGGTGAGCCTGATCTCGTTTAAAAGATGAGCTCAACGAAGAATATCGGTAGGCCGAAACTGATTCCTCGGTGCTATCATGCCATAAGGAACCCAACTCCTCGGCTCCAGTTGAATAACTTGACGACTTGATAGGTGTTGTCGAAAACAAGCACGATAGTCCACCTTTTATAGCTTTTTGCGACGCCGACGGCGATGCCGATGGCGTCGCCGACGACGTTGACCGGCCGTTAACCCCTAATTCGTGCGAGGCATGGGAATTGATAGGATGCGGAGCGGAGCACACCCTGCTAGGGCTCGCGGAAAGCGCTATAGTCGGAACGGTCATAATTTAACCAAACTCTGGCACCTAATACTCGCAATTCAGAATAATAGCAGCAATTCCAATCCCTAATTTCTGCTGAATGTTGAATTACCACTATCCAAATTTACAAAAACCTAACCGAAAATAGAAACAGGATCGAAGTGCGCATTTCTAGAAAATTATTATGACGCTATTACTGTAAATCGCACGCAAATATACACAGATCCTGGAAATAATTCGGGAATTTAATGCAATTAAAGGGAAAAAGGAAAATCCAATAAAGTGAGATGAGAAGAATTAGAAGAAAATCTATCGAAAGAAAAAGTGGATATTTCTTCTTTATTTTCTTCTTCTCCTTTTCCTCCGATTCTTTTGTCCGAGTTTCTGAAATGGTTGTTTTTCTAACGCAATCGACCGATGCGCTGAAAATACAGAAATGCCCTCGGTTCTACCTGAAATGACCTACGAATTCCTGCACAACACTTAGCAAACAAGGACGCCTTTGATTTGACGGGCCTTTTTATGTCAAAAATATTTAAAAATAAATTTTTTTGATAAATTTACACAAAATTTTAAAATATATGAATAATATTCATGGTAACCGTTATGATGAAAAAAAATAAAAATTCATTCAGATTAACTAATAGATAAAAATATAACCAATTTTTAATTAAGAAAAAATTATTACTCATGATAATTATTATCATGAATATCGTCCTTATGGTGCCTTCTTTTATTAATTAATTCTTTTAAGATAACAATATTAAACTTATAATGAGATATTTAAAAATTTGTTACAGCAAACTGTTAAATTTAAAAGGACAGAAGGAATATGAATTATTTTACTAAAAATTTATAGCATGTATACTCAAAATAAAATTTAATATTTTTTTAACTTATTATTATAATTTTAATTAGGCTTTTGGAGCATAAATCTTTATTTTATCTGGACTAACTATTGAAGTAACTTTTTAGCACTGATAATCTGAAATATTTTTTTTTTAATAACTACTACCTCCGTCCCGTTATAAGTTGTTCGTTGCTTTTGGACACACAAATTAAGATAAAAATGAAAATGTATAAGTGATGTGATGGGAAAAGTGAAAAAGTATAAGTGATATGATGAAGAAAATTTAAAAAGTAATAAAAATAGTATAAAAAGTATTGAAAATAATAATAAAAAATATGAATAGTAATTTTCAGAAAAGGTGAAAGAGCAAATGAACAACGTATAGTGGAACGGTCGAAAATGGCAACATCAACAACTTATAGTGGAACGGATTGAGTATTTTGATACGTGAAAAACTTGGTATTTGTATTTTATCCAATGAAGGTGGTAGCTCCTAATTATTGGTGCTTGCCGAATTAGTAAAGATAATTAAATATAGATTATTATTTTGGTAATGGGCTTTTGTACTTTACTTCATATGGGAGAAGATAAGATTGGATTGAAATGGGACAGCCTATACTTTAAATTTTCAATAATATTATTATTATATTTCTTAAGTATGCTCTAGATTAGGCTCTAAGTAGCTTGAGTGATTAATTTAGTTGAAATAATGATAGTCACATACATTGCTGATATTTTTGGAATGCTTTGAAATATTCTAAAGTTTCTAGATCTTACAAATCATATTTTATTATTGAGAGGACAGTATTCACCCAACATTTTCCCTCATTTAGGGCAGTTAACTCTTCGCCTCTTTACAAAACCTTTAAAATATATTTTAATTTTTTTAATAATTATAAGTAGGAATTTTTTTTATTTACATTAAATAATATTATTTTAATAAAATTTTATATATTTAAATAATAAATTTAACTATCATATTTTTGAGATGTTATTTGTGTAAAGTGTTTAAAGAGAAAGATAGTATTAAATTACATTGATTTATATACTTCAAACATATTTTTTTTGTTAAAAATACTATTATTCTTTTCTCAATCTTATTCATAAATTAAAATCAATGAGCTTGTTTGTAAAATGAAGAAGAGCTTGTATGATTTGAAACAAGTTTCATTACAGTAATACACGAAGTTTGATGGATTCATACATGAAATGAGGTTCAATAGATTATAGATGTAAAGATGAGTGTTGTTGTAGAGCTGATAATTTAGTCCGGCTCGATGGGTCAGCTCAGCTGCCTACCTAAGATTTGGACTGAGCTGGGTTTAAGATATTAAGGTCCAAACAAATTGGGATGACCCGTTGGGGCAGATGGATTTGAGAGATTTTGATCCAATGGAAAACAAGTGTTCCACTTAGCTCGATAGAATTTTAAACTATTAAATAAAAAAAACTAAAATTTAAAGCAAATTGATCATACATTGTTTTTTTTTTTTTTTTGGCTTAGTTTTATTTTGGTGTTCTCAAGTTTCACCATTTGAAAACTCTCTCAACAACAATCAACCCTAAAACTTATATGTTATTGTCTTTTTAATTTTTTTTGGACATCAGACAATGAAGTTGGGAATTATTTTTAATTCTATTAAAACTCTAAATCTTTTTAGTATTGTATGACTAATGAGGTTTATTTCTATTTAAATTTATATTTGAACTTGTGATTATTATTCTAT
>JAPKLY010000002.1:459777-522198 GCA_026898435.1 Prunella vulgaris
AAAACAAATCAATATATATATATATATATATATATATATATATATATATATATACTTACTTCATCCGCAAAAATTGTACTCACTTGTTTGCAGGTGGTTTAATGCAATATATCGAAGGGTATTACGAAATATTGTGAGGTACATTTACGAATAAAAAGATTGTTTATGAAAAGTATATATGATATACTCTTTATAAATAATTTTTAATTAGTTAAATTTATTTTGTCGTTTTCGTCTGTTCTACTATTTATCTTCACTCCTTTTTTGGTCATAAAATAATTAGAATATTATATTCATACACTTTATTTTTATTTACATATCTACACTCTTTATCTCTTAATACTCATGTAATTTTTTCTCCCTTCATCTCATTATCTGCACCACAAATTCTAATATGCACCGTGTGCATGTCATGCACTTAAAATTTTAAGGTTATTTAAAAAAAACATACAATGCACAACGAACTATATATTTCTTAGAATATATTTTTTTTTGAGGTATTATTGATTGAGATATTTCTTTTTAAATTTCAATTGCATATCATGCACATAATACGTAATAGAATAACTCCACTTGTAATATACATATTGACATATTGTATACATTTTTTAAATATATGTGACAAAAATGAGAAATATATACACTAATGTCATCAAAATACACTGACTGCTTATTAGACAACAAAAAAATGTATAAATAATGTATTTAACATGGATTTTTAATAGGTGTATATAAATAGCATTAATTTCATTTGAGACTTTATATATATATATATATATATATATATATATATATATGTGTGTGTGTGTGTGTGTGTGTGTGTGTGTGTGGGTGCGACTTATAAGTCAATCAATTTCAAGGTTCGCTATAGTTTCATAAATTAAATTGGGCACGTGGCCGAAGAGATGATCAACGACATGCATAAAAGATTATTTATAGAAAAAATAAAAATATTAATCCCTCCATCACATAATATATTACAGATATTCTTGGACACCAAATTTAAAAAAAAAATATAAACTTTCTTCATCCACAAAAATTTGCATGATTTTTTCTTTTGGACGTTCCACACAGATGAGTAATATAAAAAAAAATTAATTTATATACATATTAACAAAACTACACGTATATTTACTCATATATCACTACTTAATGTGTGTCATTTCGCATGGTGCAAATTCCCATGAAATAAAGGAAGTATATAATAAATATTTTTCTATCTAAATAGAAAAATTTGTGAGAGTAAAATATAACACACAAATTGTTTTTTAAATATGCAAAATATTGTTGGATTAATCAAAAATGAAAAAGTAATGATGTCCTTGAGAAAAAAAAAATCTAAGAAGTAGTGGAATTAAAAGGACTATATATTCAATATATATTGTAATGAAAGAGACATTACAAAGTACATTCTGTGCCCCATTGCCATGTGCTGTACTTTTTTTTTCTTTCATTAGCTTTTTGACAAAAACTTCTAAAATTTACTGAGATTTTGTTACTCTGCCAGTTTCTCTCTAAATTTTCGATAAACTTTGGACACATAAATTTAAAAAGTTTAAAAAATAATTATATTTAAATAATGTAATTAAAAAAGTATACTTGATACAAAATATAAATTAAAAAATAAAAATAGTTGAAAAACAAGAAGAAGAAGTTTATAGTGGGAGTGAAATTGTATTTTTGTTTACCAATAACATAAGTGATGGTGTGTTTAGTGTCATTTCAACAAATTGCTGTGATTAGCAAACTAGTTGACGAGAGTATTTATTGAAGTTGGAAATGTGTGAATATAAGTTTATGAATTTGAATCAACTATTTAAAAGCTAGATATTATTTTTGTTACATATGTAGCTAGGATTTAACATTTTTCATTAATCTATTAATATTATATTAGACATATATCTCGTCAAGCATAGCATAGATATATTTTCTTGTGTAAGATATATGGAAATTGGTAATGGTATTTCTATAAGAATGAATAATATTATAAAATTATAATTTATATTTTTTATTTTATATAATGTATAAAATAAAATTTAAAGGGCCTTGATCTTTAGTGCTCGAGTCAACAATTAAATATACATATGTATCCTTTTAAAAAAAAAACGCCACCAAGACATAGTTTCAGGAAGGGCCTTGTGAATGATATGAGGAGCAACGGTACAACCACAAATGGACACATCAATCGCTTTTCTAATTACTGAACATTAATTAATGTGATTTACGATATAATACTCTATATATGTATATAGGTAAATTTTCGTGTGAAAATAACTTATAATAAATTTATCATCATATATATTTGATTACGAGTATAAAAATTTATCAGAAGTACAAGAAATTTAGATCAATAATACTCCCTCCGTCTTTCTATAAGTTGCTCATGTTGTCATTTTCGTCCGTCTTTTTATAAGTTGCTCATTGCTTTTTTACCTTTTTTGGAAACTACTATTCATTTCTTTATTATTTTTTTCAATACTTTTTACAATATTTTCATTACTTTTTCACTTTTCTTCATCACATCACTCATACTTTTTCCATCACATCACTTGTACTTTTTCACTTTTACCTTAATTCGTGTGCCCAAAAGCAACGAGCAACTTATAGAAATACGGAGGGAGTATTATGTTATAAATTTTATTGACCCCTTAAATTTTTTGATAAATTTGATTAAATATTTGATATTTTAAAATAATTTAATGATAAATTTATAAACAATTTTCATATAAAACCTACTAACGAATATAATATTTGTAAATAAGAAGCGCATGTTAATATTGAGGATTTTTTTTTTGAATTTTTGACTTCATAGTAATATAGTATGCACAAAGTGCACTGTGTAACTCAAATATATTTTTAAAAAGTTAAATCATTTATTATTAAAAAGTCACATGTATTATTACTTAAAAATGAATTTTTAAAGATATATTTTTCAGTAATAACATGTGTAACTTTTCAGTAATATTTTGTTTAACTTTTTAAAAATGCACTTGATGCATAATAGATTCATTCATTTAATTTCATCCATGATAATGATATATTATAAAATCTGAAAAAGGAGTAAAATGCAAAATATGTCGGACTAAATTTTTTTATACTATTATATATGTAGTTTTTATTTATTTATTTCTCACTTATGTCTTGGATTTAAAATTTATCATCCTCTACATTTTACCCTTTAAGATGAAATGTTGGAAACGTCTATGATTGAATGGACTACATTATTTCCATATTGATATGGTAACTACATCTATTCTTTTTTACTTCCCAAAATGTCCATCTCATAAACTCTATTCGTTCATCAATCATGTTTTAATTTTATTTTTTTGGATTGTACACTAATCATTCTTTTTTCTTTTAAAAAATAAACTATACTTACAAAAAAAAAAAAAAAAATTGAATCCCACCGTAATTCTATTTTTTTCTTATTTTATCTATATTTTTAATATAATATTAATTTGTTAAATCCTGTTCTACACTGTCACATACTTCTCTGAGGATGTATTTTCTTTAAAAATAAAAAAATTTCTCTCTAAAAAAAATGCATATTTAGGTAAATAAATAATTTTATACTTTAAAATTTGTGAACAAAAGAAGTACTAATACTACATAATCGAATAGGGATTTGTTCGACTATCCATCTAAAGGAAATAGTGAGGAATTTGTATAAGGAAAGCATATAATATGATATGATACGATACAATATAATATATAATATACTGGAGTAGTAATTGATTGGAAATGGAGATGAATATTACCAAGAAGTTGAGGTGGACCAGATATAATTATGAACTGATGTAGGCATTCGCCATTCATTTTCTTGGAAATGTTTGCTGAATATATTTCTTGCAAGTTGCATTCAATAGTTTCAATAATCACCTTCAGATTAAGATTGATATAATATTATATTTGACGTATTTCTTATTGAATTCGGGATCATGTCTAACCATTGACCGCTACAGAATTTAAATTATAAAATATTATATAAATTATTTTTATAATATAGCCAGGTGGTTTAGCTCACCTGGCTCCTCACCGGCTTCGATTTCCTTTGAGAACGAATTGGGAGATGGGAGATATAAGGTTGGCTTGGAGATAACTCTTGGAGTGTTTGGGGACTTGGTGAACTAGCATATAACTACTAATAACTAACATTGCCGATCAAAAGGTACATTCGTAAAATTGAATCCGTCTAGATTGCTATTGTGTCCAACAATTGTTCAAATCCTGGAGGATTTGGATTAGGAATTTTCAGAATACATCAAAATAGAAAATGGTTTACAAATATACTACTCCTAATTATGTCATTTTAAGTTTTAAATGCTAATTAACACTCATGTTCAAAATGTCATTTTGATATTTTAAAAAAATTAATGACAAAAGTATCCTTAATTATTAATAAATATTAATCATATGCTACTAAACATAATTACCAAAACACAATTGCAAAAAAGTCAATAGAGGTATGTATGAAATAATGGAATGAAAAAATAAATAGAATGATATTTTTATTATGCAAATAGTTTAAAACACGGAACAAGCAAAGTTTTCAGATTTTTTTTTTCCCCGAAAATAAGCGAAGTTTTCAGGAAAGAAATTGAAAAACTATACGTACTAATAATTTGAAAAACTTAAGCATCATAACTATAATTAATAATAAATTAAAAAAAACTATACGTACTAATAACAAAAACAAGAATGAATTGCTTTAAACAAAGGTCCAAGAGGGTAAAAAACTAGAGAAAAACATATTCTTATTATAGTCAAGCTCAACAATGCCAAAAAGAAGCATGGAAAACAAAATGGGCAAAGAAATCAAATGTAAGCAGGACAAAAATCCGAGCTTGAACTTAAAATCAACAGAAGTAGTATGCATACATTACACTAACATGTGTTATATATCACTTGTAAAAGTAAAAGAATCAAGAATGATCTCTACGCATTATACACATTCTTTAATTCATCCTCAAGTTAGATGCTATTGGATTTCTTGGGTATGATTATCAGAAATCCCATCCTTTTCGAGTAGTTTTATTAGCTTTTCTATCTGTCTTCTATAAACGGGCATAAAATGATCAGCAATCATCGTTTGTGAGAGCCTTAATTTACTATATAAAGTCCGAGGAGTGAGAAATATGGCGACCTCCGTCTCTTCCTCCTGCCCGTCATCCGACTCACTCGACCCGTTGCTCTGGTCCGAATCTTCCACAACTAGGGTTACAATGTGCATTATCTTCCCGGCTGGGAAAAATCTGTGTACCTCCTTCGTATTAGGAATCGAGCTTTGAGACTGAGCATCGCTTACCTCTGCTATCGCTGCCTCCTCTTCTTCCCGTATTTCTTGTACTGTATCAACTTCGTCGGGCCCCGCCTCTTCATAAAGCTCGCGCTCGATTTGTTGCCACAGCTCTACCTCTGTCATACGATCTTGGAACTTTGCACCGTCCATGATATCGTCACCCTCGGAGTCAGTACTATCTTCAAGGGTAACCTCAGCCGTGTGATTATCTGAACTCGAAGATAGGGGAAGCTCTGTAGTGGTTTCCTCTATACTAGTGAGGAAAGGCTTGGAGGCGTCTCGTTGTGTCGAAGATGATTCTGAAGGGTCTTCCGTCACATCACAATTCATCTCGGTTGTTGAAGGTCTACGACGAGGACCTATGCATGACCATGACCGCAGGCTGGGGCCTGGGCGTGCCCAAGCCGCTTGGGCCATACTCTGAGCTCTCTTCATAACAACCTATTTTGCCAAGAAAAAAGCCTCAGTACAACTATTAAACAACATTCTAGAACCATGTCATATCTGAAGCTTTGGACTGGGGTGTCAATAAACCAGAAAAAAAAAAACAAGAGAACTATTGACAATGGAAAGCTCATCTTTTCCATATTGTGAAATAGAAGCAATTTAAAGGGAAGATATGTGGACCTGTGTACGACTTGAAACTGGGCGGAGTATTGCACCCGCACCAGCTACTTTTGCTTTAGCAGTGGCCATGGAAGGAAGACGAGAACCTAAGGCTGAAGCAGAGCGATAAACCGTACTAAGTATTCTGGTACGTTCAATTTGATTCCTCAGATCATTCAACCAAGCAGATGCTGTAACCTGCAAAGGATAGCATCTTTTAGACACTTAAAACACCCTGGAAATGGAAAGCTCAGATGCGATTCAGGTGAGGCTTAGAAAATTGTAATTTGAATGAATCTCAAAGCTAAAAGCTACTATCTCCACATAAATCTTTGTACTTCAACTCAATTTCAAAGTCATATTCACAAGCGCACATCTATCTAATGCATGGCACATACTTCCATCAGCATCAAGGAGTTTAATGATTAAAATTGTGTCCTAGTCTGTTGGAAAGAGCTCAATGCACAAACATAATCCAAGACAAATCTTAAGCCATTTCTCACAAACTTTCTTGTAAACGAGCTCAATGTGCAAACATAATCCAAGTCATCTCTTAACAGAAGCTATTTCCCATAAATAAAACTTAGAATCCATAAGAAAGTTTATACAATCGTAATTGTACCTCAGCACGCAAGTCATCAACAGATGCAGCCGAAAATGTGGGCACTAAATCAGCTCCATTAATTACAGAAGTAATGCAGTCATTTCCCGATTCAGCCAGTTCCCATGTCATACAAGCAGCTGTATAAGATCACAAAAGAAGTGCCAATAATGAATTGCCATTTGCCAGAGATAAAAGCATATCCCCAACAAAAAAGTAGACTCATTCCACTTCAAAGGAGAATATGAAGATGACAAAAACTGAATCAAAATGTCTTAGTAAGAAAAGTGAACCTGGAGCAAATGCAAAACAGATAGCAGAGGATAATTCTTTCCTTTCACGCAAAATATATGTTAAAAGCGCAGCAGTCCCACCACCAAGAGAATGACCAACAATCTGTAAATACAACATAAAATAAGTCAAGTAACTCCAACAAATAGAGAAAAAGTAAAAACTTAACTGTGTAATGTATTGATACTCTATTTGTGAAGAGATGTCTATAACGAAGAAGATTATTAACAAGGTAATAGAATATTTCCATCAAACAGTTCTACTGAAATACGCATACAAAGCAATGTGCAACAGAAGCCAACTTCAGCTTCTCAACAAGTTAATTTTCCCAGAACATGCATGCACACAAACACCACTTAAGGAAAAAAAGTTCTTTTCAGATATTCCAATACGTACTCAGAAGAATATACACATAAAAATGCATGATGATCAGAATTCTGAAGCAGATACAAGCTGTCTGAAAACATGTGATTTGAATATTTTGGGTATGAAAAAAAAAATCTAGACAAAATGTTACCTTAAGTTTGTACTCAGGATGAGTGTTAAGTGCTGTAAGAAGACAAGGAGTTGCAAGCTTAGCAATCCATCTAGCAGCGGCAACCATTCCACCATGAGCATAGCCTAAAACCAAGTTGCTGACTCCTCCCTCACACACCACTGAATGATGGAATGGTACTACAGCTCCAGTAACAGCAGTCAAAGTGTCCTTGATACTATGAGTTCCACGGATCAGTAGTAGGAAAGTTTTTGATTTGTGGTCAATCAAGATAGTAAATGCTGGCTTTAATATCTGCAACAATACTAAATCTGTCACCAGAAGAAACATGCAATACTGAACTATTCTTCTCCAGCTCAGGCCCTAAAAGGTTACAAAAGGAATATTGACACACAAGGAAATAACAATTTAATAAAGAAAACTTACTCCAGCTTTAGGTTCTTGGAGGATAACATCTTCTTGAGAATAGCCAGTCTCCTCCAGAAACAAAGGAAATGTTTTCTTGGAGAAATGCCAACATAGAGTGAGCAAATTTAGTAGATACCTCAGCTCAGCAGCAATTTCAGATCCTTTAAGCTGTATGCTATCTTTACCTCCAAATTCTCGGCCAACATGTAAGTTCCCCTGCAGAGTTTTCTTAGCTTTTAACTCAGGTTCATAAAAGCATTAAAATGACAATAGAAAGTTTAACGAACAATTTAATTGGCTTTCACAAGAAATAGAGAAGAAAGACTAAAACATTTTGATGAGTGAATGATCTCATACAACTATTTTAGGTAACCCAAATATCTTATACTTCAACAAAAAAGCTTTCAGGACAGAGTTTAACAAAGAAAAAATTAATTCTATATTATGGAAGCCATCTCTTTTTGTGATGCAGTTTTCACAACATACGTGCCTACCAAGGATATTTTTCTCTTTGCCAAATCCAAAAGCATCAGATGTCCATGTGTGAAGTGAAGATTGACAGATAATCTGCTCATATAGGCTTTATGCAATTAATAGAGAGGTTTCTTATCTCGAAGGTGGACCTGATATGATGTGTTAATTCAGTTTCTGTAAAAGGTTGAAATTGGATAAATCCTAAGTTCATAACAAAGTAGTAGACTTTATCCTTACTCCAACAATACCTGGCACTCTCAATCTATTCTCATTGACATTGTACACACTTTTGGTGCTATTTTGTTTATCCTGCTTAATCTTATTGATTGGGTAATGATAACTTCTTACCTCACCCAAAATATTTGTCTAAGACTCTTAGGCTAAACAATCAGTGATAGGTAGCTCAAGGGTCCACTTCAAATTTACAAGGGATATTCATTTATTATAGGTCTAGACTGTTGGATAGAAAATAAAAACAATGGAGCAAGTTTCAGGAAAGGTCAGTGTAACATCATTTATCAACAAAAAGACACCTCCCTATACACTATATAGTTGCTGTATGATGTCGACCACACGATTTTGTATCCCATTTCATCTAATTGCTTGGCTAATAAGAATTCTTACCTCACAAAGTATTTTCTCTATCTAAGTGTTACAAACAGTAATTAGTAAGTCATCGGTCCACTTTCAAGTTAAAAGTGAGATTCATTTCTTATAGGTGAAAATAGCCAGACAGAAGTAAAATAATGAAGCACATCGACTATCAACAAATTCTGCAGGAAAAATGCTAGGTGTACTTCACATATCAACAGAAACATATATAAATATAAGTTGTTGTAGAATGTCAACATTGAGTATTTCATGATTGTGCATCCAATTTCATCTCTTTACTAGCACAACACTAAATTCTTATCTCACTCAACAAAGGGTATTTGACTATTGAAGTTAAAATTTTCCAATTGGGAGGTTCAATTTTTATAAGTGTAGGTAGTTGGTTAGGAATTGAAGCAATGAAACATGTCACACATACAAACACATTCAACAGGAAAAATGCAAGATGTGCATCACTTTTCAACAAAAAACATACCTGCCTTTTTAAAAGAAAACTGATGCCAAAAGCCAAATCACCAATAGGCCACTTCCCTAATGTCTCTGAATAAGTGAATCTAAGGGTCTCAGATAGAGTTGATATTGTTTCTAACCACGTTGCAGGAGCTTGTATGAGTCTATGAGAAACTCTATCAATCCCTAATGGAGCTTGACTATGCACCTCATTTCCATTTTCATCATCATCGTCCTCGCGAATTGTTTGACCTGTTTGCATCTTCTTATTCAATGTATAATACAAAAGTGCAGCTGCACCCGCTGCCGTTGCCATTGTGGCTGTGGCCATGATTCTTGGATCCCTGCAACAAAAAAAGATCAAAGATGCAGTAGCTTAACTAAAATTGCATTGAAGGAAGATTTCTTCAATGTTCTCCAACACCAATATGTAAGGAAATTATGAATTTGAAGGCAAGCATTTGAACTATAGCAAGACACTAGACGCTTAAAAGAAACTAAAAAGCTAACTGCTTACATCCTTCCTTCAATTTCCAACAAGCTCAAACTAGAAGCCACTTCTAAACCATTAGCAAATCATGTCTAAGGATACGTACAAAGAGTATAACTAAGAAAATGGACGCACCATCTTACTCGTTTATCATATTTAGACACGAATAACAGAAAAATAGATATTTGAATCCTTCGTCCTAGATTCAAATGCTAAGCAAACAACAAAACCTCCGAAATTCTTCAGCTACTGAACTTACATTGATACAACGATTAAGCTAGTATGAGAGCAAAGCAGATAAGTGTAAATGTAGAAATCTTCGATCTTCTCAGATTACGGTACTACTGATCCACTGAACGTAGCAAGAATAACAATCATCAACCAAAAACATTCCCGCCCCTTGAAAACAAAATTTGATTAAAATACTAACCCTATATATTTTAGAGCACCACGTCTGTCGTGACAATGAACCCACAAAAAACCCGATTTTCCAATCCCTACAACCCCCACCCCCCAATAAATTAATTTTTCGAAACTCAAACCTAAAAGCCAAGAAATTAACATGAACCTAATTGAAGTCTGGAAAACAAAAACCCTAGAAAAAACTCAACTTCGATAGGCATTGAAAACCTATAAAACCACGATTACTTTCCTACGAAGAATAGGGAAATAATTAAAAAAGAAAAACAAGAGTAAAAAAACTAAAATTCATTATACAAAAGTACTTACCGACCTGAATTGGTGGATGGTTTTCGAGAGAAATTAGATATTGGATGGCGATGATTTATCTTCGAATATACGGATGCGGAAATTAAGCGAACAAGCAAAGTCTTAAAAGAGAATTTTGAGGTGCAGTAAGCCCGAAAAGTGAGGGTATAAAATCCCTTGCTTTATTCCAAAATTGGGGTAAATTTGGATTTGGATTTTGGAAGAAGTAAAGATTTGAGGCAAAAAAGGTTCAGCGTGATGCCGATTTTTCGTTTTCTTTGTTTGCCTTAATCTGCAAGTTCTCTTTTCTTCAAGCGATACACACAGCTGGTCTTTTTATATTTTTGGTTTCATTTATTGAAGAGATCATATTTGTAAAAATAATATTTAATTCTGTCTAATTTAGTTACGTAACAAGAGATATCTCCATTTATTTAAATTTTCTTTATTAAATTAGTAATATATGCATTATACAGACAAAAAAAGAAATATAGCTTTAAAATATAAAGTCAATAATAACTCTGTATGCCAGTATTTTAATTAATTTCATAACTTCATTATATATATATATATATGTGATACTTTTATTTAATTAAAGATGTGTTAAAATAGAATTGTCAAAGTAGATAAAATTTGAATTCTTTATCAAAATAAAATCAGTTAGGGTATGTTTGTTTTGGGACTATCACGGATGGACGTAGGACTTTGCGATCACATCTTTACATGAGTTTGGGATATAACATCCGGATTTCACATCCCAAATTCAATCCACACCTAAAAACACCTATTAAACCTATTATTACTCTTTCCAACACAACACTCATAAAATATATATTATACCTATAAAATCAATCATTATCACACTTTGATTTGACATAAAGTAACATCCTACCCTACTAAAATTCCAAAACAAACACATATTTTTACTATTCATCAAAATTTTCATATCTCAAAATTTTAAAGTCATGACTTCCCACGACCCTTAATCCCAAAACAAACGTACCCTTAGCTTTTTCAATACTGATTGATAAAGTAGTCGGATTTCTCAATATCGTGGGTTGATGTGGTCAACATCGGCTATCTTTGCCTAAAAAGCGTTCCAATCAATCTTAAGGGAGCTGATTGGGGGATCGTTTATTATGTGTTGATGTGATTCCTTCATCACATGTCTCTCATTCATTTTGTGTACATATATGTACGTTGGTGCAGGGAATAATGTGTGAATTGTAACGTATAAAAGATATCAAATAATAATATTATACTCCTCCCCTCTCGTTATAAATTTCTCGTTGTTTTTTGACATGCGAATTAAGGTAAAATTGAAAAAGTATAAGTGGTGTGATGAAAAAAGTAAAAAATATAAGTGGTGTGATAGAGAAAAGTGAAAAAATAATGAAAATTGTGTAAATACTAAATAGTATTGAAAATAATAATAAATAAGTGAATAGTAGTTTTCAAAAAAGGTAAAAAAATAGTGAGCAACATATAGTGGAACGGACGAAAATAACAACATGAGCAACTTATAGTGGGACGAAGGTATAATTATATGAAGAAAAAAAAGTTAGGTGAATTTTGGGAGAAAAAAAAAATTTGATAAGAAAATAAACACCTTAAATCTTTACTGAATCAACAAAATTTCAGTTTAATCTTAACTTTTATTTTTCATCTTTTTAAAAGATTCTTTAACCTAAAATATCAACTCCCCGTGTCCCAAATTGCAAAGATAAGAAAGAAAATGTATAGTAATTTTATTTAATGAAAAAATGACATGAAAAATTTTGAGTAAGTCTTGTGTGAGACCATCTCATGACATAAAACTTATACTTATTAATAAAAAATTATCATTTTTAAAAGATAATAAAATTTTAATAAAACATAATAATAATTTTGTTAAAATTTCATCACTTTTTAAATGTGACAACTTTTTATTAATAAGTGACATATATCATGTAATGAAAAAAAAATTCATTATTTTTATAAATTTGAATAAGTCAAAAAAAAAACCTGATTGATAATAATAATAATAAGACAAACACTTATATACAAATTTCTATGGATCTAAGATCCGTAGAAATATCCATTTTATAAAATTTGCGGGTCTAAACCGGGTCGAGTCGAATTTGAGTATTTTTTTCCAAAATTCGCTTAGCTTGTGATATTCGCTCCCAAGTATGTTACAATTGGGGCAAATGCATGTTACTTTAAGGCAAAACGTGTGTTATAACCAGATTAAATATTATTTTCTACACATATTCATTTATTTTTGTAGAAGTAAATATTTTTCATGCAATGTAACACATGTATATGTTACATTGTATGTGTAACACATATTTATTCTTAATAAAAATATATTTTATCCTATAGTAACACATATATGCTCATATAATAACACAAATTGAGGAACAAATATGTGTTACAATTAGAGTAAATATGTATTACTCCAAATTTATGTTACACTTGGAGTAAATTTGTGTTACTGCAAATGTGTGTTACAATTAGAGTAAATGTGTGTTACTGCAAATGTATGTTACAATTAGAGTAAATGTGTGTTACTGCAAGATCAAATGTGTGTCATTGTATGCACAAACATTTATTTATCCTTATAAAAATATATATTATATTTTATATAACATATATAAGGTATTAAATGATGTATTAAGTACATGAATAACATATTATTAACATAAATTAACAAAGAGAATAAAAAATAAATTAAGTAACACATATTTATACTTGCAGAAATACATATTTTCTTTATAGTTACTTGAAAAGTACAAAAAATTATTTTTTTAAGAATTAGTAACACAGATTTTGTTTAATTGTAATACGTCTTTGCCAAAATTGTAACATACCTTGGAGCGAAAAAACATATTATTAACATAAATCAACAAAGAGAATAAAAAATAAATTAAGTAACACATATTTATACTTACAGCAATACATATTTTCTTTATAGTTACTTGAAAAATAAAAAAATTATTTTTTTAAGAATTAGTAACACAGATTTTGCCTAATTGTAATACGTCTTTGCCCAAATTGTAACATATGTGGGAGCGAAAAAACCTGGAACTACAAGTTGCGCAAATTTTGGAAAAAAATGTCCAAATCTGACCCGTCCCTATTTAGATCCGCGAATTTTTCAAAAATAGATATTTCTACGGTAGAAATTTGTACACAAGTGTTACTCTAATAATAATAATAATAATAATAATAATAATAATAATAATAATAATAATAATAATAATAATAATAATAATAATAATAATAATAATAATAATTTTATGCTTTCCTTTCCTTTTCGTTTCTTATTATTATTATTTGATATCTTTCACCATCACAAATTTGTATATTACTTATACAAGAGAAGATACTGAAAAATAAATTAAGGAGGAGAAATGCAATTGTGCACATTGTTATGTGCACCAACATCCGTATGAAAAAAAAATTGTATGAAATTGAGTTCACAATATATTCGGTTTGTCAATTATCATTATTATAAATGTACACTATATTATTACGTATATTCACTATCACTGTTATACATATAAATTATCATTGTTAAAAATTCAAATATATTTTTATAACAATGCTAATATATATGAACAACAATAATAATGATTATATATAATATTGAGTGATATGAGTTTATGTAAACTCGTGTTCACAAGATACATACTCCATACATATATGTACACAAATTAATGAGCGAGATGTCTTCATATGATCAACAATCCATGAATTGATGGAGACCTCACATCTAGAGATGTTAAACGGGCCGCGGGCTGGCGGGCCGGTCCGTTTAACCCTGTTTTTTACAGGGTTAGGTCCGAGCATATGGCGGCCCGTATAAAACCGGGTCTTTTTGGCCCAGACCGGTTAGCCCGCCAGTTAACCGGGCTGGCTCGGTAGCCCGAATTTTTTTTTATTAAATTAAATAATTAATATATAATATAAGTTAATTAAATTGGAAAGTGATTGTGGGATGTGGAGGTGTGGGTCGTGGGCCTTTGTACTGTGGCTGTGGGCTGACCTGATTTCTCCTCACTTGTGTTACGTAATTGTAAACTTTTTTAATTATATTTTTATTAATTATTAATTACTAATTCATTATTAACTAATAACTTAACTACAGATTAAAATAGAAAATAAGTAAATAAGTTAGATCTCAATTAATTCAAAACTTTTAGGGATGTGTAAAATTTAGTTATTAAATAATTAGTTTTATTTTATATTAAATTTTAAATTTGTAAAAAAAATTTACCCCGAACCCGTTAGTGGCCCGTTTAGCCCGCGGACCGCTAGGGTTAGGGTTAGATCCGAACATATAACGACCCGTTAAGGATGAACCGCTAAGGCCCGGGACCATTTAGGCCCGAAACCCTGTAGGGCTGGCCCTGTAGAATTAGAGCCAACCCTTTTAGCATCTCTACTCACATCAACACATAAATGGTGCCCCCAAGTCTATTCCCGTATAATGTTTTCTTGACAAAGGTATCTAATGTTGGTCATGTCACCGGTTGGTATTGAGGAATTCAACTGGCGCACTTGTCGGTATTAAGAAAGCCATCTGGTTTTATTTTGATAATAAATTCAAAATTTTCCCTACTTTGACAATTATATTTCAAAATATCTTCAATTAAATAAACTTGCACACACACATATATATATGCATGTAGTAAAATTCATTTGTTATAATAATTATGTATTCATTATATCTGTTGATGAAATTTTTGTTGATTGTGATTAATGTGGCATTAGATATTAAATCTCACCAACAATTTAATTAAGAGATTACTCAAATTAAAAGAGAACATGAGGAGAATGAATTTTATCAACAATAATGATGTTTTTGTATGTATAAGTACAACATATAATTTAAATATATTTTTAGTTAGTTAATTTTTTATTAAATAATTATAGTTTATACTAAATATTTATGATAGTTTAGTGTTAGATATTCAGTGTAATTAACCCTAATTATTTAGTGAAAAATAAAATACTCTCGAGTTGCAAGATGCTCTATAGTCTTACCTTTTTTTTTTTATCAATAGATTGTAATTTTATCTACTAAGAATATATTTGTTTTGTGGATTAAGAGATTTTTTTTGTCCCATTTATAATGGGATTGATTCGTACAGTATCAATCCATAAAAAGGAATAATTACTTTTCTCTCATATTCATAAAAATGAGTATTACTAGACTATTTTTCAATTAAGTATTTTACTATTTAAATTAATTAATACTATGAAAATACAAATCTAGTATGTTTAGTGTGAAATTTATATAAATCACTTTATTATAATTTTTAATAGAAAATTTCACCTTTATAATACTACTATCTTTTATAACATTCAACTCATACTCATTGGTGAAAACAACTGTATCTTCTAAAATTTATACTATTTAAAGAAAACAACAATTACTCATTAATAAAATAATGCATACCTTTTAAAGCGATTCATGTACAAAATATTTTCACTCTATATTTTGCCTAATTTAAAGGTCAATTTATTATGTTTTATTATCATATGATCTAAAATCTCTTATTATCAGAAGAATAAAGTGTCAAACGAAATAATTTCATATGAGAATTCAATTCTTAGACATAGTCTTAATTTTGAGGTGTCCTAAATCAAAATTAATAATTTTGATTTTTTTCTAAATTTAAGATCCAATTTGATTACTTCCGTCTCAATTTAGTTATTTTAATTCTTTTTATAAAAAGCTCAAAATATTATAACTTCATTATTTATAGTTATTTTTTAAAGTATAATATATCAAATATTTTTTTGGGTCACCTACATATTGGTTCAAAAAAATCACTATATTTACAAAGAGTAAGTCTCTTTTGCACCAGTTACACTTTGCAACTCAAGTTCATTTTTGAAAAGTTAAACAAAATATAAAAAGTTAAATCATTAAAGATACATTTTTCAGTAATAACATGTGTAACTTTTCAGTAGTATTTTGTTTAACTTTTCGGAAATGAAATTGAGTTGTACGATGTAATTGGTGCATACAAGACTAAGTCATTTACAAATTGGTTTAAAAAATTTGCACGGTAGTATTTTTTTTTACATGAGACCAATATGTAATTTTTGTCAATTTGCTGAATCATATTCCTATTTTTTTTACTTTACACTTAAATTTTTTTTCAATCTATTTATTTGAACGATGAACTAAAAGAAATATTAAAGACTAGTACAAAATTCTTCCCTAAATTGTCAAAAGACAGAACTCACACGAGTCACGAGCAAAGTCGAAATCTTTAAAACGTATTAAGAGAAAAAAAATGAAAAATCCCATTCAGAGATCCATAAAGTATGGCACAAGCTGAAAATTCCCGAGTAATATTTGGGATTGGGCCCTTCAGAATTTAGGGTTTCTCTCTCAGATCTGATCCTCAACTAAAGTCAACTCCAAGTACCATAATTATAGAAAGCCCTTTTCCCCTTTTTTCGAATCAGGGTTTATTATCGAAATACAGACGATTTTCAATCTTTTCCTGTTTTGGCTCGAATTAGGGAGGCGGGGTGGCATAAGGTGGAAATTTTAGCCGCCAATGCAATTTTGTTTCTTTGAAATTGATTAATTTATCGGTGAAATCTTGGAGGATAACGAAAAGATTGAAGCTTAGTTATGAGTTCGTCAATGTCATGGGCGGGCCCGGAAGATGTTTATCTATCTACCTCTCTGGCTAGTTATCTTGACAGTAAGTTTTGTAGTTATATGTTACTATTTTAGTGAAGGTTATTAGAAATTTGGGGCAAATTGTGCAATTTTGGGTTATTTTGTTTTAGATATATTTGGTGATTTTGAACTGTGAAATTGGTTCTCGAAGTTTCTCGAGGCACGAAAGGGTGGGGTAGGGATTGTGGAAATTTGCATTCTGCGTTTAATATTGGGGTTGAGTTTGATTTTCTTGAAATTATATTCTTGATGGGGACCTAACAGTTGTTTTAGTGCTTCTATTGAATAGGTTTTGTGTTTTGAGGTGATGTTATGGCATTATGTTTTGGCTTTCATTTGATGAATAATGTGGGAAGATTGTATAGCTAATATACGTTTTTCCATCTTAATTTTGCTGTCATATATACTGCCCTAGTTTTTCAAATGTGCATGTAGATGTTGAGGGTTAAAAAAAAGGGTCTTGGTATATTGGCATTCTCTTCCTACTACTACTTTTGTTACATGGATCGAACCTTAGAAAGAATATTAAGTGGTTAAAAGCATAACTACAAAACAGGAAAACCTGTAATTTCAACTCTAGATAGACAGAATAATTATCACCTTGTTGCATTAACCGATTGTTGCCGACATCTGAAGGATTTTCTAGAGCACATTTCACATGCATCACTCCGGTGAGGAAGTTTTGCCATGATTTTCACTTTAGTTTATCATTGACCAAGTTTTTCAAATTCCGAGGCACAGATAGGAACATGAACGAATGACATTGTGTCAAAAGAAATTCTACCAACATTTGCTCTATTAGAGAGATGAGAATTTGTCTGTTCATGATCATTTTGCCTATATTAGTCTTTATCAGTGGTGAAAACTAAGCTATTTTCTCCCTTTCATTCTCATGTCATTTTATATTATATAAACTGTCTCTATATTTTTCATGGAATTGTAGGAAAACAAACATTCTTGGCTTGATTCTGACATTTTAGTATACACATTTTTGGGATATCTCAAATCCCTGCAGTGAGCATTAGATATTTGTTTCCGTTTATGGGTGGATCTATGAAGTTTCTTTAGTTGCAGAGATAACCTTTCATTCTGAACACGATTGCTTTCTTGATGGAAGGTTTTGAACTCCCTTTTCCCCCTACATCCGTTCCAACTCTGATTGAACAACCATGTTTTAGTTGATAATGGTTTTTTTTTTTCACGGGATATCTTACATTTTGAGGGTTTTGCCTTTTTCCAGGGAAAATTCTTGTATTACTTCGAGATGGACGTAAACTGTTGGGGATTCTACGTTCCTTTGATCAATTTGGTATTGATTTTGAATCATCATTTACTTGAACCGCTACTGAGTGTCCTTACTTTATTGTTCAACTAACAGGGTTCCACCATCTTATGTAGCTAATGCTGTCCTAGAAGGTGCATGTGAACGTATAATTGTTGGCGATCTATATTGTGACATTCCATTAGGTCTATATGTAATCCGTGGTGAAAATGTTGTCTTGATTGGGGAGCTGGTATGTGATGTTATGTTTTGCAGAACTTCATATCCTTAATATTCTTCTTCTTTTCTCCTTACATAAGATGCGCTATGATTGGTCAGGACCCCCTGAAAAAGGAGCTTCCCCCAACTATGACTCTTGTTTCAGAACCAGAGATAAGAAGAGTAAGTCTACTTTCATTCTCTTCGTACGTCCGCGTCTGTATCTTTGCAGAAATATACTTCTCTCTATTCGTAGACATCCAAGTAATGACTAATGATATAGTACTGTCTGAGTGAATCACATCTAATGTTTTTGTCTTTTGACTCTTTCCGTGGACTATAAAATAGTAAAATACAATCTAGTTAATAACGTAGTTGAATGACTAACAAAAAACAGATTTTTCAATTCTTGAGTCAGTGAGAACTGAGAAATTTAGCAACTCTGAGCATCTTCTTTGTAAGAATGATTTGTGCCGTCATTATCATATCCATTTTGGAGAGGTTAGGTCCTATATATAAAATTAGGTTTGCTTTTCAATTCTCATGGTTGAACACCCCGCCTTACATTTGCTTTAACGAATTGGGTAGCTTATGAACCCTCCTCCCTATGCCTCGAGGTTTGTCCAAATTACTACCAGAACCATGTGGTTTTGAATAATTACCAAATACCCCCCTTGAAATACCAATTTTTTTGTTTGATTGATCGGATGTGTTTTCTCATGTTTGCATTGATAGATTATTTAGTGATTTTGCATTATTTGTTAGCAAATAAAATTTTTGGTCTTTGTATGTAGGGGATATTTAGTAATATTCAACCCATTTGGACAATGGAGTTTTTATAATTTACCCCAGCAAATTAAACTTAGTATTGTGTAGCACCATTTGCTTGTCCTCACAGATTCTGTATCATCGCAGGTCACATTTTCCATAGATGCTTTAGTCTATTTCTTTTAAGTGATTTAAAATTATCGACAATATTTATTTACCCTTTGGTCGAGCCATGAAATTGCACTTTCCATCTTTGATGTAGGATATCGACCCTTTCATATATAGGTTTCTTACTTACATAGCCATGTGTGCTTTTTAGTTATTGAACATGTGCTTCATATATTTTGTGTTTGCTCAGGCACAGAAAGTTGAAAGAGATGCTTCAGAGCTCAAGGGTATGATGAAAAAGAGGATGGATTTCCTCGATATGGATTAACATACAAGTTTGCTGCGGCTACTTCTACTTCTCGATTTTGCTGATGCAGCATTGCCAGAATTGTCAAATTTACAGTCCTCTGTAGCATTCACAAAATTTAGTACTGCAATAAAACAGATAAGTTGATTTCTCTTAGACATTTCGATTATGATTTATCTCCATCATCCATCTTAGTGATCCAGTGGGAAAGAATTTGAGATGAAATGGCTATTTGGGATTAGATGGTGTAATCTAAATCCGAGGTTCTTCCGTATATTTTGTTTCTGGGAGGACTTCGATTTCTGCTTCTTGTTGGTTGTTTGTATAGACTAGTAATGGGTGTGGCATGGCACCGTGTTCTTTTGAATTGACATAATCGAACCCCCCCTTCGTTCATGTAAACTGAGATTATATTAGTGCTTGCTATTTTTCTGTCTGAACCAGAGGGAGGCAAGTTAAACAATGTGCTCCTTTTATTTCAGTGTGTTTTAATCCATCGTATGCTAGACGAATCAAGATTCAAACGAAAAACGACAACGTATGCCTGATCTTGTACAATGGTCAGTGTGAGCAAGTCCAGCTGGCTCCGAGCTACCCAAATAATCCCAAAACTCGACTCGAACTTGATCGGACCTATATTGAAGTTGCAATGTTACTCTGTATTTTTTTAGAGCCTCATGACCGTATACGTTTTATGCAGCAGGATTCAGGAAAGATAAGATTTGTTTGTCCAAATTTGTTATGAAATTCGTGCGACAAACTCGAATTTTAATCAATTAATTATATAGGCAATGTGTTGGGAAAAAAAAAAAAAAACCTCGTAAGTATTCCAACCGACAAAAACATAGTTCTAGTTTTGTTACATCATTAGTACTTATTAGATATAGTTGGGGTTAACTGTCCCCGGGGTTTCACTCCACTGCAGCCGGTTGCACCAATCTTTGGCTAAATATTTCAATTGAAGTCCAATTATTTAATATTGTCTTATATATATATATATATTAAATGATACATTCTGTTATTTTCAAAGTCGTTCACCAATTTTATTTTGAAAAATAAATAACAATCATAGATAAATAAAAAAAATTCATAATATTCTAACTTTTTTTACATTATATACTTTTTTTTTAAAAGTATTAAATTTTGTGCTCGTGTGAATAGCATTGGAGATGGTCTCACACTATAATAGTTATTTATCCTATTCGACAAATACACACGATAGCTTTATTTAGCTATATAACATATTTAATTTTTAGAAGTAAAATCAATTAAATCTATCGATATTTATTTGTGCTATTTAGAATAGTTCAAAATTCAATGAGTTACTGTAAAATCGTCTCATAAATTAAAATAAGGGTGCAATTATTCATACCCCAAATTCCTCTAAACATACCCCATTAATAAATATATTCAATTTAAAATGAAAAAATAATTTAAAATACTAAACATACCCCATTTTTCACTAATATACCCTTTTTATTTTATTTTTGACTTATTTTTCTTCTCTCATGTTCTAACTAATATACCCTTTTTCAATTTTGATCTCGTCTTCTTCTCTCTCAAATCGTGTTAATGTTCCACAATTAAAAAGAAATAAGGCAGTGCGTTGCCATTTTTCTGCTATAAGAACTGAAACTTTGCATTAATTGTCATTTTATCTGTTGCAACCGAATAAAATTTTAAAAGAATTCACTAGACGAACGCCATGTCTTCTTCTCCACGTTCCTTCAGATCTCACGGGAACTTTTTTTTCTCCGCCTGAAAAAAACCATTCTCCCCAATCCAAAATTTCATAATTTTCAACTTTTTGTATCGTCATAAAAAATACGGCTAGATTAGTTTGATGTCACTAACAAAGCATAAAAAATGAGACTGAATTGATCTGTAAATCGTGTACGTGGATAAAATATGAATTGATCACCAACATAAAAATTTAAGACTGCGTAGAGCTGTAGAATGGTTTCGATGACTCAATGAATATAACAATTAGAACATGAGAGAGAAGAAGAATAAGGCAAAAAAGAAAAAAATGGTATATTAGTAAAAATTGGGGTATGTTTAGTATTTTAAATTATTTTTCATTTTAAATTGAATATATTTATTAATGGGGGTATATTTAGAAAAATTTGGAGTATGAATAGTCACACCCTTAAAAATAATTAAACAAAATATAATTTATTATCACTTTACTAAAAAATGAATCTTAATTTATATAATTTTATGTTATAAAATGATCTCAAATAAATTATTATAAATCCAATTATTTTGGGACCGACTCAAATCAATGTTAGAATAATTTGGAACCAATTAACTAAATGTGTCCAAAGTGAAGAGTAAGTGAGAAACCGTGGTCTCGTGGTAGAGGAGCAGATCCTCCAGCTCTTAGTTAAGTCAAAATACAAATTTAACCACAGTTAAGGAACCTGACTAATCTCTGCTCTCGACTCTATTCGCCTTCACCGTTTCAGCCTCTCTCTCTCTCTCTCTCTCATCAGATCCAGACGCGTGAGCTCAAGTCAATTGCAGGTGGCAGCAATGGCGCGCTTGAGCTTCGCGATTTCCATTCTTCCCCTTGTGGCGGTGCTATTGTTCTGTACTTTCCGCATTGAGGCGTCGGTGCATCAGTACACCGGGGAGAAATTTGTCGGCAAAGGAAATGCGTTCGTTGTCCATGGCGGAAGCGAGGGGATGCACTTTTCTGCCCCTGGACTCAACGAGTCATCCCCCGGAGACTCCTTTATTCGGTGAATATTTCGTTACTTTTCGCTGAATTGAGTGTGTTCTGTTTTTTCGTTTTGGAGTTTGCATGATTGTTTGATTTTTGTCTTTTAGCTTGGAGTTTGTATCCATTTGTGTATAGATATCTGTTCATTTTCAAATTGATGTTTCAAGATGTTGGTAATCAGCATATAACGAGATCATGCAAGCATTCAGCTTTGGGGGGGTAAATATTAGGATTTTCCTTTTCACTATTTGGTCTTTTTTGAAGATTGTCCCAGAAACTTGATCGTGCTTTAAGTGGTGAATCTTAGTTAATCCATTTAAAATCTTGAGATAGCATTTACAGATTTTGTGTAATGGTAGTGCTACATTTAGATAAAGTGTCGCCTTATTGCAATGAGCTTAAATATGTGGGGATCCATATTTTGTAAACATTGTGCCCTAAAAGAAAGCACTTGACTGCTGCCCTTTTTGTTTTAGATTTGGGATTTGCATTGTTGTTCAAAATTTTGGCAAAGTAGCTGTTGACTTGTGCTTAAGCTAATTTTTGGATGTACCATTTAACATAATCTGTTTCAAATGAAAGCTTTTGAGTGTGATAAATCTGATGGACAATATTGTGACTTGTGATTGTGGATAGGTGTAACAACTTCTTTTTTCCCCCCAAACTAATGGGCCATTGGCCCTGTATTTGGATCAATATCAAGAGAGAATTATTTTGTTTTGCATGCATTAGCAGTTTGAGATCTGGAAGCTGGGTTAATCGATTGGGTAGGCTGAAATGTTTAATCAGATTCTTCCCGCTTCTAGAGGAAAAGAATGCTTTTTCCTTTTTATAATTTCAAGTTTTCCGTTTTCTTGATCATATTTTTGGGAAGAGTCCAAATTATTTAGCTATGGTACTTGATCTGGCCATCTTAAGTTGTGGTATAGCCTGGGCAACAGCTGATCTTTTTCTTCAAAACCAGATTTGAGAGGATTATATTCCAGAGGCCTATGGAGTTTTCCAATTTCAGCTCAGATTCCATTCACGCTGTTGTATTTGAGGTTGATGACAGGGAGATGATAGGGGGCTCAGCATACGGGGGTCAAAGAGCGGTGTGTTGCACACCTGATCTTGCAAAACTTGGAGTCTGCAAACAAGGTCAAATCATTTATCGCCCTTCTATTAATAATCCAGGTTGGCCGCAAGTATTTGGTGCCTCTTTTGAAGTTGATGAGAAAGAGACTACTCTGCAGCCAAGATCCATACAAATCACAAAAACTGGGATGTATAATCTGTATTTCATTCATTGTGATCCACGACTTAAAGAGGTGGTTGTTGAGGGAAAAACTGTCTGGAAAAATCCTACTGGCTACCTACCGGGTAGAATGGCACCGCTCATGAAATTTTACGGGTTCATGTCTCTCGCATTTGTGTTGCTTGGAATCTTCTGGTTTTCACAGTATGCAAGATTTTGGAGAGAAGTCCTTCCATTGCAAAACTGTATTACACTTGTGATAACATTGGGAATGTTTGAGATGGCCTTGTGGTACTTTGATTATGCTGAATTCAATGAATCTGGTACCAGACCTACTGGAATCACCCTCTGGGCAGTCACTTTTGGAACAGTGAAACGTACAGTTGCACGACTGATCATACTCATTGTTTCTATGGGTTATGGTGTTGTCAGACCTACTTTAGGTGGTCTTTCATCAAAGGTTATGTTACTTGGAGCGACTTTCTTCTTTGCATCAGAAGTGCTTGAAATAATTGAAAATGTCGGTGCTGTGAGTGATTTCGCAGGGAAGGCTAGATTATTTCTCGTCCTACCTGTTTCCATTTTAGATGCTTTCTTCATTCTTTGGATATTTACCTCGCTCTCTTCAACGTTAAATAAGCTTCAGGTAATTGATTCTCATTTTATGTTTATTTTAAACTTAATTATTTTGTTCAACTTGGAATTATGTCAGCTGTTGTATGAAAACCTCACAACTAAGAAATCAGCTAAAATGTAGCAAGTTGTTTTCTCAAGATTAGGTTTCATGGTGGAACCCTTTGTTATTGAATTCTGCAAGTTTCAAGTTTTCCAAAGTTAAGAGTAAGAGTAGTAGGTGGATGAGATAACGGAAAAAGCAAAATGTCAGTAACTTAAAATAAAAATCAACCAAGATTAACACTCTATCCCACCACCCCTTTTCCCCCGTGAAGCGCGCACACACATATAGTTTAGCTACTTGATACACAGTTGATCTTTCTTTCCTGATTTGTGGACTTGGAACAGATTAATGCTCTATTTCAATTTCTTACTATATTCCCGGTCGTAATTTATTGTTACTCAAGGTGATTACTGCTTCAATTTCTTTGTTACTTGATGTGTAACAGGCTAGGAGGATGACTGCTAAGTTAGAAATTTACAGGAAATTCACGAATGCATTAGCCATTGCAGTTATTGTGTCTGTTGGCTGGATTTGCTATGAGGTAATGTTGGCAGTATCTCTTAAGGAGTTGACTATACTATCCTCTCTCTGAAAGTTGATTGGCAAAGCAATTAAAGTAAAGAATACAAAAACTGGTTAAAGGATGTTTTTTCGTGCATGAGAGAGTCAAGTCACAATGTATACCATTTTCTAGGCTGGGTATTCTTAATATGCTAAAATGAGATCATATGAGCTCCAATAAAGCGATTATATAGTTTCTGTTAGTTAATTTGGGTATCTGTTGATAAGTGATACTGACATCATTACTGTTTCTAGATCTTCCCTTATTAGATTTGGAAAAATGATTTGGTAAAGAAGAGTTGCATATATAACATCTACGTCTTGATGAGTTCTTTGATGCAACTCACACTGCCTTGGGTTTTGCAGCTTTATTTCAAGTCAAATGATGTATACAATGAGCAATGGCAGAATGCTTGGATCATTCCTGTCTTTTGGCAAGTCCTGTCTTTCTCTCTCCTGTGCGTCATATGTGCTCTCTGGGCGCCATCTCAGAATTCAATGAGGTAACAGTCTGTTGACAATTCCAGTTTTCTCCCAGTGGTGATTATACTGATGTATGGGTATTCACATTCTTCTGCCTTGAAATGTAGATGTTTCTCTTCGTAGCACAAATTCCAGTTCTGTATTAAACATTATTCTTCTCTCTTCTTAACGTCCCTTTTCTTGCAACATTTTTTTTCCCCATTGCATGACATCAGCTTTATGTAAGTTCGATTCTGTATTCGTTGACAGGTATGCCTATTCTTCTGAAGACGCTGATGAAGATTTTGACAAGGACGACACTTTGAAACTCATAAAACCATCGCCAATGACCTCAAAGGACCCAAGAATTCCGGAGTTCAGATCTCCAGCCGATAGCGGCAATGGTGATAATGTTGATGAAGAAGAAAAGACTGCCTAAAAATAATACGTAGTCTGTGTAACTTGGATAGATCAACGTATACATGTGGCTTGGGTTTACTGGTCATATTAGAATACTTAAGTTGTTGCCGTGATCATGTAGAAAGGAATATGGAGATATGTTGGTTGGGTAGACAGACTGTTTTCACCCACCCCATCATCTATCATTATATTTGTTGATTGAATTTTGATTTAGCTACACCTCAAGTTCTAATGAAATATATTCACTTTGGAGATATAAAAACCCACAAATTGGAATTCGTATATAATTCATATTAATATTAATTAAAATCACAAAATGTTCATTTGTGGCTGCTGGGATTCGAGCCCAGGTCTCCACGGCCACAACGTGGAATTCTTACCACTAAACTACAGCCACTGTTTGTCTTATGTTTGTAAAATATATTTTATTTTGTACTGAAACCTTAAAGACGAATAAAATTAAAAGGACCGTGTGGCTGCTGCACTCTACACGACCACAAAGTGAGATATTTACAACGACAATCAATTTGTAATACCCATGCCTTGTAGAATCAGGATGGTCTAATGTGTTTATCCAAAAATTCTTATTTACCCCAAATATTTATTATATTCATTTCAGCTACAAAAAAAAATTGAGGAATTACTCTCGTATTTATAATGTTATGTATATATAAAAGTAATTACTAGTGATATTATTTGAGCAGAACAATTCTGAGTGTCTTGATTAAACTCTTAAGCTAAAAGTAGAGTTCAATTAAATTTTATAATGAACCTAATGAATTAAGCTCAAACTCTAAACCACCCACCCTTATATTAAAGTACAAGAAAAAATATCTCATATGTCGAATATAATAGTCGAGATTGAGGCTACTCGTTAGTAAATTAAATATTTATGAATTCGACTTGGTTACCTAAATAAATGAATCAAGTTGAGCTCTGAATAAAACTCTACTAAGATATATGCCGATTCCTAATACCAACTCATGAAGTTGTTGTTAAGAGAAAACTTGAAATTATGTCATGTTTAATTGCAACTGAAAATACATATGTCCTTAAGATTAACGTATTTACTATTTAGGGCTAGTTACATATAACCCTATTTTATATAGAATTAAAGCAAATAACCCGCAAAAATATTCAAGTTTCAAAAAAGCCTAAAACTCATGTCAAGTATTACAAACACACCAATCAATGGGGCCCATAACCTTTTTGCATGTGTGTCTCCCCATTGGAGCTGACAAATGGGCAAGTGCGGCATAATTTTCAGTCGAACTTATAAAAATTGAGCACAATTCAGATTAAATATCGGATAGACCGAACTTAAATTGATAACTCTCTCACTATAAAAATGGCAATTGGCCGATGCGACTCGATCCATCGGGCCATGTCATATTCACGAGCTGGCTCAACCCATGTTCAATCGGGCCTATAAAAATTGGGTCAACCCAAATATCAGGTAGGTCGGGTTGAGCCGGAATTATAATAATGTAATATTTATTATTAATTTAATTTAAATAATGTAATATTTATTTTTAATAATTTAATTTTTATATTAGTATTTGATAGAAAATGTATGTATTAGGTTATAAAAAGTAAAATTTCCAATTTTCTCCAATTGTGCAGCAACATCGTATTCGTCCAGAATTCTTCTCCCCTAATTATTTTACCACTCCTTTCCTAATTTTTCACGGAGCATCGTCGCAGCTATCAATTGTAATGTGCTAAAAGTGCTTGTTTTTTTAAATTTTTTCATATATTTATCAATTATCTCCACCATCTTATTTAATTCCAAATAAATTACACAATTTTTGTGTATAGGATTGGCGAATCGAATAAAAATAGATAATATTATTTTACGTGACATGTATTATTATTATTATTTTTTAGACGTGGCATGTATTATTATTATTATTTTTTAGACGTGACATGTAATTGAAAATACTTATAGCCACATATTTATATTTATATAATTTGTCTATCGATCCACTTGAATACATATTCAATAAAAAATAAAAAATTATAAATAAACATGCGTATGACTTGAACATTTAACAATACATAGATCGAACAATAATAAGAACTTGAGAAAATAGGAGGCAGTTATTACAGTTGCAACTTTCTTGGATGAACATTCCTTCCAAAAAAAAAAAAACTACTTTTCCCATTGGAAAGAACACACACAAACACACACAGCCCTCAAAAAAAAAAATCTTTTATTTTTTCTGAAAGAGATGGTGTAATTGTTGCATTTGGGATCACGAATAATTGTCTTTTATGTTACGTTATGGCCATTATTCATGTGATAGGACCATCAATGTTTTTTTATGTTGTGTTGCTAAATTTTCCGGCAGCGATTTCAGTTTCAGAATCAGAAGCACTTTTAAATCTGAAAAAGTCATTTGCGAATACAAGCTCTCTTGATTCCTGGAAGCCCGGAACGAATCCCTGCGCCAAGAACCCACAGTGGTTAGGTGTAATCTGTTCGAACGGCGTCGTTTCGAGTCTCCGCCTCAGGAGATTGGGCCTTTCCGGGAAGATAGATATCGATTCGTTACTCTCTCTTTCGGGCCTCAGGAGCATTGGTTTCGTCTCGAATTCGTTTTCGGGCCCTATCCCTGATTTTAATCGCATGGTACTATTGAAGGGGTTGTACATTTCAAGGAATCAGTTTTCAGGTGAGATTCCATCGGATTATTTTAGTGCAATGCAAGGGCTGAAGAAGGTTTGGTTGTCAGGGAACCAGTTTTCGGGCCGGATTCCGTCCTCGTTATTTCAATTACCCAATATGATGGAATTGCAGCTCGAGAATAATCAGTTTTCGGGCCCAATTCCTGAGCCCGAGCACTCAACCCTAGTTTTTCTGAACGTTTCCAACAATAATTTGGAAGGTGAAATCCCTTCCGGCTTGTCCAAATTCAGTGCCACCTCGTTCCAGAACAACCCCGGGCTTTGTGGTGGAAATCTAGACAAGCCCTGTGATTCAGTACTCGGGCCCTTCACAAGCCCGATAATTAAGTGGCGTATGCTAATATGGGTTGTGGCAGTGTCATCTGTCATGTTTCTGATGATGTTAGTTGGCATATTTGTGATGAAACGAAAGCAAGAGAAGCTCGACATGATGATGATGATCGATGATGATGTGCCTAGCATTAGGATATCAAGTGTGAGGAGGACTGATCTTGCGAATAAGCGCAATGACTTTGGGTCGGGCCACAGGACGGGCTCTGCCCGGAAAGGATCAAGAAAATTTGGAAAAGGGGTTGATATAGTGATGGTGAATGATGAAATGGGTGAGTTTACTTTATATGACCTGATGAAGGCTTCAGCTGAGGTTCTTGGAAACGGGGTGCTGGGCTCGTCTTATAAGGCCACTATGCTTAACGGAATGACACTTGTCGTAAAACGGATCAAAGAAGCTAGTAAAATCGCGAAACATGAGTTTGATGGAGAGATGAGAAGGCTCGGGTGTTTGAAGCACAAGAATGTTTTGGCCCCATTAGCATATCATTATCGTAGAGATGAGAAGCTTTTGGTTTATACTTATCAACCTAAAGGGAGTTTGCTCTATCTGTTACATGGTAAGAATCATGAAATATTGCTGTTAGTGTTTTTACATTCTTGAACTTATATTGTATATACCTAATTTGTCTGATCATGTGTAGGTGAGCGAGAAACGCTGGATGCAGACCTAAAATGGGGTACAAGATTGAAGATAATTCAAGGGATAGCAAGAGGATTAGCCTATATTCATACACAGCTGTCTTCAATTGATCTGCCCCATGGAAACCTTAAATCGAGCAACGTACTTTTAACAGAAGAAAACGAGCCGCTGCTCACAGACTACGGGCTATGTACGCTGATCAGCAGTAGTAAAGCTGCACAATCTTTAACCGCGTACAAGGCTCCAGAGGCCATTTTGGACCAGGACATTTCACCAAAATGTGATGTGTTTTTTTTGGGAGTGGTCATTCTTGAGATTCTTACAGGGAAGTTTCCGTCCCGGTATCACAATGCAGAAGGCGGGATAGACATAGTCCAATGGGTAAGATCAGCTATGTCTGAAGGGAAACAGGCCGAGCTGTTCTATCCGGATTTTGAAAGAACAGCAGATTGTTTAGGGCAAATGGTGCAGCTCCTTCAGATCGGTGCTGCTTGTACGGAGTGTAATCCTGATAAACGGTTAGATCTTATCGAGGTTGTTAGAAGGATAGATGCTGTAACGGGAGAGGATCATTTCCAGGACATGGAAATGATTAATCTTCACTTGACCGAAGATAAATCGTCCATGGAGATTCCTTGAGGGCCCTGTTTCTTGCAAGAATCAGACAGTTTTTTTAGGTTGGTAGTTTTGTACACATAATTTGTAGATTTCAGTACTTCATCTTAGCAGGGGTGTTGTATTTGTCAGTAGATTCAATGGTATATAGATATGGAGTTTCAAATCTAAATGCCATTTTTTCCACTAATACACTTTGCTTACATTGGATGCAATACTTCACAGTCCAATTCACACATGTTGAGTGGAGAGTGAACGTGGATCCAGATTGTTTGATTCCAACTTTAAAAAAAAAAAAAAAAAAAATTTAATATTTCAGTCATTGAATTTAACCTTTATTTGTTTTTTTAAAATTTATAGCAAAAGAGGTCAGGTCGTTTTTTTACCATACATTTCTTTTTCTTTTTTAATTAAAATTTTGGCTTCTTTTGTTTCTAGCCAATTAATTAATTTTTTTAGATTAAAAAATTTAGAGATAGTTGCCATTATTTTTCCTTTTTTTGTGTACTTATTACCTTTCTTTTTTCTTTTTTATGCAATGACTTTTTCTCTTTTCTATAAATATATCTTCTTAGTTTACTATTTTTCTTACATTAATAATATTTCGCGACTACCAATTCACATGCTCAAAATTCTAATTTTCTTCCTAAATTAATAATATATTTTTTTAATTTTTTTAAAGATATAAGAAAATGTTAAATATTAAAATATTAAGAATATCTAATTATTTATTATCCATTTAAAAGTTAGATAATTAATATATTTAATAAATTAAAATACAAAAAAAAAGAGGATATTATTGTGGTGGGTCCTCAAAAAATATATTCTTTAAGTTTATTGTTGGATTTTAGAAATATAAGTATTTTTGCTTTTAACGTGACAGAAAAAAATCTATTTTCTGATGGGACCATTGGAAATTAGTTTCATGAAAGAGGACCTGTAAATTAGTTTTGTCATTATGGATAGGGGTTAGAGTGGCATAACATTCTTTTTAGTGACGGTAGCTTTCTTTAATTTCCCATAACCGAATTGAGTTGTCACATTTATCAAATTATTACTTAATTTGCTCATCTTTCTTTATCAATTATTCATATTCTTAATATTAAAGTTTCTGGTTTCTTATCAAAATAAGATGTGATCATAAATATACATTGGTGGAGAGCATGAGTAAAATATACACCCTCTATCAACTAAATTATTTCTCATTTTCTTTTTTTATTTATCCACAATTTTTTTTCTCATTTCCTTATTTGAAAACAACTCACACTCACAATAAAATTTTGAGTCCCACAATACTCTTATTTTTTCCCTACTTTATCTATCATTTCAATATAATACTATTTTTTATTAAATCTCGTGCCCACAATAAAATGGGAAAAAGATTCATGGACGGGGGAGTACTAATCCAGTAGAGTTATCCTTTTTGTTACTTTTAATCACCCACGACAAACAACTCCATATTGCAATTTGTCATCCAAATTCAAATTATTAAATATTCTAGGGCAGATTAAGAGATTCTCTATGAATGTAAATTAATAAATGGGGATTAATGTTTTCCTAGTTCTACAAATAATTAAATATTCTAGGGCAGATTAACGATTCTCTATAATAGTATAGATGAATAAAAGTAATACGAGTTCATGTATACTCAAATTCACAAGAAACCTACTTTTTAATTTTAATTCCTTTACAAATTTATAGGACCAAAGTCAAATTCAAAATGAAGACAAGTTATGAAACTTACAAATCTTTAATTCCTAATGAATGAGACCAACCTTTTCTCGGACCTTTTTGATCATATTAAATAGCATGTGAATCCATGAAATTTGTACTACATATCTACACAAGATAAGGCAAAAAAAACAGACACCGCAAGTGTAAAATCGAATCACTACATTTGTAGAACCTACCTACCTACCTACCTGGAGATGCCTCATCTTCTAGGGCAATCTTATGTTCTCGATTAAACTGTTTGTAAGGCCCTCAAGAAATTATTATCACAAAAAGTGAGATGTTATACATTAAACTGGTTGAAATAAGAATGAAGAGTTCATTCCTAGAGAAAAAATAGAGAGGAAAAGATTAGCAAAACTTTTGTGGCAACGAACGGGTTGGTCGTCCGATAATTTGGACAGGTTAACGACATCTCAATTGATAAAAGAAAATAGTGAATTCAAAAATTAATCAGTCGGTTAAATGATGCAGGTTTGTACACTCATGAAATTTGTTATTTAAGTAGTGTTATGGTTATCATTCTGGTGAAGGTATATCATGACATTGCAAAACGAAGAACAAATGGCTATAGATGAACTGGTAGCCTGTCAGTTCCAGATCCAGCTAGCCCGAATTCGACTTCACTTAAGGTGCAACATCTGTTTTTTTATTAGCGTTTGAATTGTTTGACCCATAAACAGGGGTGGACACAGAATTTTTATTCAGCCAAGATACAAATTAAATTTTTTTTTTGTATTCTCTATACATACCATAAGAATGCTAAAATAATTTTACAGATCATTATAGACCAATACTTTATTAAAATTTAATTTTATATGAAATGAATATAATAACATTGAAATTCATTATATTTTAAAGGTAAAATATGAAATGAACTTAGCATTAGTTTTCATAGCCAGAAGTCTTATAAGACAGGGATTATACAAGGATTTTAAAATAAAAAATAATTTCTTAAATAACTTAGAAATCTTTTTATTAAATAACTTAGAATTCTTTAGAAACAAAAATTACTCCCTCCGTCCCAAACCAATTTGCTCACTTTCCATTTCGGGTTGTCCCAAACCAATTTGCACACTACCTAAAAGAGAAATATTGACACTTAAGGTGCAACACTAGTTTTTATTGACACTCAAGACAAAGGCAAGCTGCTCTGTAGCTGAATTTATGGCCTTAATTTGAGGAATTATAAAAAGCCTAATGTTAGTTAATATCAAGTAATCAACGGGACCCATAATCTAAGAAATTTTGAAATACCTCATTACTGCTGGCTCCCACACAAAGTTGGCAAATGAATCAGCAATACCACAAGTGTTAATGTCAACCTCCACCTGTTTATAGTCAAGAGGTAACTAAAAAAAGAATGGGTTCATTATTGAATAAAAATCCCACGGAGAAACCAAAGGAAACTGACATTTTAATTGATTAACCTGGACACAGGCTCTATAGCACACCAAAAAAAGTACCATTTGCCAGCCACAGCCACATTGGGCCATAATACAAAGATAGCACATGACATATTCAAGTATGCAACGCCTACCAGATGGAAGACCGTGTGTTTGTCAGTATTTTTTTACACATCAGTCACATCAAAACCAGCATTGTCACACAGTTGCCAAGGTCAAGGGATCACCTGCAACAAGAAAAGACAATAATGAACAAGATGCATAGCTGACTAATATTAATAGACAGTACGCCATGATAATAAGATGAGTGACCACTCGCACAAGGAACTAGGTAGCCATTTCTAGAAGAGGAATACATACAGATATGCTTCTCCAAAGGGTCTACCTCAAGAGCCTTGGCATAAGTGGTAAGCGTATACTGCCTCAAATAACAGCTTAGCTCCATTTGCAGACACAACATTAATTTTCATAAATCAAACTGGCAATATTAAGCATCTTCAAAGCCTGCAGTTTCAGCGAGAATTCTTACATAGATAGTACCATAACCAGGAATTACAGAGGTGTTTGTGCCGTGTTAACTCCGCTCAATAAACTCACCAGATATAACAAATTATAGTAAGGGACAAAAAAATTCCAGAGTAGCAATATAATAAACTTGAACAAACCTGATCTGCTACATCACGAAGAACAATTGTGGCAGTCTGACCAGAGGGGCATCCACTAAGAACTCATTTGGTTCGTAAGATAAAATTATCTATCCGTCGAAAACATGTATATTTTCGACGGATAGATAGTTTTATCTTACGAACCAAATGAGCCCTAAGGGTATGTTTGGTTTAAAAGATAAAATTATCTATCCGCCAAAAACATGCATATTTTTGGCGGACTGATAATTTTATCTTTTAAACCAAACATACCCTAAATATATTAAATCGCTCATTTCTGACTTGCTTCTCCTCAAAAAGGTCACAAGAACCTCTAGATGGATGGCATGGAGGAGGAGAATCTTTAGATTCAACAATGCGTGTATAAGACATAACAGGGTATTATGCAAAAGATTATGTTCACGGTGGTATCTGAAGTTCTCAGCAGAAGTTCACCAATAAGTCTCAGCATAAGGAGGATAATAACAAGAACTACAGAAGGGATCAATGAAATAATGCCAACCATATTTAATTTTAATATTTTGAAAAGATCTAGTTACATATTATCTAGAGAGAATGGCAATTGGGTTCAACTTTGCCCGAGAAACAGAAAGTGTCAAGTTAAATATCCAAGTGACCAATTTAATAAGGATTCTAGATAAATAGAATAAGCACAGAAATATCAAAATTAGGCAAGTTATGAAAATAACTACAACTTTTGACACCTCTAGGCAATCTCCAGCTCAAGAATAGGTTGCGTGCCCTATCAATGTTATTGTATACAGAAATAACGAGATGAAAGTATATATTGATGAATCGTAATTACAAGATGTTAACAAAAATTTATTGTGAAGAAGTCAGTGCAATTATATGTGTATTAACAGATTTGGGAGGCATAGAATTTTATTAACATGGTTATATTTTGGAGAGGTGTGAGAACGGATAATGATATCAGAATAACGAAACCATAACTCGACATACCAAGCAGGAGAAGGTTCCTCCTAATTTGCCTCAAGCCTCCTTTTCCTCCTCCATTTCTTTAGTGTTGGGTTTTTCCTGGAAGAGCTTCAATCCACTGCATCATTAGCTTAAAATAAATAACATGATAAAGAAATGGATTAATGAAATCAGCAATCACACTTATCGACCTGAAGCAGCTTAAACATGTTGAGATAATTCACAACAGCTTCATCTCCATCACCTTTGGACTACTGCATAAATGTGCCCAGAAGTATCTAGGTATCCTGATTGGAGGATGATTTCGAAGCTGAGTACTAACCTGAGGTTTCTTCTCTAAAGATAGTGGCGCCACCAGAACTTAATGATCTTCATCTCTCGGAGTTATCATCCCACTTTTTTAAATGGGGCAAAGACGATGAAATATTTTTGTATAGTGCGCGGTGATCGATAGCCATTGCTTCCTATCCAAGCAAGTGGCACAAAAGCGTGGTTTGAGTACAGATCCTGCTTCTCGGTATACGGTAATGTTGAGCAATGGCCATAGCACGATGGTAAAAGTAAAACAGGTACCAAAATTATGTAATACATGCACATCATGTTAATTAGTCATGTCTTTCTTAACTAATGTAATTATCTTAACTATGTAGTTAGTCACTCACTCACCTCTCTCTACCCCACACACACAAACAGAGAGTGCAGAAAAAGATAAACAACATCTCACAACACATTTTTCTGATGTAAATAACGAAACAACAAGATAATATATTTAAGAACGTGTTTCAGAGGAATTGTGATTACTCGGCAATTTCAAGAGCAAATTGTAATGCCTTATGGGAATAGACGCCTAATTTTTTAAGGTAAGGGCAACCACTAAACGACTCTACTGTCGTACTCGAGCTCGGCACCACTATGAAGATAGAAACAAGGTATTAATCAATCCCACACCACACAACCAATTTAAATGCACTTAATTAAAAAACAGTTGTCGACCTTACAGCCGAAGGAGCAGACGCGAAGGAATCGAGGAGGATCCGGTGACAGACGAGGCAGGTATTGGTACTATTCATGGTGTATAATATAGCCGTTGTATAATCCAGTGACAGAACTGAGAAATAGGCAAAACCCCTCGCATATAATATAGCCGATCAAGAAAGCCGTTGGAAGGAAGAGAGAGAGAGAGAGAGAGAGAGAGAGAAGAGAAGGATGCTGATGTTTCATTATGCCGGCTGTAACTTGGAAGGAAAGAAAGAGAAAGTTAAGCCAGCTAATTTTTTGGAAATTATTTACAGATTTTGGAAATTATTAACAACCAAATCATTTGTTAAAGAAAGAAAATCACCAATGTCCATGACTCCTCCTAAACCATCACTTTAATTACAACCGTGTATACATTTTAAACTTTTTTATAATTAAAAATAAATATATATTAATAACAAAACAAATAAATTGTAGATCCATTTAATTTTTTTTATAGTTTTACACGGAATAAAATTTAATATGTTTTAAATTTTTATTTATTGTGATTTTATATGAATATTTTTATTATAAATTAATAAATTTATATTAAACTAATATTTATTTAATTAAAAAATGTTAACAATCATATTTTCAAATAATATTTTCTTTAACTCTTTCAATTTTAATAACCGCGAATTATTGCCAAACATTATCACATGTCTCCGACTTCATGAAATTTAGTCGATCTAATGTCAAAGTCATATTTATGATTTTTTACTTCTGATTTTATAACTGATTAGTTTCAAGCTTTATATTACTAGTTAAATCAATAAAATTTGTCTTCAAGAAAAGTTAATATCTTCCCCAAAATTAATGGAACTCGGACAAATTTGAAACAAAACACTAACGACTTTGACATAAACACCGTCATAAATTTCCGTGGCAAACACACAAAAAAAATGAACAAAATGCAAAACTCTTATCACAACTGAAAATTTAGGCCAGCGATCCAATTGAAAAATGGACAAATCAAAAGAGTAGAGAGATTGTTGAAAATATTTGACAAATCCAAGAATTTTGAGTACAAGTGAGAGCGGAGGATATTAGAAAGATTTGTTAAATTACTATTTGAATTAGCTTATAACTAAAATAAAATAAAATTATATACTAAATTGAATTGCGAATCATCAATTTGGCCCCATAAAGAACCCATCATTGGGCTCCTTATAAAAACCATATACACACACACACACAAAACAAGTATATCTGATCGTCTTAACAGTGAAAAAATAATAATACCATCATCAAGTTGTGAATGGTCTTGCAATAAACTGGTGACAGTGTGCATAGAGAAGTTCATAGTGTGGACTTTTACTATAACACAAATGAACATTTATGTTAGGAAAAAGCAGTTACAGACTTACATCTAATATTGTTCAGCACTCCAAAAGACCAGGTTCGGGTGACCCTTAAATTATCACCCATGGCTTATTTGCTTCATTCGAGCAAATTCAATGAAAGATTCTATTAAGACGAGATGCAATATGCTTCACATACTATATGCGACTACCTAAAATTGTTGAAAAGAAACATATCTCAACAGGCTCATGTTGTTGAACTGTGCCAAAAAAATCAAATGTACATGTGCCGGGGTTCAGAGATGATCACAGATTGCATTAGTGAACTCAGTGGTCTTCGCTTTGCCACCTAGATCACCTGTTCTGTACTTCCCTTCTGCTATCGTCTTCAACACAGCATCCTGAATTCTTTCAGCTTTATCATGCAGATCCAAATGGCGCAGCATAGTCACAGCACTGAGCAGCAATGCAGTTGGGTTTGCTAAATTCTGCACATAAGAAACAAAAAGGCAAAACTCTTGTGAAAGAAAAAAGGGGGCGTTGTTTGTGACTGTCATGGAAAGCTCTATGAGGCTTGTAATGCAGCAATCTCTATGGATTGAATATTATGAGTTGATTTACAGGTGAAACCGACTGATAACGTGTCAACCTTAATTAGAATAGGCCACTTAAAAGAATATAGACTGGTCCGAAAAGGTTTTTAAGGACAAGCAATTAGCTCAATTCGTAAGTCGCAAAATCTAAGCTCATTCACGCATGTGATGCTTTTAGCAAAGAAAGTGAATTCATACATTACTTCAAATTCTTTTAAGAAAAAACAACCAGATTATAACTTCTTGGACAGTCTTCATAGGTTTGCACCCATTATTGCTATTACAAACCCAGCTCACAAACCAAAATAATAGATTTAAACCATTCTGATGTTGAATATAGGAAATAGTCAAACAAGGTTAACAATTTCTCGGCTTCAACAACACCCTACTCCCCTAATAAAAAGTAAAAAGAAAATACCAAAATAATAAAGAATAACAAAAAAGAAAAGTGTCTTTGTTTTTAATGGTTAGAAACATAAAGTGTCTTCAAAAGCATAACCTACTTTACATAGAGATATGCATAGTAGGAGACTAGACTAACTAAACTTATATGCATGTTGACCCAGATACGCATGCCTACAAAACCTATATCACAAAATGCAAGGATTTCGGCCAACTGCAGTGGCAACTTTGCATGCATGAAATCTGATTATTTATGAATGACTCCTCCAACAACAGGAGATAAACATAACTAATTCAAATGAGAGCTCTAATGAACACACACACAAAAAAAAAAAAAAAAGAGTCACGAAACTTATGTGAACACTGAAAAAGAGCGAAATGTATAGCAGCTTTGTAACTAACCATTCCTGCAATATCTGGTGCAGAACCATGTACAGCCTCAGCAAGAGCAATGCCTCCCTCACCAATGTTGCAGCTGTAAGAGGGACTAGATCAAGTTAATCGAGTGAACGACCTTTAAGAAATAAGACAGATATAATATACCTTGGAGTTAAGCCTAAACCTCCAATCAAACCAGCACAAAGGTCACTAATTATATCACCATAAAGATTGGGCATCACCAAAACATCAAAAAGTGCGGGATTCTTCACAAGCTGCACGTGGAAAAAAGGGCATTTAACTTGCATCACATATGTACTTGTCTTTCTTTACGAAAAATGATTTTCAAACAACGCTTTCATGCAATTGTAATTGCAATGGTGCCCATATAGAAGCAAATAAGCTTCTCAAGCATTCTACGAATTGTCAGCTGGCACAAGCATAACGTCTATGTTTACAATGGAGAGTCTCTCATACCATTAAACAACAGTTGTCAATCACAACTTCTTCATATTTTATCTCCGGGTACTTCTCAGCTACCTCTCGACAACACTGCAGCGTAAGGAAGAAACTGAGCAGTTGAGACAGATACGATAAGCATTAGTTACCGAGGATATGCATGATCGCAAACCTTAAGGAAAAGACCATCAGTTTTCTGCATGATATTGGCCTTATGTATAGCAGATACCCTTTCTCGTCCATGGGCTTTGGCATAGTGAAATGCATACTCAGCAACTCTCAAACTAGCTTGACGAGTGATAATCTTGAGACTTTCAACAACGCCCCTCACCACCTAGCCAGAAATAAAGGGGACTCAACTAATTGACAATATATATGAATTGCTGTAATAAGAGATGCTTTTCAAATTTAAAAATAACCTGATGTTCAAGTCCACTGTATTCTCCTTCCGTGTTTTCACGAATGGTGATTAAATCGACATCATCATACTTAGTTTTGTATCCGGGAAGACTATAGCATGGTCTGACATTAGCATACAGATTGAGCTCTTTCCTCAAGGTAAGGTTAAGAGAGCGATGACCTTTCCCAATGGGTGTCGCCATAGGCCCTTTCAGTCCAACTTTGTTTTGTCTCACAGATTCAAGACTTTCCCATGTTAGGAAACTCTGTGTTCTGGGATCTATCTCTGTCCCCACAAAGTGTTCTTCCCACTCAATTGACACACCAGCAACTCTAAATACCTAGATGTTGATCAAATTTTGCATTTTTTATTTAGTAAGGTTGTACACCAAAAAAAAATAAAAAATCATGAGCATCTTTGGTGCAAAAAAGAAAAACTACATGATATCATGCCATGCCTACCTTAGCTTGTAAAACCAATAACCACTACAAGTCTAGAAAAGAAAAGTTCATAGTTCTCACAGGTTACAGAAGTTAACTGTATGTAACACGGGAAAAACATAAGAATATAATGGGACTAACAATGAACTCGCCTCTTTAAAACTAAGCAAACAAGACCTTATTACTAGAATAAGTAGCTTCATGCAATTGAAAACAATGAAAATGTTCCTACCTCAGTCCTACTATGTATCCTATATTCTAATTTCTATTAGACCCTGACAACAAACAATTCAGATAGTTAAATACAGCTTTTTATCCAAATGGTGACTTTATATGGGTATGCTCATGAAAAAAATAATGTCAGCCAGAAAAAGAAGTTAGATATCATTAGTTAGATTATACCTAAAATAAAACTGACATTGCTTGTATAATGATTATATTAGCTGAAGTCATATCATGAAACTTATTTCATTTGGGGAATTAAGGCAAATGAATCTGTAGTCGAACTTTACAGTCAGTTCCAGTAATTCTTATGGAAGCTTTAGTTTTAGTCACATCCATCACTATTTTTAAGCAAATCGCACAGCATAATGGATGAGACAACTGTGTATGTCATTAAAAAATCCAAAAAATTCTTAGACATGAATGGAGTAACATGGCTTAGAAGTAAACAAATTAGTATCATATGCTACTCAAGCAACCTATTGGATTAACATGACTAAGAAGTAAACAAAAAAATATCACTTGTTACTCGAGCAACCTATTAGGACTAATAGTACGAGAAGTTTAATGTTAATTTTATTTTTGTGTCTCCCTTTTCTCATCATGAACATTTTCACAAATAACACAGCAATAAAAATCCATGGAAATCTTTCTGAATTTATAATGAAACCAACAAAAGAAACTATTTCAGAAATTAAAAAAAAAAAAAAAATCTCCTGCATTATTATGTTTGTTCCTCTAATTAATCGGGAAAAAAAGAAAAGGATAAATCCATCAAATTCCAACACCGCGGCTCGAACACCTCGAACACCACGCATCTAACATTTACAATCCTGCATAACCACACTCAGGGACGGATCATAATATTATAATAACATGAATTGGTAAAGGGATAAACCCTTGCTAATTAAAAGTCTAATACTTTTTAACATATAGAGTGAAAAAAATTCAAAAGGGGGGCGACCTCGCCACCGCGCCCATTAATCGATCCCCTCTTTCACCCGTTCCCAACAATTTAACAGAAACACTACAGTCGAACTAAAAAATAGACACACATGTAAACATCTGTAGCGCTTTTTGTATACCTGTTTGACCGATTCAGCGATCTCAGGTCCGATTCCGTCTCCGGGGAAGAGAGTGGCGCGGATCAAATTGGATTCGGACGCCGCCGAAGAAAAACTGCGGTCGAAGAAACTAGGGTTTCCGGCGGAGAATAATCGGCTACGAGAGAGTCGTCTCGCGATTTGGGATGCCATTTTCGCGGCTATGGCTTCTGGATTGGCGCTTGAATAGTTGGAGCGTCGAGCAAGAATAACAGCGTAAACAATCAGCTCACGTATTGTGAAAATAATATATATAAGAAAAATGTCGACAAATGCTCCTCCAGCTGTTTTTGTCTATTGAGCAATTTGAGAGATAAAAGTCAGCCTGATGAAAATTGTTAAAAGGATGGTTGTAACGAATCAGTGCATCTTTTAAAATACTAACTTTTTTAAGAAGCTGTCTCACTTTTTTTTAAATTATTTTGTAAAATTTCAATATATCATTTTATAGCATGAATTTATTCATAGTTAAAAGCTAAACAGTCGAACCTACAAAATAAAAAATATATACATTAGTTTAAAATTTTGGTTTCATCCTTAAAAATAAAATATACTTCATCAGTCTTACAAAAATTTGTCTAACATTCTTTATTTAAATATCTCATATAAATTTTCATACTGCTAAAAAAACATTAATTTATATCAATTTATATAACTATGCACACATTTACTTACATATCATTTTTTTTTTAAATATCTCAAAAGTGCAAATTTTCTTGAAACTAAGGTAATAAATAATAAATATAAAATTTTAAAATATACCCCAGTTTATATAAATTTTTGTTATAATATAAAATTTGTTTGAGACTGTACGCTAATGAACGGATAAATGATTCATGTCAAACATATGGCAAATAATTGAGACGACTTAATCTAACGATGGAACACTAACAAACTATTTTTTTAATAAAATTACATTTAAGAGTATAAAATATCAGATACGATTATATTCAAGTTAAATATCAAACATTTTCTATAAATTTAGACATATATAATCCATTATATATGTCTCCTTCTATATGCACTCACAAACAAAACACTACACCATGCATCTACTCGTCAATATAAAATTCACTAAACCCATTTTTTATTGTAATCTATCCAATAAAATTAATTAATTTTCTAAAGATACTATATTTACCCTATCAATTTTACAATTATCTTTACTTTTACACACAATATAACAATTTTCTTAAAATTCATATGAAACAAAATATAACTAAGTAAAATTGAACGTAAAATATATTTAGATATGTATTCATGTTATATATGGTTTTCATGACATACTATCATACCACTTGAAGAAGTAAAATTGCATTTATATGTGAGGCTGTGAAATATTTAAGCTCCTCGTAAGCCTCCATTACATTCTTGACATATTTCATCATAAAATGTTATTTCCAATTACCCAATCGGTTAAATTATTTTAGTTGTTTTTTTTTAAATCAGAAAAAAATACTTCCATTAATAAAAATGGGCATGAGTAGTACCCATTATTTATACAGCAAATTGTTGGCTATGAGCCCAAAATTACAACTGATTGCATATTTTTCTAGGATGTCTGCACCATTCACTAAAAGACATTTTGTTTCTCCAAGTACCCCTTACAATTAACCAGCTCCATAATCTATTTTTAACATCTTCCACCAAGTTGCTAATTTCCTTCTTTTCATTCTTAAAAGTGATGTCATTTCGAGTTTTCCATAGCGTCCAAATAATACATTCCCACAAGCAGAGCATAAGAGTCTTTCCATCTTTTCCTTTAATAAGTCTACAAAAATGATGTAAACTTATTGCCGGATTGGATGGCAAGACAATTTTCAACATGTATTTATAAACCGCACTAGATCATACTCGACTGAGCTATGGAACTATTGACATTTTTTTTTCTTGATGTCATTACTATATCCTTAAGCTAAAGATCATTGCTCGTCTAAATGTCTTTAAATGGCAATTATAATAAAAACCTAATCAGGCTAGATTTATGAACCAATATCCCCTCCCAACAAATATTCATTTTAGAGACACTCTATGATGATCTAATACATGAAATGTGTTCACTTAAGTATTAAGCTCATATTTCTCTTTAAACATGATAATTGGATTAACAACCATCTCATTTGAGATTTTGTGTAATATTACATATTCTTTAAGAAAAAGTTATGATTACAATTCATACACCTGTTTTTTTTTTTTTTTTCCAATTCTAGCATCCCAATCACACGTACATTTGCCAGAATAATTATATCACGACAAAATGGCCTTCTAAATCTGACCATCCAAGATTATGGGAACCATAAGTGATGTCTAATGCAATGATGTCCAATGTGATGATGCGTTCAGCTTCATTCCTCAAAAAAAAAAAAAAAAAAAAAACTTAAGATTAATGGTATATGGCCAAAAAATAGAGCTTTAAAATAACATATTTCACATTCAATCCACAGAAGAATGTTCAACTGCCTGCGCAGAATGACTAAAACCTCCTCTCTTTGGGTAGCTGTCATTTCCCACTGGTTTTCCACTTGTTGATAGGAAAGAGTGTTAGTCTTCGATTGCGGGAATAAGTTGCAACCTCTTTAGGCTGCAACACTGGGATGGCAGTCTTGTTCATGTTCTCCTCTGTCAAAAGTTTCAGCTCAAATGTCCCTCTGCTAAGCCCTCTAGCCACCTGCACATACATCAGTTTCAGTCATTTGGAGGACAGAACTGTTTCAGTTAGCTTTGCTATATCTGCTGCCTGTATGGAGAAGGGAACATCTATGGACTAGATTATTTTCATCACATTCAATTCGAGGACATTTTCTTACTATGCATAGGACAATAGCAACCTGGTAATACTAGCAACAATATTGTTCAGTAAGACTATAGTTTGGTAGTAGTTGGAAATGCTAATAGGAAGAAAAGAGTCACCTTTGGTACTTATGAATATACTGAACAAAGCGCATCTTTTGTTTACAATAAAAGGCTAAAGCTTGCCATGAATAGTGTGTTAAAGGGCCTGCATTTTATTCTCAAGAAACAGCAGTCGCAGTGTAGTTAATAGCCCAACACTGCTCCCTAGTACAAATGAAAATACCCATATCAGGTAATATTCCAGAACACTGATGCATTAACTTCCCTTGCTTACACCAACATTTCGATGAAGCAAATTTAACATTATGGAGGTACAGGATGTAAAGTGCATACAGCACTCAGAAATAGTATAAAACATAGATCCAACATTACCAAATGACAAAATTTTGTATGTGACGGTCTCATACGTGAGATGGATCTTAATTACTATGTTATATGAGATCTGGCATATAAAGCTCCTATTCATTCGCGGTTTATACTGAAAATATGACCCAAATACTAAGGTAAGATTCGTATAATGTATGACACAAGATTTCCTCAACAAATAGCGTTAAGTTACAAGAACAGAATGCTAATTCTCATACCTTTAGAAGGATCCAGACTTTAAGAGAACTACTTAAAACTGCTAATCTTGTCCTCTTTCCCGAGGTCAAGTAGTTACACATATGGCGATCAACCCTTAGAACAAACCGTGGCCAAGATTTGGGGTTTACGGTATCTGCTTTCTGGTCCATTGTTGACTGTCCAAATAAAAAACAAGATAATTAAAATACAAGGGAACATAAAACACACAAAAAAGTGAAGTGGCCAACAAATGAATAAGTGACTAAGACATAAAGCAATTACTCAATAGACCAACAAATACAAATAATCGTGTAAATGCATTGTAGGCAAGAATGGAATTGAATGATAGGCAGAAACTACGTCCTGTAATATAAGTTGCAGCAATTTTCTGCATTCTTGATCAGGTAAAATTATGTTCCTAAGAAAATCACTCACCAGAAGTCGACATATTTCATGTTCAATTTTGGAAAATGAAGTCTCCAGAGCTTCCACTCTCCCAGTTGCATGGCAGCAGGGGCATGGTTCACTGATCATGAATGAGACACTGGGTCGAACCTGTTAGCATCATTACAAAAAGTTATAAGCAACTAAGCCAGTATATGCAATTAATGAGCAGTGCTCAATGTTTCAGTTTCTCAATACAAGTGTATACCATGCACCAATTAGTTCTTAACGCTACCCCCATTCACTTTTTACTGTTGAACCTAGAGTAAATTGGTTAAATGTGAATGAAAGGTGGAACCTATCAGAGTATCTAAATACATAATAGGGTAGACAATTGGGAAAATGTTTAACCATGGAAATTAATCTGAGGTGCTAGCACCTTTTCTGGCTCAACATTCCCAGAAGTAAACAGCTAAAGAAGGAGCACACATAGTTTCAAAAAGAGGTGAAATATATATATATATATATATATATTTATGTTTACAGTATATCGAGACATCCAGATTATGTTAATATACCCGCTTTCGAGTTATTTCCATAAGCCCATGCCTGGACAGCTCAGAAACTTTAACTGTAGACCTGTCTCTCTCGACAGCTTTCTTAACCTCTTCATAAACAAGTCTCTTATTCGCTGCACGACAAAGATTTTGTTAGAGTATGAGCATATAACATTAAAAAGATGTCCGCAATTCCAAGTCTCCCTCTTCAAATTAGTTTGTCCCATTTTGCTCAAGTATAGATGTGCATTCGCATAAGATGTTCGGAATAGAAGTGCATTCGCATACATATATGTTCGGAATAAGTTCCATTGTTTGAATCCATTATTGAACATGACGAATAATATGCAATAAATATGCCAAATGCCCGCATAAATCATGCCCAAGTCTTACCAAATAAATATCAATCAAAATTAACGTGCCAACTTTTATTTTTTAAATGTAAATTATAGTGCCACAAGTTAAGAGAAGGTCAATGCCAATAAATATACTATGAGAAAAAATAAAACAGTACTTGAGCACCAGAGCTCGAGTTTACTAACCATTCCCAAATATTTCCTTTACTGTTTGAAAATTGTGTTCAGTTTATTATTTTTTATTCGAGGTAGGGTGTCTATGGTGACTGAAACTGTGATACACATAATGTAACAATTCTGATAAAGTTAATCAATATCTCATCTCTGGTATCTGACATAAGAAAATTTTTTGTCATCATAATGGAGATACGACTTTTACTTCCCACATGTAATTGTATAATCATGCTCTTCATTTCTTTGGTTTGTCTAACTTATAGTTGTCATTCTTCACACTGCCAGGCAAGATAAACAAGTATGGGTACAGGCTTTGTAATAAGAAGAGTGAAGAAACTGTATACTTACAGTCATCCAACATATCGATAAAATCTACAACAATTATTCCACCAATATCTCTCAGCCTTAACTCTCTGGCAATCTGCAATCAAGAAATAGCAAGTACAGTACTTTTTATAAGGATTATGTGAATGATTACTGATTACTTCATTCAATGAGTAATAATAAGCACATGATGTTTTAAACTGTGAATGTGACTACAAGAGGCATGGTCTTGTAGAAGTAATATGGTGAAAAGAAGAAACATAAAGATTGTGCCGAAAATCTCTCTTAAATAATCTGCCCTTTCAATTCAGGCATTCATTAGAAAGCTTGTTTCCTTGCAAAGTCAACATTTTACTGATCTCAGCATCCTCACAATAGAAGAACAATCAAAGGATATATGTCTTTTCATCTTAAACCAAATACAATCAGATTGTCAAAGTTACCAGTTATTTGCCATTGAAACAGTCACCAATAGTTCCATTCTTCCATTCCTCTTAAGGGCATTTTGACTCATACAGTAGTGTGAATTTTCAGCATCCAAATAGCAAGAAACAGAAATGAAGGGAAATGAAAAGAGCATTCATGAAAACTGATTTGCAGTGACGTGAACTTCAAGCAGAGCCTAAATAAATATAAAAGATAAACAAAACACCAACTTCATTTTTTATGCTTCCAAACTTGTAAACACATGTTGATCATTTAACAAAGATGGAGAAAAATCTCATCATGCATATATGTAAGGATTGACACAATCCAAAGTCCACTTCACCAGCTAGATATGAGAAGAGAATGAGACTAGATTATTGATTGAATTTAGTAGTACTTGTTTGGCTGCTGCAAGGTTCACTTCAAGAATAGCTCTCTCTTGTGAAGTTCTTTCACCAAGCATACAATGACCCCCATTTACATCAATGGACACCAATGCCTCGGTTTGTTCAATCACTAGATAACCACCATTAGCCAGAGGAACCCTGAGAAGGAAACAAATTCTTGTCAGAAAGAAAGAAATTGACTTGCAAGTTGACGAATTTGATGGTTCTTTTTTCTGATCATGCAATGATGACTCGAACCCATGGCCTTTCGGCATGAGCAATGGAGCTAAACCACCTGAGTTATTCCACTTCGTCACATGACTGACTGCAATACCAAGTCAAGTGAATGTGAGACCGAGAACTCAATTTGTTATTTGTGTTAAGTCGAAGGTGGAGAATATAACTACCAGTTAGCAACATTGTATCCATAATATCTTAAGATTATGTAGCCTCAATCATAATATCATATAGAACATGCTTTTATAATATAGCATGGTAGCATCAAACCATGGACTTGGCTTCCTTTCTTCTTGAATTGTAGGAAAAATCTCTAACCTTTTTTTTGTTAGGGATATATATTTTGTCAACACCATATACAGAAGAAATGAAAGATGAGTGCAAGAAAAAACAATAAAAGTTCATCCGATAATAGTCCCAAAATGATTTAGCTCCCTAATAAAGCATGTTTAGCAAAGAAAGATTCATGTCCTGGTTTATCAAGCTTAGAGGTACAAACTGTAGCTCCAGCCGAAACACCATTTTAATCTTCCATTGGTATTGAGAAGGAACGACAGAAATAGTGAAACATGCAGCTACTTTGATTAATCCACTTTGAAACAACATAACTTACAGAAATGCATATAACAATACTGAGGAAGGAGTCAAAAGAGACTTCAAATAGTCTAAACAAATAACATTATTATTATTACTATTTTTATTTTTGAAATAGAAAAAGAATTATATTAATCAAAAAAATGAGAGGGATGAGTCCCTCAAGAAATACACAGCAGCCTATAAAACCATTACTGTAAAGCTAACCCTCAGACACTCATAAGATCCAAAATGCAAGAACCCTTAAACAAGTTACGACTGGAAGCCCAAGGCTACCTCTAAACTTCATCCCACCCCCCAAAACATCCTCCAAAGACAGCTAGCAAAATTTTAGAGTACACAAAGGTGAATAAACTCAGACATCAGTTTATTACCTTTTACAGAGAATGTTATTGATTTCTTCCTCTATACAGTATTCATCAAAAAGGAGAGTCCTTCTACTGTATAACTCAACTCTGTCACAAAGATTGGGAGCTATCTCCTGAAGATAATTGGTAACCTGATATATAAACAACAGAAGTCAACTACATGAATTTATAGAAAGGAAGTATCTACAAGATAACCAATTATGTTTAGAAAAACTTTATTGTAGTCATCCTTTTCCTTTTCATCAGATGATCACTTATCAATAGATATATTAATCATCCTTTCTGATGGACAAGCTGATTTATCAATAGAAATCCATACAACCATCCTTCTAGATTCACAAGTCAGACACTCACTAAAACTGTTCAAAAAATTTGCCCATGGTGAATGATTCATGAGATTTTCACCAAGAGCTAAAAGCTCACCGCCAAGGACTTTGAATACAACTTTGTCAATTGGTTGATTTCTCAGTTTCTTTGTGCACATGTACCCATGGCCCACAAGGTTTTACATTAGCGGGTATTCATGAAGCGCCTTACTTACCATTGGCCGGGTGGTAGTATCTCTATTTTTTGAAGTAACTTACTACCCGGGAAATTGTAAATATTATCAGTAATAGCTACTGGCTCTCATACCTCATGATATGTCCTTGGAGAATCAACTATCATGCTCGCCACCTGAAAATAAGAAAAAATAGAAAGCTTAGATGTATGATCTATGGGTTTGATTGATAAACAAAATGTGATAGTGCAAATTAATAGATTCAGTATAGAACAATATCACCCACAGACTAAAGTTGAAGCAGTCACCGTCTCATTAAAATAGTCTTGCACGACTGTAAGTGTTTGGCCCATTGCTCTATGCAACATTACAGGAACAGCCCCATCAACACCTTCATCAGCAGCAAGAGCTGCAGATTTTGCATGGTCCACTATACTTTTCCATGTTGATAGGAGACCTTCTAAATCTCCCTGCAGATCATCTATTGAATGGCCAGAAGCAACTGTTCTTACAGTGAGCCCAAATCCAGGTGGTTGCAAAGTTTTAGCTATAACTCGTAATCGTGTTCGCTCAACGCCAGATATTTTTTTTGAAATTCCTATTGAATTGCAGCGAGTCATCAGTATCTGCAGAGCATTAGGAACAATTAGAAATTTTGCTTGAAAATAAATAAATCTTGGAGCATAAAGCATAGAAGTAGAGGTCACCGAATATAAGATACCCAGAATCTGCTTTTAAGCTTTGGATAAGAGGTCAATGTGGGGCCTTTTGTACCCAATCCTTCCTTAACAACTTGTACGATAATCTTAGAGCCCTTTTTAACATGTTCCCATTTATCCTCTTCTGTCCCAATAACCTTATCCCTGACATCCAGGTGTTGGGTTCTGGTCTGCAGCTGGTCCACTCCTCCATTTAGCTGCTCAATTTCATGCCCAACAACACTACCATTTACATTTTCATTAATTACATCTACACCATTAAAATTAATACGATTCTCATGAACATCTAACTCTTCGTCTATGAACTCATCTTCACTTTGATCATACTCCTCCTCATCTGGCTCTTCAACTCCATTGGATAATGCTCCATTTACAGGAAAATGAACCTTTTCTCCAGGTTTATAAAATAAGGAGCCACTCAACTCTCTTTCCTTCATAGGACCATGAAATGAATGCAACACAAATGGTTCCCTGTTGGGCCTTATATCCATGAAAGATGGCCTAGGACTGCCAATATTTACAAATGCACCACCCATATGTGGAACTAACTTTGTTACTACTCCTAGATATACACTATCACACTGGACATTGGTTTTCACAGGCTCCAACAATAATTCAACCAGTTTACCATTTTCCAGAACCGCAATCCTTTGGACGGTACAGATGGAAGAGTTTATCAATATCACCGTGGAAAGAGATTCTTCTTTTGTCGTTGTGATGTTTTCTTCCTCATGTAGTAGGTTCTCAGGAATGAGCTGATTCTGTCCTTCAAATGCTGACAGAGTGACCTCATCTTTGTCGGATTCATTCCTGACAAAGCCTGAAACTCTGTTGACTGTCGAACTGACTATAGAGGTAGATGATTCAAAAATCCAAGGCTCCTCAACCATATAATTACTTAATAAAGAAGTATGCGGCTCAGAAATGTTTATATCATGGTCAGACTTATGGTTAGAATCCTCACTGATTCTAGATTGATTTGAGATTTTTGACTTCTGAATGTCACCATCGGAGTGCTTTAACATCTCTCTTTCATTATCAATATCACTTGAAAGATACATGTCTGCAGAAAGGTCCGAGACAATGGATGGCTGCAATAGCCAAGGCTCCTCAACAACCTGGTCTCTTATTGGAAAAGCCTGAGACAAGTGTGATCTCTTTCTAATACAAAAATTCTGGCAATCACTTGAGAACAATTTTGAAGTCGAGGAGTTGCTTCCATAAAATCTTGCAGTGTTCTCATCATCTGTGAAACAACTGGAAGCATTTGAGTTTTTATCAACATTATTGAAGTAATGTTTTACACTAAAAACAACCAGGAACAAATAACACCTCTTGATAATGCTAGAATGAGAAACCTTTGACTTCTCTTCCCCATCCACAACTGAAATAAATGAGAAACTGGTCTTCTTCTAGTACGAGATCTGAATTTTGCCATACATTTTCTACAACTTTGACTCTGGGAATGTGCCAGCATAGAATATTCAATTATGGGTCCACACACGACATCAGATGATGTCCACATGTCTTCCTTTGGCCGAAAATATTAAACTCGATTACCTTCGTGGTGCCTTGTAACAATAAAGAAGGTGGGGGAGTAAATCAGACTAAAATGTATAGGGTGCAAGAACATCAGGAAATTCGCAAAAAACACAGATAATGGAATAATAATCATTTCCCAGGTATTCGACCATTGACAACTATGATGCATCTCATATAAAAAAGATCAAATTAAAAAAATACAGGTTCTTCCTCATTTAAAGATCAAAAGTTATTACACGCTAAACTGTTACGCTTATTGGCATTCCCTAGCTAATTGAAACCATACATATTTCTTCGTCCATCAAATCTAATGTACAGAGTAGTAACTTAATTGCAAAAGGAATTCAATATAATTGCAATCAGACATGAGAAGCATTTGGCGGAAGAAAACACGATCCTGACAAGTTTTTCATAACGAAAATTGATGAAACTAACGAAGAGCAGCAATCTTGAGATTCAACACAAGGAAAATAGAGCCTGAGAGAAGTTCACCTTTGAATTCTTGGTCGGATATTCATTCTTACAAGGACAAATGGTGTACGCTTGAGTTGAAAATGCACCTAAATATAATTGTGTCGAAGCAGAAGAATGAACAAAGCTTCAGCGTGGAGTGTTGTGGAAGGAGGAGGAACACTGTTTTCAGGGGTTTATTTCAGCAGCTATAAGCCGCAGCTCAATCTGTTTATCTACTTTCAAAATGTTTACACTACGTTTAAATACCACTTTGCACCCTCCAATTTTCAAATTTCCAACTTTGCCCGTCAAAATCTTTATGACTTTTATTTTTTAATAAAATATTACTACTCGTATCAAAAAATTCTCTAAATATATTTTATTTTTTAAATATACTCCAATATAATTAAAAATTATCATATTATTAATAAACATATCCTATTAATTCCTATAATATTCTTACTCCATCAAAATTAAAAAATAACACATTCCTATCTTTTTCAAAAACATAATTAAAAAAAATCTTTGGCTCTTTCTTAATTAATAAGAAAATTATAATATTTGAATATATTTTAAAAAATATAAAAAATTTATTTATTTAAAATATATTAAATAATAGAAATCAAATATTAATTCATTTAATTTTAAAATATACTAAATAAAAAAATTAATTTATTTATTAAAAAAATAAAAATATTCACAAATATTAAAAAAAAATTTACTTAAAGTTAAATTAAATATAAAATATATTAAATTTTAAAAATCAATAAAATGGATGCAAATCTAAAAAATCTATAACTATCTAATAACAAAATCTTATTCCTTTTTTATAAATTATTTTTAACAAAACATTTTTGCTTTCTAAATTTGTATTGTTAAAAAAAATATCAGTTATTAAAATTTGTAAAGTCTTTTCAACTTTCTTAATAAATGAATTAGCTATTATTATTAAAAAAAACAAAATACATATAAATAAAACAATGAGCCACTTAACCTCCCCTAACCAAATATCAATATAGATATAAATGATTTTTTTAACTACCCAATAAATATCATTTGCATTCTCTTGCTCTCTTTTCAGTGACATTAATAAAAAATTGATACGTAATTAAATTAAAAAAGTCAAAGAATATCCTACAAAAAAAACCTTTTACATTCTCTAATCATTAAAACAATTTTAATGATTGTAACTGAAACAAAAATTATATATCTATCTATACATATATAATAATAAAATTTTGGATCAAATTGGACCCTTTTTTTTTTACTTTTTTTTAAAATTTTAGAACTATTCTTATACCATATCATATAGTTTAGGTGGCTGTAATTTTCTTTTTTCTTTTTTACCCTAGGTTACAAGGTTCAAATCCTTGCACCGATATTTTTTTTAATTTTTTATATGCATATTCAATATGTCTTTAAGTAGATGAATTAGGACAAATATATTTAGAATTTTACAAAGATGGGGTCTATATTATTATCTGCACATGACAACAAATAATTCATAAAAAATTTGTTAGTGATTGAATCAATAAAAATGTATTTTCAATGATCCAAAAGATTAAGCAAGTCATACTCTGTATTAGTCTATAATAAAAGATAAATATATTTTTATAATTTTATGATTTTATCTTATATGTGAGAATACATTTATTAGATAATAAATGTGACAAAACTTAATGAATTCATATTTTAAAAGAAAATTACAATTTAAAAAGTAAAATGAAGCTTTGTCCCAATTATAAAATCAACTCACAAACCACTCTATTTTTAAACAAAGTGAGTTCACACAAATTCGGGAAAAAAATAAAAAATTTAAAAGATATATTAATGAAGTTTAATATGCATTTTATTTTTCATAACTGTAAACTTTTGTTGTATAAAAAATTATTAAAATATTTTTGTTATAAATATTTATAAAATTCAATATAAAATAATTTTATTTGATTGATTAAACTATTTTTTTAAATAGATAGTCCAAGAAGAATTTTAACATTTTGTTGATTAATTAAATTAATATGCTTAACAAATTAAAATGTGTGTACTCATATATATAAGTTTAAGTAAAAATTAATATTAAAAAGTAATAAAATAAAATAAATATTTTAATTTAGTTTTAGTTAAATTTTTTGTTTTGATATTAAAAGGTTCATATTTCTTAAAAACTGTTAATTTACACATCAAAATTTTAAATAGCAAATCAACAACGCGCCATAAAACTTAACCACTCTCTTTGCCCTATAAGATATTATATAGTTAAATTTTGTGTAATTTTTGTATATGAGTTAGCTTATAGTATTTAAATGGATAAAATAGTTTTTAATGAGGGTAAATTGCTCAATTTAAGTGAAAAAAATGTTTTTGAGTGTAATTATTAGTAGAATATGATGCATTATAAGTTTTTGTGAATTGTGTAATTTTTTTTAAATATAGAAAGTGATATATAAGAGAATTTATACTTGACATTGTAATTTTAAATTCATGCATATTATAAGATAATTAATGACATTAATAGAATTAAAATTCTATTTTTAAATATCATTGATCTTGCATCGCACGAGTGAAAATACTAGTAATGATAATAAAAGAAAATAAAATGAATCTTCAAAATAATTAAATTAAGTAATATTTGAAAAAATACATTTAAATAAAATCTGAAAAAAGTTAAATAAATCACGTATAATAAAATATAGGTAAAAGAAAATTTAAAAATTATTTACAAAAAATAACAAAATCTTAAAAAAATCTTTAAAAATAGGCTAAAGCTTAGATTTTTTTTAAAAATCAACTAAACATCGTAAACAATCAAAATAAAAGTTAATAATATTTAAATTTTTATTTATCTAATTTAATTTTTTAAAAAATAATTTCTTAGTTTTAACTATTTTTAAAGATTTAGTTGGATTTTTTTTAATATTTGTTAAAGATTTAATTGAATTATTTAAAGATTTAGTCGATTTATTTTAATATTATTTTAAGTTGTACTCATTTTTAATTTTTTAATCTTTTTTAATTATTTAAATATTTATCTAATTTTTAAAAAATTAATTTATTAATTTTTTTTTATTTAAATATTTATCTAAATTGTTAATTAATTTTTAGTTTTTCATTTACTATATTATGTGTAACAATATATATTTATTTTAGAAATTCGATTAAACTTAAAGAAATAATTTTAAAATTAAAATTAAAATCAACAAAATTTAAAAAACTTAATTTATTTTATAAAAGGATAAATTAATTTTTAATACATGTTTTTTTTTTTTAAATAATAGGGTATCTTTAGACATTTTTAATACCGTATGAATAGCCAACTAAAGCAAAATCTGCAGAGGCAAACAGAAAGCCCAACCCTAAATCCTATTTCTCTATATCATCTCTCTTCCCACTTTTATAAAACGTTTGAAACACCGCGGCTTCCCTCTTTCCATCCTCGATCTCAGGCAAAAAAAAGTTCTAGGGTTTCTGCATCTCGCAATGGTAATTTCGAATTCCCCGCAACTAAAGATTTAGATACGTGTTTCGTTCTTTCGCTCGATACGTGACGAAAAATTAATGGCAATATATTTGAAATTGATGTAAATGCGTTACCCTGTTTACAGGGTAAGGGAACGGGAAGCTTTGGTAAGAGGAGAAACAAGACACACACGCTGTGTGTGAGGTGTGGCCGCCGGAGCTTCCACCTGCAGAAAAGTCGCTGCTCTGGTTGTGCTTACCCTGCTGCCCGCAAGAGGACATGTACGCTATTCTGCTCTTGTCAATCAGTAGATTACTAAGTTCATTATCATTTTATTATCTGGTTTTCTATGGTTTATTGATTTTGAGATGTTTATGTTTTTTTGCTTAATTTCGTTTGATTAATAACCCAATCGAATTCTGCATTTTTTTATTTCATATAGGCTGAATACGTTTCATAAGGCATTAGATTTGTTAATCTTTTGAGCTTATTCTGATTATGTAATCAATTTGACGTGCAAACTAATTGTTGTTCTATACCTGGTATATTTAGTGGACTTGAGCTCACAAAGTTTTATGGTTAAATCTGATTTGTACTGCTTAATGTGATAAGTTTCCTCTACCAATGCTTACAGGTAAAACTTTAAATAGACAGAGTCATTATTTGCTCATCTTTTTGTTGTCCATTGAAGAGTTTTTTGAATGGGGTATTTGCAAGAGGTTATACTGTCAGCTTTTAAATGCTACTTAAATTAATCACTTAGAAACCATAATCTATAAGCTAAGAGTTTTATGCTTCTCACTAATTGTTTACATTATTCAAATCTTTTTTCAAACACCACCCCATTTAAGCAATTATTCACACAATAATTAAATTCAATCACTTCCTCTAAAGCATAATTTTTTGCAAGCACCTCCATGATGAGCCTTGATGATTATGTGCTTATACTTATGGATTTAAAGATGCTAAACTTTGCAACCGTAGCTCTGTTATATTTTCACATAGATGAACTTCACTTCCTTCTTGAATCTTGATGGTTCAATTCAATAATAGAGTTGTATTTTGTGATGGTCTCTCCAATTTAGACAACTGGAGTGTGAAGGCCATTCGCAGAAAGGCTACAGGATCTGGAAGAATGAGGTATCTTCGCAATGTTTCTCGCAGATTCAAGACCAACTTCAGAGAAGGTTCGAACCTTTTTCTTAGTTTTATCATTGATTTGCTGTTTTCATCTTTTGTTGATGTGTGCTTTATGCTGATTGAATTAGGCACTGAAGCTGCACCAAGGAAGAAGGCAGCAGTTGCTTCTGCTTGAGGGCTTAATTTCAATGGAACTTTTGATCAAGGGTATTTTTTATTGTACTTTGCTTACTGCCCATCTTTAAAATTTTGGAATGCTATTTGAACAGCCTTTTACATTTTTAGTTAAATTTGTTGGTGTTATTTGATACCGTTTTGATACAGATGATTTCGACTCTTGTTGCTATAATGTGCATGTTTCTGAATGCTGATTTTCTTTTTCCCAATTGATAATTGTTGGTATTTAATGTCTGTTTCTTAGGACACTAATTTGACAAATTAAATTATGGTTTCACATGTAAAATAAATTAAATCAGATCATGAGAAATGATGATAAGTTATCTATTATGGTTTGAACTTATACGTTGAATGTGCATCATACTACAATGAAAACATTTGTTTATTGAAGTTCGTCATTGCAGAAGTGCATTCTGCAAAGTTGGAAAACGAGAAAGACTTGGAGGCCATTCAAAATGCAAATTTATGCTATGGAATTGCTCAACAGGTATGTATTTGTATTCAAATGTTTGTAATTATTTAATTTTGTGGATTAATGGTTGTCAATTACATATGCCATATGATATTTAGGAAATAGGTGAAATAAAAAAGTTTAACATGAAAATTTACCCATTTGTTTCTGATATTAAACACTTTCAATTACACCTATATAACTTTAAACCAAAAAGAAAAATATATCTGGGTAATAAAATGATTCTAATTTGGTTAGTTGCATGTCACATGATATTAAAAAAATTGTTGTAATACATAATGTTAAAATAAAAATCCGACCTTTTATTTCTAATATGCTACATATTCTATTACATCTATAAAACTTTAGACCAAAAATAGAAGGGAAGCTAAACTATGAAATGTTATTATTGGTGGTCAGTTACAGATGTTACATGATACACAAGTAATTGGTCTTATGGAATATGTTAACATGAAAATTGGATCATTAATTTTAAATATGTAACAGTAACACATTCTATTTCACATGAAATTTTAGACTGATAAGAGAAGTGTAGTTGGATTGGATAATAAAGTATTTTCAATGATAGTCAGTTACATATATCAAATGATATTCAAGAAATAGGTGGTAATAGAAAATGATAGTATGAAAATCCGACCTTTTAGTTCTATTATGTAATACATTCTATTACAAAATTTTAGAACAAACAAAGAAAGGTAGATAGGCAATAAGATGATTTTAATGTTGGTCAGTTACATATGTATCATGATATTAAAAAAATAGGTATAATAGAAAATGTTACAATGACAATCCGACCATTTATTTCAAATATGTAACACATTCTAGTACACATAAAATTTTAGACCAAAAAAAGGATGGTAGCTGCACAATAAGATGATTTTAAGGCTGGTTTGTTACATAAGTCACATGATATTCAAGAAATAGGAGTAATAGAAATATTAACATGAATCCGATCATTGTTTCTAATATCTACTCACTCCGTCCACAAAAATTGAACTACCTTGACAATTCGCAGTTATTAAGAAAAGTTTATGTTGATGTGTAATAGTGAGTGTATGAGTATAAGAAAATATTTAATTATTAAAAAAGTACTTGATGTGATGTGTAAAAGTGAATATATGTGTATAAAAAATGAAAAATAATGATTTTAAGTTTTTCATTTTAGGTAAGTAGACCATTTATTGTGGACAACCATTTAAAGCAACATGGACCATTTATCGTGGACGGAGGGAGTAATATTTTTTAATACACCTATGAAACTTTAGACCTAAAAGAGAACAATAAGATAATTTTAAGTGTGATCAGTCACTTAAGTCATATTATATTCAAGAAATAAGTGTTATAGATAATGTTAATATGAGAATCCGACCATTTATTTCTAATATGCTACTCCTTCTATTACACCTATAAACATTAGTCCGAACTGAAAAGTGTAGTTAGACAATAAAACGATTTTAAAGGTGACTAGTTACATGTATCCCATGATATTCAAGAATTGGTGTAATAGAAAGGTTTACATGAAAATTCGATCATTTGTTTCTAATATGTAATAATTTCTATTACAATTATGAAGCTTTAGACTGAAAAGAGAATGATAGTTGGGCAATAAAATAATTTTAAAGTTGGTCAATCACATATATCGTATGATGTTCAAGAAATAGGTGTTATAGAAGATTTTAATATGAGAATCCGATCATTTATTTCTAATATGCTACATCTTCTACTACACCTATAAACTTTAGACCGAACTGAAGAAGTGCACTTGGACAATAAAACGATTTTAAAGGTGATTAGTTACATGCAAGGATGAAAATATCGCTATCTCAAGTAATATCGCAACCTTAAATTTACGGAAATATCGATGGATATATCGATATCGCATATCGATATCGCAAAAAAAATAGAAAAATAACGGAAATTTTATTAAAATTTTGGAAATTTAATATGAAATTTTAGGGATTATTATAGCATGTTAATAATCCATATGTTTCATTTAAGATCACAAAAAATTGACATGTTTAAAGCAAATAAATAGATAATGGACTATATAATCATTGTCTGACATTAATTAATTAATAATATAATGCATAATACAATAAAATATGATTTGAATTACATGATACAATACATTTAGTACCAAAATGATGACCTATGGGGTTCAAATGTAGAAGATGAAATCCCATCTTTGTCCAAACAATATTGGTACCAACTCATTGCATTAGAATAATCCTGCATATAGTTATGCTAGTGCCATTCATATGTTTCTCTATCTCTTCCAACTGTTTCACCATAGATTGGATAGTGTGCACTAACCCAATGAATTTGTTGATATGAAAATGGATGTTGAAACACATTTCGAGTATTCCAACCAAATTGTGAACTCGAATGTGTGTCAAAAGCATATGAATCTTGAGACATATCACTATGATCAGTGCCCAATAAAAAAAATATAATATAAATTGGGAGACAATTCAAAATATCCATTTTCAACTCCAAAAAATTTATTTTACCCACTTCAAATATAAATAACATTTTCTATCCATTTTCAATTTCAAACAATCTTTTTTACTCATATGACCCACAAACATCATCATCTAGTTATTCCACCCCACTCCACCCATCCCACCCTACCCCACCCCACCCCACCCCACCCCATTTGATATTTATATTATTTAATATTATTAAATATTATATTATAATAAATAACAATGAAGTTGTAAAACATATAATTTTAATAAATTAACTAATTATAATATTTTTATCATATTAACTAATTATAATATTTTTATCATATGTGTGATTATTTGAATTTTTTATTTAGATTATTTTAATGTGTAGTGCATATTGATGAATATTATAATATAAAAGTTAAATTTTAATGCAAATTAATGAATACTATAATTTTTTTAAGTATATAAAAATATTTAATTTGTGATGTTTGAAAATATATCTATTAAAAATTTAATTAATACGAGAGCATTATCCACATCAAAATTAAATAAAAATTTAAATCTCTACCGAATTGTCTTAATAAAAATTTAATTATAAACTTTAATTTTTATCAACTGCATATCGAATCAGTGATTAATTAATAAATTTTTTATCCAAAAATACTAATTAAAAAACACAAAATATTTGAAATATATTAAAACAACTTATGAATGATGGAGTAATAAACAAAATGGTTAGTTAATTTCATATTGGTTCTTCTACTTACTCACATGCACAATTAAATTAATTAAATATTAATTGATAAAATTATAGAATTATAGATAAATAAAGTTCAATTATATATTGAATAATTTGTACTCTAATATTTTTAATACAAAGTCAAACCTAACACCTATAGGATAGTGTGATTATAAGGATAAAGTGGGCCCCAATTTAAAGTTATTAATTTTTTTATACCCATTTTATAAGGGTATTTAGGTCTTATATTATGAAGTGGGTATAAAAAAGTTTTTAAGTTAGATGTGGGTAAAATAAATTTTTAGAAGTTCAAAATGGGTATTTTGTGGTATTTTCACAAAAATAAAACCATGAAAGAATATACAATTACTAAAAAAAAATTATCATTTGAAAATTGTATAAAAATATAAAAAAAGAAAAAATTGCGATTTTTTATGTAGTGCAATATTTTGCGATATATCTGCGATATTTCCCGATTTTCAATTAATTTTGTACTACGAGTGAACCGATATCGATATCGATATCTATATTTTGCGATATATCCACGATACTTTGTAAAAAATATATTGTACCGCAATATCCATATCGCATACTCAAAATTTGCGATATATCCGTGATATATCCGCGATATTTTGCGATATTTTCATCCTTGGTTACATGTATCCCATGATATTCAAGAATAGGTGTTGTAGAAAAGGTTTTCATGAAAATCCGACCATTTGTTTCGAATATGTATACTTTCTATAACACCGATGAAGTTTTAGATCGAAAAGAGAACGACAGTTGGACAATAATAAAATAATTTTAAAAGTGGTCAATCACATATATTGTATGATATTTAAGAAATAGGTGTTATAGAAGATGTTAATATGATAATTCGACCATTTATTTCTAATATGCTACACCTTCTATTACACTTATAAACTTTAAATCAAACTGAAAAGTGCAGTTGGATAATAAAACGATTTTAACTGTGACTAGTTACATGTATCCCATGATATTCAAGAATAGGTGTAATAGAAAAAGTTTACATAAAAATTCGACCATATATTTCTAATATGTAATACTTTCTATTACACTTATGAAATTTTAAACTGAAAAGTGAACGATAGTTGGACGATAAAATAATTGATATCAAGTATCAACCTTACCTACTACCTCTCACCAATTAATAAACATCTTTCATCTGCATAACATAATTGTATGCATAATTGTCTTATCGACTAGTATCTTATCATATGCATAGTTTGAAGAAACTTTGTGTTAAGATTTCTATTATCTTGTAATTGTTGGTAACTGGTTGTGATCATTTGAATATAAATATTGAATAATAATCCAAATTTAGAGCGATGATCATATGCAATCCATCCCATTAATCCTGGACATAGTAATAATAATATGATATGATAGGAATAGGGGATAAATCTCGGTATTATTGGTCTATACATACACATTACCGTCAATTCTGTCCACAATATAAAAATTCATCCAATTAGTTGACCCTGTGGATTAATGTATATATTTAATATACAAGTTGTTATAAATTATAATATACTTAAATATGAAATTATACCAGCACAACTTAAATGCTACTACTACACACTGGAAAATACGTGTACAGGCTACAACATCTAATATGTAAATTAGTTCATAGTCAACAATCAAGATATATATATTCCAGTTAATGTAAATTCATAGTCAACAATCAAGATATATTCTAATTTATTTTCCAATTCCCAACTTTAAACGGTTGAATTAACTAAAGCTAATAAACATAGTTTTTCTTAACGTTGACCAATAAATACGTCTCATTATCTTCACTTATATATGCTACAAAACAGTGTATGTGTATCACTATTTAAGTTCTTTCCGAGCTTTTTGCGCTTTTGGTCCCACAAGACATATTATTTTAGAATTCGTCCCAAATATTTTACTATAGGTCTCATACGATTTTTTTCTTGCATTAGTAGTCCCAAACATTACAAATTTTGCAGATTTGATCCAAAAATTTGCAGATCTGATCCCAAGATTTTGGGACCATATCAGCAAATTTTGTAACATCTTTTGTGACCAAAACTGCAATTCTTGGGATCTAATCTGCAAATTTATATACGTGCAAGAAAAAAATCGTATGGGACCAATAATGATATATTTGTAACCAATTCTAAAATAATACATGTCATGTGGGATCAAAAGTACAAAAATCTCTTTTTTTTTTTCCTATGATGCATGCAATTGCAAGCAGCCGCCATTCTTGGACAAATTCTAGGAAGCCATGACCATTCAACCACCTATCTATCAAATGAGCATCTGATAATTACACACAAACACTCACACTTGTTGGATCA
>JAPKLY010000002.1:522208-634625 GCA_026898435.1 Prunella vulgaris
CTATGTATGAAATGGGCATCTGATAATTACACACAAACACTCACAAATACAATATTAGCCCATCATTACTAGGCAAAGTCCTCTAGCCATCCTAAAGTAAACGCTTTTCTTGTTTAGGCTTCAAATCTCAAATCTGTTCCAGGTCAATGCTTTCTCTCTCACAAACTTGTTGGATCAGAGAGAGAGAAAGAACAGCAACTTTGTTCAACTGATACGCAAGCATGCTGTTGAATCACTATCCTCTAATGGTAACAATACTCCTAATATCAACTTGCTTTCATGTTCACAGATGCCTGAGCTTGTGCAATCAGCTGGATCATGATTCCTTAGCCTCATTCAATATCACCATCTCCTCTGCCTCTCCCTTGAATTGGTCTCTCTCACTGGATTGCTGCACTTGGGAAGGCATCCGCTGCGATGATTCGGGGCGGGTGGTCTCTCTATCCCTACCATCAAGAGGCCTAGTGGGCACATTATCTCCATCTATCATCAATCTCACCTCTCTTTCTCACCTCAATCTCTTCCACAATCACCTCTCCGGCCCACTCCCACCCGGATTCTTTGCCTCCTTCAGTGCCTTGCAGCTTATCGATTTGAGTTCTAATCGATTCTCTGGATTGCCGCCGCTGCTGCAGCTGCCTCCCACCATCCAGATACTCAACCTCTCCAGCAACTCATTTCATGGAACATTCCCATCTTCAGTTTTTCAGGCAGCATCAAATCTCGAGTCTTTTGACATCAGCAATAACAGCTTCTCTGGGTCCATCCCTTCCTCCATCTGCAGCTTCTCCTCTTCAATACAGACTCTTGATTTCTCCAACAACGATTTCACTGGACCAATTCCTACTCGAGGCTTCAGCAACTGCTCCAATCTGCAGTCCCTACGAGCAGGCTTCAATGACTTATCAGGCGAGATTCCACCCGGCATATACGATTTGTTGGCATTGCAGCAACTCCACCTGCCAGGAAACAGGATTTCGGGCTCAATTGATGGAAAAATTGTTAACCTCACCAACCTTAAAATCCTGTCTCTCTACGGCAATGAATTGACAGGTATGATCCCTCCACATATTGGGAGGCTCTCAAACTTGGAGCAGCTGCAGCTCCACGTAAACAAACTCGGAGGCACTCTTCCCTCATCGCTCACAAACTGTACGAAGCTCACTACTTTGAATTTAAGAGTCAACTCCCTTGAAGGCAGTCTTTCTTCATTTGATTTCTCAAAATTTGTTCAGCTTACATCACTTGATCTAGGGAACAATTTCTTCAGTGGAGGGCTGCCTTCTACCCTCTTCTCTTGCAAGTCGTTAACTGCAATTCGATTAGCAAGCAACAGTCTCGACGGGCAGCTTCTACCCGAGATGGCCTCGTTGCAATCCTTGTCCTTCCTCTCCCTTTCCAACAACACCCTCACCAACATCACCAATGCCATCAAAATCTCAACAGCTTGCAAGAATCTCACCACCCTAATACTCTCCTTTAATTTCATCGGCGAACAGCTGCCCAACGACGAGAGCTTCATTGGTCCCGACGAATTTCAGAATCTCCGAGTTCTTAGTTTAGGTGCGTGTGGATTAGCCGGCTCATTCCCACTGTGGCTATCCAAGCTAGCTAATCTTGAGGTTCTTGACTTATCCTTGAATTACATCACAGGCTCTATCCCACATTACATAGGACAATTTTCTGATCTTTTCTACTTAGATCTGTCAAATAACCAACTATCGGGACAACTGCCTATAGAACTCACGAGGCTAAGAAGACTGGCACTTCAGCAAAGCTCTGATCAAGTTTTCAGCAGTTATCTAGAGCTTCCCGTGTTTGTCACGCCTGATAATGTATCCAGATTTCAATACAATCAGCTGTCCAGCTTACCGCCAGCCATATACCTCGGAAACAACAGCTTCAACGGAACCATCCCACTCGAGCTAGGACACCTCAAGTTCATAATCGCCCTGGATCTCAGTGGCAATGATTTAGTGGGCCCCATCCCTGATTCTTTCTCCAATCTCACTAACTTGGAGAAGCTGGATCTCTCAGGAAACTTTCTCTCTGGAAAAATCCCAGCATCACTCCAAAATCTCAACTTCTTATCGTCCTTGAACGTTGCAGATAACAACCTTGAAGGCCCTATACCCACAGGAGGGCAGTTTGATACTTTTCCTCCCTCAAGCTTCAAAGGAAATCCGGAGCTCTGTGGTCGAGTCTTGCAGCGTTCTTGCTCGAATAATGGAGAATCTCCGAGCCATTCTGCTCGTCCAGGGACAAAGAAGAAAGTGCTGGTGGTGTTAGTCCTTGCGATCTGTTGTGGCATTTTTGCTATGTCTGTGCTACTGTACTGCTTCTTTTCGAAGAGGAGGAGGGATCCAGAAGTTGCTTTATCAATCGGCTCGTCCGAAGAAGATGAAAAGGATCTTAGCTTCGTAGTCCTGTTTCCCAGCAGGATGGGAAAGCTGTCCATGGGGGATATCTTGACAGCCACAGACAACTTCAGCCAATCAAACATAATCGGCTGTGGGGGTTTTGGATTAGTATTCAAGGGAATATTAGCAGATGGAAGTAAAGTAGCGATCAAGAAGCTTTCTGGGGAAATGGGATTGATGGAAAGAGAGTTCAAAGCAGAGGTTGAAGCTCTGTCCGCAGCCCAGCACAAGAACCTAGTCACTCTCCAAGGCTATTGCATCCATGAAGGCTCTAGATTCCTCATATATCCCTACCTGGAAAACGGGAGCCTGGATTACTGGTTACACGAGAAGCCCGACGGAGCATCCCCGCTCGCGTGGCCTACTCGCCTGAAGATCGCTCGAGAGGCAAGCTCCGGGGTAGCATACATGCACCAAACATGCGAGCCTCACATCATCCACCGCGATCTTAAGTCGAGCAACATCCTTCTTGATCACAACTTCGATGCTCATGTGGCGGATTTCGGGCTGGCAAGATTGATTCTTCCTTATCATACTCATGTGACAACAGAGTTGGTTGGAACACTTGGGTATATTCCACCGGAATATAACCAATCATGGGTGGCTACATTCAGAGGAGATGTTTATAGTTTGGGGGTAGTGATGCTGGAGCTTTTGACAAGCAGGAGACCGGTTGTGTTGTTCAATCCCAAGACATCTGTAGAGCTGGTTCCATGGGTGCAACAGATGAGGAGTGAAGGAAAAGCAGAGGAAATCTTTGATCCTGCTTTGAGAGGGCAAGGATTTGAACAGCAGATGCTGCAAGTTCTTCATATTGCTTGTATGTGTGTTGATCACAATCCTTTGAAGAGGCCAAATATAAGTGAGCTGGTTGATTGGCTCAACGATGTGAACAAGTGATGATACTTTGATTTATGACCACACCTAGTTGTACATAGATGAAGTTTTTTTGGAAATTTGACATAATGTTACTTTTAATGTTGTGTTTTGGAAAATGTCACTCATTATAGCCTTTTCCGTAAAAATGTCATTAAAAAGATTGTATGAGGATTGCATAGAGATAGCAGAAGAATCGCGGTAAATGGTCACACAGGGTATTTTTATTAAAAGAATACATATTGAATTATTGAGTGATATTTTTTAGGGTAGGTATGGTGTGAAAATAGTTCATGATAATCTTATCATGAAATTGTTTTAAAGTATCAAATAATTGGTCAAGCGTATCAAAATGTGCATTAGGTGTATCAAAAGCTGAGATCAATATATAAATTTAATTGACCTCAACTTTTGATACATCTGGTTAAATATTTGATACTTTAACATTAGTTCATGATAAGCTTATATAAACTATTTTCACACAAAAATTTACATACTTTTTAATATAAAACATCAAAAGTGGCATTTTTGCCAAAAAAATTTCAAATTCGTTTTAAACCTAAGATGTTTTTCTATTTATTCACAAGGATAAGATTAAAGAAAGTCATTCAAAAATATTGGGAGTTCGATTCAACGATAAGTAACAATAAAATATGTCTTCTAACAATAGAATGTGCCACAAAATTAAAATCTCAAAATGATCAACATTTTTCCCCAATAATAAAATCCAAAAAGACGATTCAGTTTCATAGTTATATAATACGAAGAAATTTCAATAATTTTTTTTTTAATCTCTCAACTTAGAAGATATATACTACACGTCACAGATCGTCCAAGAAAAAAACAAACAACAAAAACCACGAATAACCTAACAAGTGTATATCCCAAGTGTAAATTTCTAAATTGTTCTAAAACTAAAATAAGGGGTTGGACTTGACCATATGGAAATGTTTCCAGTTGACCACATTGACAGATATGGTGTACCCTTCGTCCCAATTCTTTTTTTCGTTTTTTTCTTTTATTTCGGGACGTTTCAACTCTTTTTTTCTAAATTTTGGGACGTCTCAATTCTTTTTTTTCTATCTTAATAAGAAAATAATCTACACTAACAAAAATTAATAATTTTATTTTTATATTTTATTAATTAACTTCACCCTCACATACTCAATTTTTTTCTTAATTTATGATTTTTGTGCTTATATCTTTTGAAAAAAAAAAAAACTCGAGAATGGAGGGAGTATATTCGAAGGATGTGCAGCATCTTACCATAAAAGGCTCTAAAACGGATGTAGCATAGCATGTAATATGCATTGTTTCTTAAAAAGGGAATAAATTATTTTAATCTCTTTAAATTATATTCTTTAAATATTTTAAAACAATATCATATGTATTACTTTTTCGCACTAATTTAATTTTCAACCCCTTAAAAATGAATTTTATCTCTTATTTATAATACTAAGTAAACAACAGAAAAAAAAAATTATGCTGGGATGGTTGAGTATTTAATTTACTATTACAAAAAATTTACAATAAATAAATGTGGATGATCGATTTCCGTTTTTCAATTTTCACAAATAAAGAAACAATTTTGGTCAAAAAAGAAAAGGAAAAAGGGAAGGGAATTGCTTAACATATGCTAGAGTCTCTACGGATGAGATGAGCACACAAAAACTATGAAATGAAAGAAGGGAGAGAGTGGAGAAATTAGAAGAGAGGAGGATGAAGTTGACTGTGTTTCTGAGCATATTTTGGGCTCTGAATTTACTTTATGGAGAATGGCTTGCATATTTGGTGCCTTCACTCTGGTCATGTTCTTGGCCTCATTTTCAACGCTCATCTTCGTCTTCCTCGGTAAAACCCCATTAATAAAGTTACAATCTTTTTTTTTTTTTTTTTGGGAGTTAGCTGGAAGAAACACTTGAGTTGAACGTGATTGATTATTTAGCTCTGTATAATTGTTGGTCTGTGATAAATTCTGGATCTTGCAATATGGGCAACTGCGTAATCTTGATCTGGTTTTATGTTATTACTATTTTCGATTAATATTTCCATTTCTAGTGATTTTTGTTTTGGATTTCCCTTTTTTGTTTTTAGGGTGTTTCAATAAAGTGAAGCAATATGGTTTCTTTGTATTTCTTTACCGTACTTAGAAATTCAATTGAACTGATTAATTGACTTAGAACGAAAACCTTAGTGGGACTGGGCATGCCTTGCCATCTTTTATCAGTATACTGCACAAACTTACTTCCATATGGCTTACACTAAATGCATTAGATTATGATGATTGAATGAATGTGGTGTAATTTTAGAGTATGGTAAGAAGTTTGCTTTCCCTTATTATTGATTAACTCCGACGTAATTGCTATCAGGTAAAATGCATGTTTGTTCGACTATCTATTATCTGGGATTATAACTCCTTTTATCGAGTTTCTGAACATTACTTAATGTTTTGTGCTTAAGTTGCATGTTTTTCCTTAGAGCATGCATTCACATTGTGTTATCTCTGAACATCTCAGCCGAATGGAGTTGATCATTCGAGTAGCTATGTGAAAATTGCTGTTATTACAGACCCTCAGGTAAATTTCTTGATATAAATAATTGTCATTCTTGATACTGTTTCCGCAACTAAATGTGATCTCCCTAAGCTAGTTTTAAATTTTAATTGATAGCTCATGGATAGCACCTCCCTTCATCTTGCTCCGAAATCACTTGCTATGGAGATTGCTCAATTCTATACAGATTTATACATGCGCAGGGCGTTCCTCTCATCTATATTACCCTTCAATCCAGATGTTGTTTTGTTTCTCGGTGATTACTTTGATGGGGGTGAGAAGCTTTCAGATGAAGAGTGAGTGTAATTTTTCATATAACTTAATAAATAGATTATCTATGTGTTTGATTTGAAGGATAAAATTATCTACCCCCCCCTAAACATGCTAGATAATTTTATCATTTAAAGCAAACATGGAAATTTTGTAAAGTGTTGGTAGAGTTTCCACAAGGAAAAGCTCAAAAAAGAAAATCAGATTTCATCCTTATCTTCATATAAATAGCACACCCCGACCTCTTCTTTAAATAGAAGTGATCATCCACAATCAGATGTTAATGAGTATGGTGTAAACTCCAAATGAAGTCGAAACTTCTTTCCTCAATCAGATGAGGCAATGGTGTTGTTCTTTTCTAGTATTTCAGGTTGAAAAATTAAACAATACACACACTTTATTTGCTTCTCTTGTCCTTGTTACCAAGTTCTAAACCTGCTGTTCTTATATGATATATTGTAATGTCCATCTCATTTTGTCTACTGAAACCATCAACTGGATTATATCGAAGGCAGTTTATTTATTTATTATACTAATAGATGGCAGGAGTCATTGGGCCGTTTTAAGCATATTTTCAACCTGAATATGATTCAGAAAACCTCAAACATAAGAGTACTCTACCTTTCTGGAAACCATGACATCGGATACGAAGCTTTCAACTCTCAAAAGCCAGAGGTACATCATATGCTACTCCTCAAACTTTGTCTCAGTAAAACGGGACCATGTCTATTATTAGCAGTTGGTCTTCTAGATTTAGCGTATAATATATCTTCGAATTTATGTTACTCAGGTTGTCCAACGGTATGAGGGAGAATTTGGTGCTAGGAACTTTAAAGTTACACTTGGACAAGTGGACTTCATTGCCATTGACGCACAGACTGTGGATGGTAACTGTTAAAGTCTCAATTCTGTATACATGTTGTAACTCATTTTATAGTTAACATCACGAGACCAGAAGACCTGCTTTGGGTTCTTTATAGCGTTCTTTTAAAAAACACGTGCAAAACCACAGTAATTTATATGAAATGAAATTATGTAATAAGAATACAGACTTTTATCTATTATTAGCCCCAAACTTGATGCTGCTAGGCACTCACTAGAACATAATGCAGGTCATCCACAAGGCAACCTCACATCTGCTACTTGGGACTTCATTAAAGGTGCTTCTGAAGGTACGGGACTCTGATTTCAAGTCATTTACATTGCTTCGTACAGAGAAAATGACCCGTCCCATTGACTTTCTCTAAATTTATCCAGATGCATCTTATTATCCAAGAGTTCTATTGACTCACATCCCTTTATATCGGCCGGACTGGACTCCTTGTGGTCCTCATAGATCTTCACCAATTATCAATCAAGTAAAGATGTTAAGATTCTATATTTTGTGTCCTTAGTTTTGGCATATCACTTTTCTTTGTTAATACATATTTATACGATGACTATGTCTTATGCGCATGGATGATTTTTTGTTGACTCTAGCGAGTTTACCGTGCTGATCGTGATAAAGAAATAATGTAAGCTACTTTTCGTCTCTCTGAACATTTACTGGATACAGTTATCTGTTGCCAATCTGGTTCTTTTATATTTGCGTGATACAGGTACCAGAATTATGTAACTGAAAACTCGACGAATGACTTACTGGATCTAATCAACCCTGTATGTATCATCTTCCTTTCTTCATCAGTGTATGCTGAAACAACAGGCATCGATACTAAAATTGGTGAGAACATATTGGTGTTTTGCAGGAACTAGTCCTCTCCGGTCATGATCATGATCAATGCACGGTTGTCCATATGTCTAAGCGTGGTCCAGTGACCGAGGTAAACGAGCTCTGTCTTTTCACCTTCATATGTTTAATTGGTAAAGCCAGTTGATTCATGGAATAGTGCAGCATACTGTAGGAACTGTAAGTTGGCAGCAAGGAAACTTGTACCCTTCATTTATGCTGCTGTCTGTCCGTAATTCGACAAACTCTGCTCGAGAAGATGCCGTATCCACTAACCTCTGCTTTCTTCCCATGCAGACACATATCTACATATGGTATTCAGCAGAGGCTCTTTTCACTCGTCTCATTTTCCTTGATCTAATATTTGCAGCTCATTCTGAAATTTAATTTAATGGATGTGTCAGGTATTTATCTCTCTTTGCAATGACACTTGTTATTGTCCTCCTTTGGCCAGCAAATGAAGTAATCGTCACACGAAAGCTCGGTGATGTCATTGCTTCCATCAGAGATGTATTTCGCAGCTTCAGCAATGTCGTGAAAGTGAAAAATGACGATGAGAATTGTGAGTATGAAGAGATGTGGGATGCAGAAGGCACAATGCACCTTATCAAGAAAACCAGAAAGATTTCCCCCACATTCGTGAACGAGAGCACCACACTTGGAAGGTAACAAACTAAGCCTTGTAACAGTAAAATCGCGTGGTATAAGTCGTAGTTCACCTGTGATTTTCGTTTACTGCAGGGGGAATGCTGTGATGCGGTCAAATGTACGGAAACAAACAGGGGTGGATACTGATGCCTCGAGTCCAGATGTAAGCATACAGATAGGATCAGGTAGAACAAACAAATCCAAAGCAAAGATGTTGATTTGGAGATTGTTGCGAGCAGTACGAGCAGTAATCACGATTGCTGCCTTCAATCTTCCTGTATACGTGTTGCTCGTATTCAAAGATTGGATCGACAAATGATCGAGTGAAAGGCCGTCGAGCTCGATAGCCAGCCATTTTGGACTTAATTGTGTCTAGGTATTCAGATATCTCCTTTTGTATTGCTGCTCTAAACCCAACCCCTTTATGAAAAGCTGGAATGAATGTTGCAAAACATGTGGATGCATAACTAACTTATTACGTCTCTTGAAATTGACCTTCTGAGTTAACGTTGATCATGCATTCATATGTAAAACAAACATTAAAGCATAGCTAAAGTCGATCATAATTAGTCACAGCAAAATTACTTTCTGTGTAAATCTCAGTTTTGTTTTGCCTTTTATTTTGTTCTGTTTTGGTTGACATGCACATTATATATTATTTACGTTGGCAGTTCCATTCATACTTTATATTGAAATATCCAAAGCAATGATGCTAGAAAAAGGACCCTTTAATCCAAATAAAAATAGATTTCATACTCTATTTATATAAAATGTGTGCGGATAGATAAATCCGAATCAATGATGTTTGAGAAAAAAAAAAGCCTTCACTAAATAAAGTAAAAATGTTGATTTTGAAAATTTCAAGTCTAAAAGAAATTACATATGCTGCTGTATATATTTAGAATACACAGCAGTTGTGTTGAGATACGAAGGAACTGCATTATGTACAATTTAGACACAGAGTTGTCTTTTAAATAAATAAAAAACACTGGAAGTATGAACAGAACAAATAATCCCTTCATCACTTTATTCATCAATCTAGCAACACATTAGCCTTATTAGTTAACATCATACATGACATGGCTAACAAATCCAACAACTGCAGATGTCTATCTTCTTATTATATAAATGGAGCATTCGACATCATTTCAACTGATCTTCTTCTCCCCAGCCTTATAGAGTTCACATAATTAACTGGACAATGAGCAGAAAGACCAGGCATAGCTAAACCTACCATCCTCAGCGCGAATGATTCCCACGATTCCTTGTAATCTGGCCCGTATGTGTATCCCATCGTCAAACTCCTCACCAGTTCCCACGCAGCATTCAGGTATTCCGGGATCACATACCAAACACCAAAGTAATTTTTGTTTGGTTCTTCATCCACTTCCTGCACAAGATCAACACCAGTTATTTCAAACATGAATATGTGAAGGAGAGAGATAAGCTGCTTACTTGCTCAATGTAGAGGCTGTCGTAGTACAAGCAAATGCCAAAATGCTTGTACAAGAAGGTTTTGTCATCATAAGGCAACCTTGGAACAAGATCATTGCAATATACTACTCTGAAATACTTGTCCAAATGAGCTTCCATGTACATCCCCAACTCCCGGTTACCAACCCTCGGCTGTCCATAAGTGTAAACGCCCAACAGCCGTTCCATCATCTCCTCCTCCTTCTGCAGAACCAGCACCGTCGGGAACAATATGGCCAGGGCCCCACCTAAACTATGCCCTGTTACTACAAATTTTGCACCTTCGTGCTCCTTGAGCAACTTCTTCAGTTTACTTCTTACAGCATAGTACGCCGTCATCTCACCCATTACCGGTATGACCTCCTCACTACTAGAAGATCTTACATTGTTTGATTGAAGATGCTTCCGGAATGAGGAGGTGTTAGCTCTGTTGCCCAAACCCAGGGCCTCTAGAAATCCCATGTGCACTTTTCCCAGTTCTGGAATCTCATACCATGAGTAGTCGCAGTCGGTAATCCAATCATCGGCATCGAATGGCTCCGTGCCCCTGAAGCTGATGAGTATCAAATTTGCGTCTTTTGGCTTATCACACATGATGAAAACTTGTGTTGACCTTTCTTTTTGATACTCTGACAAGTAAAACGTGACAAGTGAAAACATTTTTCTTGTAATGCCTTATGGGGTGTTTGAGAAAATAGATGTCATGTAAAAACTCACCATTCCAACAATTGTAGAAGTCCACAAAATGCATCTGTGGTATGAAAGGTTATTAGTATCCAATAATCATCACATTGACACACCATGTATGGGGGAATAGAGGGGTCTAACCTTCCAGTAAAATTGAACAACATTTCTAACAACCTTGTCGTTCTCGTATGCCAATTTGGAAGCCATCATACACAGGTCCATTAGAGCTCGGTCTCCCATCTCCACTTGCCAAGTTTTTCCATTTTCATCAGACGATGTCTCAGTATTGTACAGTTGCAAACGCCCATCTAAATGTCCTATTGCACTTATGAAACTTTCGGTGCCCCGTTTTGGCATTGTTACATTTCCTGTTTGCAATAATCATCTAGGTTATGGAAACACAATGATGCAATTATCACAAAACACCAAGATTTAGATGCACCAAAAGTTTTTCAAACACTACAGCATTATTATATCTTCAACTCATCAACCTTTTCGTAATCATTCTCTGGTTCAGAAGCAGCAAACTAAATCTAATACAATCAAGGAATTCCTCAAAATAAAAAATGTTAAAACTCAATACCAACTACAGTTTCAAACATGGAGATAGAACATGATTGCAGTAATCAGTATCCAAAATTCAGAGACAGATGTGATTTGAGGAAGAAAAAGAAATGTGGACTTCTCTATTATCAAACAGTTAATATGCATCATTATATGAGTAAAGAAAAAGTAAAGAGTCGATACCTTTGAGAAAATTGTTGAGCAGGCCAAGAAAATTGCCGTTGAGAGACAAAAGATTGAGAAGGAACTCGAGCAGATAGCCAGTCCACTCCATGGGCTTACCGAAAAACTTGATAATTTTCCTGGCCACAATGGACACCACTATCACCCACCTGTGATCAGTCGTCACTTCCCCACCGTCAGCGCTTAATAACCCATAAGAGCTCTCGAGAAACTTGGAAGCACTCTGTTCATCATTCAACACCAAGAACTTGACCAAATCTGAAATCCCAGATTCATCACTCACAATCAAGAAATTGGAACCCCCCACAGAAGTCGCCATTGACAATTACAACAGGGGAAAGGAAAGGAAAGGGAAAGGTTACAACTATTTATGAAGGTTAGTGAGTGAGTGAGATTGATGTAATTGTAATTGTAATGCCATGAATTTAAGAATTGAATTTATGGAGTTGGTGCTGACAGAGGTAAAGGCATCGGTATGTGTGCATGTATATATCTGCACTAACAAACTGCGGTTACGGACTTGCCTTTTATTTGGGTGTTACTTGCGTCATTTCTCTTTGCTTTTAAGTTTTATACCACCCCATATTTTTCTGCTCCGACTTGCACTCCCTATAAGTTGTTCGTTGTTTTTGGGCATATGAATTAAAATAAAAGTAAAAAAGTATAAGTGATATGATGAATTTTTTTAAAAAAAATATAGATAATGTGAAGGAAAAAAATAAAAAAGTAATGAAAATAGCGTAAAAAATATTAAAAATAATAATAAAGAAGTAAATAGTAATTTTCAAAAAAATGTAAAAAAGCAAATGAGCAACATATAGTGAGACGGACGAAAATAGCAACATGAGCAACTTAAAGTGGGACGGAGTGAGTAATTTATTATTACTCTATCTGTACCTAAATAAATTACTCATAATTATTGGACATCAATATTAAAAAATATATAAAAATATTAATATAGTATATATAATGTAATAAAAAATAAAAAAATAAATTAAAGTAAATAATAATTTTCTAAAAAATAAAAAATAAATAAGTAAGTAACATATAATAAAACAGACAAAAATAGCAAAATAAGCAACTTATAGTAGGACGGATGGAGTATTATTATTATCTTCCAAGAAAGTATGGCATGACTTTAAAACTATATGTAATACTTTTTTTTTTAAATCTGTCAAAACAAAAAGTATTAAATTTTATTTTCTATAATATATTTATATACTTACATAATAATTTCTTTTATTAAGAGAGAGAATCTGAAAATTAATGAGTATATGTGATTTGCTGTAATTTGGTACCAAATCATTCATAGCGTTTTGGCAGTATATGTGATTCTGTTTTAGAGTGGTGCATTTACCCATATATTGAGTACACGACTCAATTTCTTTCTGAGGGAAGAAAAATAGAGTATACACATTAGTATACTTGATATTTGATTAAATAATTATTATCTAATTATTTTTAAAATTTATGTAACTTTAATATACAATTGACTATTAAAGTAAATGTAATACATATTAGAATTACCATGATAAAAAAAATGTATTTTTTAAATAATGGTATTCGTTGCAAAAGTTGCACAATATGCAATGAAATATATTAAAATTAACTTATTTGATAGTTTTTATATTTGAATAACTCATTATCATAATACTTTTTTAATTAAATATACGTAATTCTCTTTTTTTGAATTACACACATATTATAAATATCAAAATATATAACTTCCTCAATTATAGCAAGATCATGCTACCAAACAAATAATATATTTAAGAAAATAATATCGTCTTTTTATTTAATTGTAAAATCAGTGTGAGATTAATAATAAAATACACATTATTAGAGATCTAATTCCTATTATTAGGCATAAATCAAAGTTTTATATTGTGTATAAAAAAATTAAAATAGACTTTAAATACTAAAATTCACATTATTAAAATTTATAATTTTATTAATTATTCAATAATATAATAAAATCTACTTAATTCACTTGTTTAAAATACTCACAAATTAATAATAAAATTTGAACATTTTCAAATATAATAAGGCAAAAAATATAATTTGATACAATGATAATTAGTATCTACTACATATTCATTGAATGAAATTAAATAAAAAAGTTCAATAATTCATATGTTTATGGATTGGTTAGCACCAATACTTAAAAGGAAGAGGTGTAAGAATCAAAATTTTACTAAGCGAAATGGTAAGAAATGGAATGAGTAATGAAATAAAAAGCATAGTTTTCAAATAGCTGAGATATGGTAGATTTTTTAGTTTCTAGAAATCAAAGTCATAGTAGAATCATTATAAACACACACTATGTCTTTGATTACCATTACTCACCTTTCAGACGAGCCAGTCAAACGTCCCCTAAGATTTAAAAAAAATATAGTAAATTAAATTAAAATGCTAAATATTCAATATGTAATTGCCATATAAACACAAACATAAATAATACTGTCTCCATCCCAACATAATTTTTCATAAGGAACAGGGTACACAGTTTTAAAAAAAAAAATATATATGTGAATGTAAAATTAAATAATAAAATATAAAATTATATTTTATTAATTTTTGTGAATATACATTTTTTTTTTATGTGAGAAAATAATTACGACATCCCAAAATAAAAAGTGTGTAAATTATCTTCAAATAAAAGGAGTAAATTCACAATACAACAACACATGTCAATGAAGATACAAAAGGCTCACATGCAAGCAAAATGCACTAAATTTCAACACATAAATAAATAAAACTCCTTATTAATATATGGAAAAATAATTTTTTTTAGTCCTTTATCTTTCACCAATTGTATTTTTGGTCCTCTTAACTATACTATTATAGAAATAGTCCTTTAACTTACCAAAAACTGTTTTTTTTCGTCCTCTTAACTATACCTTTTTAGAAATAGTCCTTTAACTTACCAAAAATTATTTTTTTCATCCTCTTAACTATACATTTTTAGAAATAGTCCTTTAACTTACCAAAAATTATTTTTTTCATCCTCTTACCTGGTTGAAGTGGATTTTTTATTTATTTTTAATAACACACACACGTGGCCCGAGTTTGGGTGGGAAGAAACGCGCGCTCAACACTGAAAAATTCCCAAATTATATCTAACCTTAAATCTCATTACCTTCAACATCATGTGCATTGAGATATAATTTGGGGATTTTTCAGTGTTTAGCGCGCGTTTCTTCCCTCCCAAACTGCGGCAACGTGTGCGTGTGTTATTAAAAATAAAAAAAAATTCACTTCAACCAGATAAGAGGACGAAAAAAACAATTTTTGGTAAGTTAAAGGACTACTTCTAAAAAGGTATAGTTAAGAGGACGAAAAAAACAATTTTTGATAAATTAAAGACTATTTTTAAAAAGGTATAGTTAAGAGGACGAAAAACATAATAGGTGAAAGATAAAGGACTAAAAAAATTATTTTCCCTTAATATATAAAGGGTTATATATATTTATTTATTATGTGTAGAATTTCTTTATTTATGTCTTTAATTTATAAAAAAGAATTATCATCTCCTGCCCCTTAATTATAAAAATTTTCCCAATTTATGAATAGTCCAAATCAACCAAATTTCTAAATTTGTGATGATATTCCTTAGCAGCAACATGAATATGATTTTGTAGCAAGTCCCGTTGCTGCAATCCCTTGAATCATGAAAGAGAAACAAGGAAAATATGGCATAACAGAAGTGGAATAAATGTTGGCACTTGGTAAATCCAAGATACATTTCAATTATAGACCATATACTTGGGTGTTGCACTGAATTTCTGATACCCTTTGATCACTTTATTCACAGCATCTAGGAAATCTTTCTCTGTCACCGTTTTTCTCCTTGCTCGAATAGCATACATCCCGGCTTCCGTGCACACACTTCTAATGTCAGCTCCTGCAAAATTAGCCATAGCCATTGCAAGTAAGCATGTATAATCAAGGATTTAGTGCACAAAAGAATGAAACATTTGATGTTAGCAACCTGTAGAATTTGGGCAAAGCCTTGCTAGAAGTTCAAACCGAATATCCCTCTCACAATTCATTGTTCGTGTATGGATCTTGAATATCTGTGTCCTACTTTCTAGATCAGGCAGTCCAAACTCCACCTTTCGATCAAGCCGTCCAGGACGTAACAGTGCTGGATCCAGGGTATCAGGCCTGGAATAAAAATGGAAGAAATTAAGCTAAATGAATCATAGTAGAAAGAAAGGGAAATGTTGCTTTTTTTATTAAAGAGGTCTACTTATATTAGAAAACCTGTTGGTTGCCATCAGAACTTTGATATTTCCACGAGCATCAAATCCATCGAGCTGATTCACAATTTCAAGCATGGTGCGCTGGACCTCATTGTCTCCACCCACCCCATCATCAAACCGTGCACCTCCTATAGCATCCACTTCATCAAAAAATACAATGCATGCCTTTTTAGAGCGTGCCATCTGCCATGCCACATCATTATCAACTTCCTGAGGAAATTTTTATTAATGAAGGAGAAGAAGAAATGTACAAAATACTGACCTGAAATAGTTCCCGAACCATGCGAGCACCCTCCCCAACATACTTCTGAACTAGCTCGCTTCCAATAACACGTATAAAACATGCATCAGTTCTATTAGCCACAGCTCTGGCCAATAGAGTTTTTCCTGTACCTGGAGGACCATAGCATAGTACACCCTTTGGAGGATCAATCCCAAGCTTTACAAATTTTTCAGGGTGAAGCATGGGCAGCTCCACAACCTACCAAAAAACCAGATCAATCATTTCAAGACTTAAGTAGGACATGGATTGCATTGACAAGCTTTATAAGTAGAAGAATAGCAAGACATCTCACCTCTCGCATCTTCTCAATCTGCTCCTTACATCCCCCAACATCATTATAAGTGACATCTGGCTTTTCTTCCACTGTCATCATTGTCACACTTGGATCAATTTTTGGAGGTAAGGGAATCTGAATTTGGTATTTATTTCGATCGACACTGCAACAAAAGATAGTGTCAAACTGAGAATCATAGCAGCTTCGCGGGCAGTAATAACATAACTTGAGTCTACTATTTCAAGCTTCATAAAGCTTCTTTTGTGAAATTCCTAATGACAGGTAAATCAAGAAAATAAAAGATAACAAAATTCATAGAGCTAGTATGAACTACCACAATATAGAATATACATATCAAGTCATTGAGATAGTGATAGTACAGGACTAATATAAGTGACATATGTTACTAAACCTCACAAATTTTGGATTATAAACATTTAAAAATGAAACAATTATTTGTAAGTTGCTTTGTATGATCAATTGCCCTATATAGATTTAATTATCACAGGCATAATTCAACTGTTAAAACCGAAATGACTTCGATTTACCAAATCATAATATTTTGACAACATATGGAAATTCGTTGACCTTGAAACAAACACAAAATTGCCTAAAGAAAACCCAAGATAGGAAAAGCTTACCCAACTCTCATGCCTTCTTCAATATCAGTAGGTGAAACTTTATCACCTAATCCAACAACAAACTGCAGAATAAAATATACCAAAATTAGGCAAATTACAATGGACAAGCACAAGAAAATTTTATTTTCAGCATTCTCAAGTGTCTGTATTACGGAGGCAAATTAATGGAGAGAAATCCTCTCCCCTTCCCTCTTTACTTTTTTTTCTTTCCCCTTGTTAAGCCATATAAACACATATAAGAAAGGTTTCTAGCCAACATACCTTTGCAATTTGCTTAACGTTGATGACATACTTTGCATCTTCAGTGTTTGGGTTGATTATCTTTGTACATCTAGCAACCTAGTCAAGAGAACCAGTTATATCTTATATTAATAAGACGGAAAAATTATAAATGCATAATGCCAGCAAGAAAATACTCCACCTGCAAAGGTTGTTCCTCCTGCATCATTTGCTTATCAGATACAAGATCCCATTGACTAGGTGTAGCTAAACCAGTGTCCGATTCCTTGATGCCTAACAAGAAGAGATATTGGAACAAATAACTCGTAAAATGCAAAATGAATTTACAGATGCACTATTGCTAGAATGTAGGTACATTTGAACAGACTATACATGACCAAAGTCTAGTTGGGAGATCAATGAACATTTACTAAGTCAGAGGTTAATATCAATAATCAGTTCTTGAACATTAATCCCCAGATGTCGATATTTAAGCCATGATGAGAACAAGTTGAGCAAGAAACAAACCACATAAGTCATTAATCTTCTTTGCCATATCCTTAATTTCCTTCTCCGCTTTCTTTATGCTCGTAGAATAAGGTCCCAAGCCCTGAAGTACATATAATTCCCTGAAACTTCAGTCTACAAGTAACACACAGATGTCTAAATATATAATAGTATAAAAGAACAACCATTGCTCTATGCTCATAATTAGAACGAACACAATGCAATCATCACTTCAAAATTCAAATGAAATGAAACTGGGGATGGAGCAATGACCAAAATTATCAAATATAAATAGGCTGGCAAACAAAAAAAGCAAAGGAATTAATGCTAATCGTGTTCTTCAGATGTGGCCCCTAACCTGATCATGGAAAGGAGTCAAGTTGTGAGCCCTAATCGAATAGTTATATCACAAATTACAACCAACTCAGTTATGCTTTGTACAAAAACCATAAGTTTCCAACTTTTTCTCCCCCTAATTGAGATCCATATTTGCAGAAACTCGGCTAGATTTCTCGGCCATGACAGAATTATTAGTCGACCCAAAAGAAAAGATATTACACTAATAAGCAAGACCCAATTCATTGCCCAGTTTCCAGAAAACATAAAATTAAAATGAGGTAAACTCGCGTATTTCCTAATGCATATCCAAACACTAGATCTTAATTGTCAAAACAGAACATGAGAGCAGAAAAGAGAACACAGTTCACAATGCAGCTCAGAATTAGAGGGAATGGAAACAGTACATAGGTCTTGAGGAGAGCGATATCGTCTTCATCGAGGGGTTTGGGATTCTTCTCGTCCTTGATCTCATCCTCAGGTTCTGGTGCCATTGTCAAATCTACTCGATTCTTGATTTTTTGTTATCCTTTTGGTGTTTAATCGTAGGTAAAGTTTCCTTGATCAACAAGAATAGTTTAGGAAAACCCGGTTGTCACGCGCGCTGCACGTGTAAGAATTTGCCCGTTTGAACTCAGTCTTGGGTGGAGCCCATTGATTAAACTTAGTCGTCTTCTCTGTTATTTTTAAATCGATAAATAAATACTATTATATTAATGTAAATTTTAATTTCTCAGTTCATTTTTTTGTTCAAGTTTATTTTTGCACTAAAATTTGGTTCAGCTATACGAGTACAATAACCCAACTTTTACCAATGAAAGTAATAATCAGTTGGAAATTAAAATTACATAAAAATCAAAATAGAATTTAAGTTACATTCTTGTACATTAATTAATCGATTAAACCAGATAAGCAAAATCATCATTCCTTGCTAAACTCCAAGAGAAGCAGCATGAGATGCATGTCGACCAAGGAAAGAATCAAGTAATCTAATCAAATACATAATCACTCATCTTCTGCAATAAAATCTGGCACTTCCCCCTCACACAAGTACTCGTCGCAAGTCGACGCCGACCCCCAATCCTTTCGCAGACGCAGTATATCCTCAGTGAAAGTAGATCCTGGAGATCCAATGAACGCAGCGGAGAAAGCACAAATAGCCTTATCCAGCATTGCTTCAACCTTCAAAATGAAATTGAAATTGCAGCATTCCCCCAAGTTATAATGATAAATATAATCAACTGAACTGCATCAGTATTCAGGCTACTAATCAATAATTAAGATTGATGAACCAACGACATAAACTAACCTGAGGATCCCCCTCAAGTCCATTCCTGTATAATAAAGCATCCCACTTCTCCGCTGAATTACTAGCTGGTCTTCGAACAAGTGGCACCATCTTGCCATTCACAATTGTAAATGATTGCAGCAAACTAGTTTCACTTTCTGCAGCATCAGTGGAAAGATATATTACTGGACTATTAGCCCTTTCAACCACTCGATTGATGCACGCTGCAGCTTGAGGAATAGGGTAAAAGCAACTTGGTTCTTTTGCATTGCTGAAAAATTATTTGAGCAAATTATGTTGGGTACTATTCATCCAATCACAGAAAAACAAACATGTATCAAACCTGAAAGAATAACAAATTACCAGAACTTCAAGAAACCATGGCGCCGAAAATGAATAGCTATAAAGTCCTTGCCCAAGAATGTCTGGACAAAACGTTGAGCTGTGAGCAGAATCAGCCTACTTGGCTCAATCAAAGTCTTACATTTATGGGCAATAGGACCACCGGGCTGCATCACCCAATCTCTTTCAATGTCAGCAAAGAATATGTCTCCAGTGGCAATAACATCGTCATCTGAGGAAAACTTACCCAAAATATCATGAACCGTTCTTTGCTTTGGCTGCTTAACATCTTCCTCCCAAACAGCTTCAACCTTACTTAGAGTAAGCCCCAGCCCTTTCAACTTGTTTACATGATCATCATCCAGAAAACATGGCTGTGGTGATGAGAAATAACACAAAATTTTATCAACATGCAGATCGTTCTTTTTACTTTCTGCAAATTCATCAAACGTCACCACTACTTTCCTCCCCAAACACTTGTTGATATGCTCTATGTCTATGATCTTTTTAAACTCGTAATCAACTTTTGGGCTTGGAATGACCAATACTCGATCAAGCAGAGCTGCAAAAAGCATATGCTTTTCCAAACAGATTAAATGGTTCGATGTTTGTCCAGAAACACAAATTGCAAGCAGATACTTATTTGATCTTGGATTCCACTCAATAGTTCTTCTCTCAGATGATCTCTGATCCACCTTGCCACAGCTATTCCCACCCAAAATATTTTCAATCGTTGAAGTCTCATTCAAATCCACGGAACTTCCATTTCCATGTGATGACAATAGGACCCCTTGAATTTGCTTGTTCAATGAAATCTGATGAAAAAAACGAGACTTCAGATCCTCTAATGAAAGTGAATTTCCACCGTCAATATTAGCAGAACTCAAATTCCTACTACTAACTAAGTTAAGTTCCGATGTATTGGTATAATTCCACATCTTAAAAAGCTCAAATTCCTGCTGCTTTAGCAAAAACAGAGCTTGCAATTCAGACGCACGCATTTGATTAGCAGAAGAATTACTATTCCCAAAATCTCCAATCCAAGAAATACGATTTACAAACCAATTCTTCAAATCCGATGCAAAACACAGTACCAAAACCGAAACGAGCAGAGAAATCGCTAAGATGTACCGTTTTTTGAACCTGTGAGAGGCACCGGAAAATGCGCTATTGCCATCGTCTCCGATTTGGAAATTGGAGCGATTGCTCTGATCGGAGGGCTTGGTAATGGTTTTCACAGCTGCGCTTTGGCTAATCAGGTTTTCGCGTCCCTCCTCTTCGTCGGGAAATTTAGGTTCCATTGTTTTCAGGTCTAGCAGTGGAGATGAAATGAATGAAATTGAAATTAAGTCATAAACTAATTAAATTTATTGTATGCGAGAGCGCCAAGAGTTGTGGAAACGAGAGATGGTCGGAGGAGGAAGAGGAAGCTCGTCATTGGAAAGCGATCCGTGGCCGTGATCGGACAGGAGGTTGCTTGGGCTGGCCCATATTTCTTTATTTCTGCTGCTGCTGCTTCTTTTTATTTAACTCGAGTTTTATTTGTATTGGCCTATATTAGAGGTTAATACACTTTTAGTCTCACACGCAGCCGATCCGATTCAAAATGATCCCAAGCATTTCAGTTTTGGTTTTTATACAAAAATAGTCTCAAATGATTCGGATAATACGAAATTCATCCCATATTATCTAAAATTATTTTAAAATTAACCGAGAAGTCACATTCTTTGCATTTGCTCTGCTATTAAGTCAAAATAACACAAAATCAATACAGAAAATGCATACTTTGTGGAGATTACACCCAAAAAAATCATACACAATAGCGAAGCGTCTTCTTCTTCACTGGGAAATTTACCCTAATAAGGTTGCGTAGAAAAGGAATACGGAGAACTTCAAAACCTGATTATGGTTCGAAAAGAGGTAAATTTATTTTCCGCAGCATAATCAGGTTTTTAAGTTCCCCGTATTCCTTTTCTGCACAACATTATTAGGGTAAAATTTTCCCAATGAAGAAGATGATGATTCATGATTGTGTATTTTGGGTGTAAACTGCATCAACTATTTTCTATATTTAATGAGCTATTTATAATTTTAAGTATTCACTATATTTTCACGAAAAGATAAAAAAAATCATTTGAGCTTCCAAAATCCCTATTTTCATATGGAGTAAGTCTCTTGTGCACCAATTCCACGGTGCAACTTAAATTCATTTTTAAAAGTTACACAATTTATTACTAAAAAGTTACACTATGAAAGATACATTTTTCAATAATAACATATGTAACTTTTTAATAGTATTTTGTGTAACTTTTAAAAAATGAACTTGAGTTGAACCGTGTAACTAGTGCATACAAGACTATTCCTTTCATATGAAATATCCCTTTCGAGTCATTTGTGTTCGTACACAATTAATAATTATAGCTTTTTTTATTTCCTTTGTTCTTCCCTAAATCATCACAATTTCTTATATCAATATTTAAAAAAAAAAAAAACTGTAATTGAGCCCATCATTCTTCTTGCAGATATGTGTTTCCTATACCACTTTCTTCAACTTTTTTTCTTTGCCTGAATTATCAAAGCAATTCTTTGATTAATATTAATCATTTGGAAAATAAAAAACCTCTCACAAAAAATAATACTACCTCCGTCCCAACTCTTCCAATTTTTATTATATTCCCCTCACAAAAAATAATAAAAGAGGAAGAAAAACTTGGGACGGAGGGAGTATACTTTATGACATGCATAAACACTCACTCAATTCCTGGTTCATAAAGTTTGGCTATATATTTTGTGGATAATTTGAGAAGCACAAAGTGTAAGAAAACTATAGAAAAATGAGCAATATATTTTTAGTAAATGAATTTCATGATCAATTTAATTAAACACCATGTGGATATGATAGTGGTTCTAAAAAAAATGGTGTTTCTTGTTGTCAGAGGGAAGATGGTTTACCAAACATGAACCTAAACTTATTTAAATATGTAATTTCAACTTAAGAATCCTAACTATATATATTTCATCATGGACTAAACTTAAATATAAAAGTAAAACAAATAGTAGATATTCAAGGGTGGTCAGAATGAATCATCACATAATTCCACTGCAGTCTATACAAAGTTCACTTGAGATAGTTAAAATATGTACATATGTAACACAAAGATGATGACAGAACAATGTGACCTTGTCCAGTCCATTCTTTATTAAGGTGATGATTCATCCAATCTAACAGTAATTTATTTAAAACAGAGGCATATCAAGAGGGGATGAATGCGAATAAATGTATTACCATGCTAAATTGCAACTCATTCTTTGTTTTCATCCAACACTTGGAACTGGCATGAGCAGATTGAGGACAATCGATGTATGACGGCAGAAGAAGTGGAGAGTTGCCCCTTGTCAGCATTTGAGATAGTGCAATCCTACTATCAAAGGATTAAACAAATGGATTTTAAGTTATAGAACAAAATTACATAAAAAGATGATGAATAAAACAAAACACAATCAATTTGTTGAGTTCAATCTCGTATAACCAATTCAAATATAATTAATAACATCCATTTCCTCAGTCAATTTTACTGCATTCTACATCAGAGAGACTATGAACATTTTAACAAAGAGTACTCGACACATGCATCCATCCGTATTCGTTCAACAACACAGGTTTTTCCACAGGTTATGCTTATTTATCACATCAAGTTACCATAGCCACAAAAACCTAATTTATAATCCCCTCTATTTTCAGTACAAAAGCAAATCACACTCTACACCAAGCTCAAGCAAAATGATAATTGGTTGCTCAATTATTTCAAAATAGAACTAATACAATAACTTTATCAATAACATCAGTATCTTACATTTACACAAGACTCACTCGGCAACCAATTCATATATACATTTCGAATTTCCAACCCAAAACTCAATCACCATACACCAAGAAATCCTCAAGATTACACCTTTATACCATAAAATATAAAACTAAAGCATTAGCAAAACAAAAGAGCAAGAACAACATCAAAGATTAAATCTATGTCAGATTTGTAAACATCAACTTCTTTCACAGCTTGAAATCGAAATGGCTTTCCACATACTTTCCTCCTCAAATAATACCAAACAATTCCTCATCCGTCGGATGAAACCGGAACCCCGGTGCCAAAGTCGGCGGCTGCGACCCAATCCCCGCTGGCGGCGGCACAGCCACAATAGCGACGTCCTGCACCATCTCCATTTCAAGAATTCAAAATCAAACCAAAACCCACGACAAAAAATTGAAAATCAAAAGGGCCCAAATGAAAAGGTACATTGATGAGAGGACGCAGAAGAGATGACGGACGATTCTGCATCTGAAGGGTACGAAATTGTGAGAGCCGCCGCTTATGCATTTTAAGTGACGCACATTTTGGGAAAGGTTGCTTTTGCTCCGGCTTCTTAACATACATTGGTTCTGTCGAACCAGTTTTTGTATGCAATATCCTTATTCCGATTAAAGGTTGTCTGGCTTCACTGATGCGTATTATGTAGCAAACTTGGATGATCAAGCAATATGAGTGGTCAGCTTATTCAGCTTGGACCCAACCTAATTACTCAGAGCTCTCATAAGCAATCTGTGGTGGCTTGAAGCAGTACAGAGCTTTGGCATCATCAGCCCTTGGCAATGAAATTCAGCTTCCACTCGACACTCGTGTTTTGTTCTGGTGCCAATAATGAAGGGGCCACCAAATTGGCTTTTAGACTTGCCTTTCATAATCGTACCAAGCACATAGAAGATTCAAACTCAGGTTCTAGATATTTGTTTATGGACCAATTGGCTGATCTACTTGCAAACTTTGCCCCCTTCGAAATTTCAAAAATGCATCTTTAGCTTGGAATTTGTTCCGAGAAATAGTTTCTTTGGAGCATATTGAAGTCAAGTTTAGGATATACATTCATACAGCGAACAATCATGCATACACGTGTACCATTCCATATGCATGGCTTAGAATCAGAGATAGATAGATACATACAGGTAGTTAGAAATTTGATATGTATACTCAAAGTAGTTATGAAGTTGGTTATGGAACAACCAATTAGAAGCCACAACACAACGTGTATATGTATACTCTTGTGAAAGTAAATCATGAATGTACAATACTTTTTTTTTTCTTTTAATTTTTAAAATTACACCCCAGCAGTACGCGTGGACTCCAGCATCCACGTTTGACGATATTTTCCAGAAAATGAGACCAAGGATGTTTTTAAATATTTTCCACATCACAAGGCCACAAAAATCTTTAGCTCAACAGTCGTGAATAACATGCCTGGCTTCAATTTGACCCACAAATTCTCAACGAAATAAAAATTTTATTTTATTTTCGCAAAAGTAGTTTGTATAGCAAGATACTAAAGTTGTTCAACGAACAAAGTAACACTTCTTTTCATTATTTTTGGGTCCTATAACACTTTAAAATAAGTCAAAAAGTTGCACCAGTAGAAGTTTTTACCAAGAGCAAAACGAAAGCTAGAAAAGGAGACTTATTATATCAGAAGATCATTAGTTTCAAGACTTTCCATAGAAACATGAATATAAATCAATAACTTAGAATGCTAGGGAAAACACCTCAAAACAGTTGCTATTTATGTAACTAAGCCTCTAACTCAAGTTATACAAGATACATAATCTGCGAAATGAGCTGAGCGCCAATCCCTTCATGAAACGAGTCTATTCTACGCTATTATGGTCTAAAATACGACGTGTTTGAGCTCTTTTATCAACAACTAAGCATTCTACATCTGTTGATCATCTCTCTGAAGCTAGGAGCTACATACCAAGAACTCAAAACTGTTGCAACTTTCTAGTACGCTTTAGCAGCATACCCAGAAGAAAACAGTCAGCTCCAATAGTATCTAAGCTCTATTATCTAACATGTAGTCCAAGCTATTATCGGAATCAATAGCTATACAAAAAAGCAATAACAAATAAAACAAGGAGACACACGTATTAAGAATATAACCAGCTGGATATTTTCCAAAAGCTAATTAGATTTTAGTAGACAATAGTGTAAAATGGGTTTAGATATCACACCTGGAATGACTGAAGACAGAGCTGCTGTCCAAGACACGTAGCAATTAATCAGGAATCCAGTACAATCGACACCCTCCGTTAACAATGCTAACAACCTACCAGTTCCAGAGTATAAAAAACAAAAGAATAATTGAAAAACAATGTAATGATAAAGATATCATTTACTGTCTCCTGTGCTCTTACATAATATTTAAATCATGTTCTGTAATGCTGCTCCAGATGCCAAGAACACTAACTAGACGTTAATTATTTTACAAACTATATCGCCTAATTAAACCAATGGGATATTTTGTTTTCATCACCATTCACCATCATCATCATCAAAGCCAATTCCTGATTGGGGATCTTTCTATTCCAACTTCACGCAATACATCAAACAAATCCCACCTCTGCAAATAGTAATTCTAAATAGGCCTGAAACAAATCCTGATTTAAATCACCGAATTTGCTTCCATGATTCCTAAATAGTAATTCATCAAACAAATCCCACCTCTGCAACTAGGCCAGAAACCATAAGAACATTATTTCTGCATCTGCAAACTAATCAGTTACTCTGGAAACCAAAGAAGCTAGACCATATTGTCCAGAATCATTAAGCTGTTTCATTATATTTTCACAATCATGAGATTTTAAAAGAAGGAATCTTTCTACCATGAAATTGACAACCACTGCAGCCTCTACGAAATGATTTTCTTGACAAAGCCCAGTCAATAGAATCGAGTAAACATCCAAATCGATGCCTATCAAATCTCCAGTTTTTTCTAGTGCATCAAGCAAAAGAAATCCATCAAGCGCCCCTCTATCAGAAACTATCATTCTAATGATGCAACTTGATGTCAAACCATTAGGTCTCACCCCACGAGTCATCATCGTCCTAAACATCTTCTCCGACTCCTTATGATTCCCTGCTCGCAATAGAGACATGACAAGCATGTTATACAGCTCATCATACTGAACAGCACCCCCAAGGTATTTATCAATTACTGTACAAGCTTCCTCTACGCGCCCATCCTTGCAAAGCTCATCAAACACATAAATGAAGGTCACCTTATTTGGTTTTACACCAGAATCCTTCATTCGATCCAAAACCCTCAAAGCCTCTGTAATCATCCCTTTTTTAACATAGCCCTTAATGATAGTCGTATAAGTCACAACATTCGGCCTACACTCCTCACTTTCTTTCTCCATCTCACCTAAAAGCTCTAATGCCACCTCTAAACTCCCATGCATACAAATACCATCGAGAAGCGTCGAATAGACCACAGCATTGGGCTCACATCCATGCCCTTTCATAACCTTAATCAGTCCAAAAGCATCCTCTAACCTCCCAGCATCACAAAAGCCCTTCATTATCGAAACATATGTAACAATAAAAGGATAAATATTAATAAACCCCATCTCCTTCATCAAGCCCATCGCCTCATCTAACCGACCCTTCTCCACAAGTAGCCTAATCACCATATTATACGACACCGTATCCGGCCTACAATTAAATTCCTTCATTTTCCTCAAAACGCACAACCCTAATTCCGCATCTTGTGCGGCTTTACACAAATTCAAAAGGACCTTAAACATCTTGAGACCGACAGCATAACCCTCAGCCCTATATTCATCCACAACATCAACAATAATTCGGGGGTGTTTCTCAAGATTCAGTAACTTACTAGCTTTGTTATACAAATACGAAGTGTGCTTGTGTGAGGGATGAAGGCCGGCCCAGACGAAGAATCTGACGCCCAATTGGGGTTTATCGATGGCACAACTTTCTAACACTTGAGTGATGCATCGAGAATCCAGCTTTCCCGCCACTGTGTTGAGGGATTTTTCGATGCCGACGTTGTCTTTCCGCAAATGGGACAGAAGATCTTCGGACGCCATTGAAGAATAGGTGTTGAAAAAAGGGAGTCTTTTGAGTGAAAAATTAGGGAATCTGGGTGCAATTACGGAAGAAGAGGACCGAATTACTGAGATGGAAATCGGCATACTTTTGAAAGACAAATTCTAATTAGGGAGGGAATTGCAGGCTTCACGTAAGGTTAGAACTCCGCCGCGACAGAACAGGCGGAGCTAATAGGCAGTGGACAGTGGTGGCGGGTTCTTTTTTTTCTTTTTCTTTTTTCAGAGGACACCACAAGGTTTTTAATTGTAGGATTAATTTTAAAGTTAAAATTGATGTTATTGGCTATTTATTACATCATTTATGGAGTAAATAGTTTTTTTTTTTTAATGGTAGAGATTAAGGATAAAGTTTTGTGTATTAATTATTTTATTAACACGTATTAATTGTTTATATTGTAATATATTAGCGTTAAATAATATTAATTATTTTATTATAAAACATTAATCACAATAAATTACACGGATTCATAAATAAAACGATTTCATTTACCAGATAATATGATCGGTAGATAATTAGAGCTTCACTCAATAATATTTAAAATAAAGAATTAAAAAATATCACGACTCAATGACTCACCAGTTCATTTTATTAATAAGATCATCACACCACGAAACTCTATAATTTAATTTTGGGACAATGGCTAGCCGATGTCAATCACTCCCAAACCATTTTTTTTTTAAATTACAAAATAGTTCACAAAATTAACATTAATTATAAATTAATTTTGTACAAAAAAAATATTTTTATATACAAAAAAATTATATTTTTATACAAATATTATGAACCAATTTATAAATATAATTATTTTTCTGAATCAATATACAGATTTTTTTTTCGTACAACATCTATTACATCATTAAATAAATTGAAATGTGTATACACATAATTTTATATATTATGAATATTGGTAATGTATATGGATATTTTATACTCCCTCTGTCCCACAGGAATTTGCACATTTTTCTTATTGGGACGTCTCACACAAATTTGCACACTACCAAAAAAGAAAACATTTATTTATGTGCACACTCACAAACCTTTACACATATTTACCCATATGCCACTACTTTATATATAAAATAATTTTTCTTAAAAAATGTGCCGTCCCCATAGGGTGTAAAATTCTAAGGGACGGAGGTAGTAGATAATTTGTTAGCAAAATCTAAGAGACTCTTCGACTTTTGTAATTGAATGGAGCTTGAGAGGACGTACGGTCAAAAAAAATTAAAAGAAAATATTGCAATTATTAAAAGTCTGCTTCAAATCAGCAAAACCACCATCAATAAGAACAAGAAATACTCCAATGTGATTGAAAAGGTAAGATAAAGGTGAAATGTGTGAAAGGGTACAAAATGGTGATATTTGATGTAAGCAAAATAATATGTGTGAATAATTATTTAATTTATTCAAATTAGTAGGTTTTAAAATATGATTTGAGATATTTATTATTGTGACGATTTAAAAGGGAAGATGAGAAGCTTATAATGGAAAGAATAAAGTACAAATAATTTTTTTCTAGAGATAATAAATATAAAATAAAATAATAACATATTTAGTTCGATTATTTGGCTTAGTACGGTTTCATTTAAATTTTTGGTACGGTTCATTTATTAATATCCAAGCCCGTTTTCAAAATAATTTGGTACGGTTCAATACGGAAATAGCCAAAAGGCAATAATTATTTTCGGTTCAAATCTTTTGGTTTCGAAATTTAATTAGCACGGATTTAATAATATCCGAACTCCGTGAATAATCCCACAATATATATATGATGTGAGATGAAATAAATCGTCCGTCAGAATTTAACATTACATTGTGTGCTTATAATTATTAAGATCTTAAAAATTAGGCTATATTACAATTTAAATTGATGAGGACAAGAATTCATAATCAAAGAATGTGTAGTCTGCGTGCACCTAAGTATATATTCATACAATTAATATCAACATTAATAATGATCTGGTGACCTTTCAAAAGAAAAATCAATTTTGTGAGATTCCGTATTGTTTTGTGAAGGATGTGGTAGTGATTTTTGTCGTCTATCATGCGTCGAAATTTCAAGCTCAGTATCAGATGCATAATATCTCGGGGAGAGGGGGATGCTATCACTCTCTGGTGCATTGGAACGCTGCTTATGGCCATGGAGCAAATGTAGAGGAGAGAAACTCTGTGTTGGAGTTGAATCTCCACTCATCATGGAAGTATCAGTTCCCTTGCGTAGTTTTTTCCTCTGCTTCGCAGCTTGGTGCCATTTTTTGAGAGCCTTAGCTGTTTGCTCCTCGAATATTGATTTCTTCTTTTGAGATCCCATCTGCACAACAATGTTCACACACAATCCAATTAATCACACCATTGAGATTTTTATTTTTGAATGAAGTAACACTTGAGTGCACTGGTTGCACTACATAATCAGTGCCCAATTAATATTTTTCGGTAAAAAGCACTAACTAATAATGTACAATTAATACGTTTTCATAAAACAATTAATACCTTTATAAATTAATATATTTGAATTGCACACAACAACCCGATGCATATAAATATTTGACTGATAATAAGAAAGCTCATTTTAGATGAAATTGAAGTTTAGGTTTTCAATTTTGAAACACTTCAATTTAAAAAAAATAAAATTATACGAGACGTAAAATGATAGTAAACAACATGTGCATCTATATATACGCTAAAAATAAATATTTCATCACTCGAAATATTGAGAAGAAAATTAACCAAGTTTGCATTGAATTTGATCATAATAAAATATTTATAAAATGAGAACTTAAATCAAGATTCAATAAAAAAAAAATTGGGATTAAATTAAACATCTTTCGTTAGAAAATGACTACACTTTTCAGTAGTATTTTATATAACTTTTTAAAAATAAACTTGAGTTACACGGTGTACCTGGTGCACAAGTTACTCTTAGAAAATATACAAATTTTGTGCCTATAAATAATATTGATTCAAAGAAATTTGGAAAATTGAACGACTGTATATACAATCAATTAATTAATATGTAAAACATACCTGTGTAACCAAGGAATAGAGAGGAAATGTAATATAGCTGCACAAAATTTGAAGAGCAACCCCTAATAAAACTCTGGTCAGAACTACATAAAGCTTCTCATGGAAGCACGTCGTAATTCCAAATTCGTACTGCAACGAATATAATTAATATTATAATTTTATGTTAATAAACCATAATTTGAAATAATTAGAAAATTTAATTATATATTGAGTGTCACATACCCATTTCCATAAGAAGTATGCCATTTGGTATGCGTTCTGCAAGAATTAAATCAAACCAGATTAATTAATTAATTAATTACACTATTAAATGGGATATTGTTAAAGCATTAACAGTATTATATTTTAATTATATTAATATTGTGTGTGTGCGCTCTTAGAATTAATATTTTTGTAAGGTTTTCTACTTTTTTTTTTCATGGAAGAAATTTATTAATTGAATTAATTAATGTTTACAAGGTAGTATTTTTTTTTCTACACGGGACTAATATGTAATTTTTGTCAAATACTTGAATCATATTATAATTTTTCCTTAACTAATTACCTGAAATAAGGTGTAGTGTATTAGAAAAAGAATCCACCGAGGTCGATTAAACCAAAAGAAATCATTAGTGGGCTCCACAAGTGGAGCTCCTCTAACCACAGCCATCCGATCTTGAATTTGTTGCGCCATCTCCACGATCACAAGCTCCAGTTTCGTTCCAATTAACAAAATTATCTGCACCCACAAATATTAAAGTAATTACTTTTTTTTCATTAAAAAGATATTTATTTATTAATATTAATTACTATACTTTGAAATATTAGTTGATTTATTAGAAAGTAGTAGATGTAACAACGAATTGGTATGTATATACACAATCGACTTACAATTAGTGGAATCAATGAAATCCAAGCCAGTGTATGCCATCCTGCACGAGTAGTGTTGATGGATAAGTTATAGTATTTGTTATGTGTATTAATTGAATTTAAGTAAAGCTAAATAAAACTTACTGTAGACATTAAGGAATAAAAACACTATTGCCAAGATCCACAATGGAACACTGCACATGAAATTGCATTTAGAATATATTATAATAATATCATTACATTTATAAACTAATATCACAAATAATTGAACATATTTGTTGGTGATAATGTATGATTTTAGTTAATAGAAATATTGATATTGCTGAATAAATACAATTATATTAGTGTGATTTGGCATATTAAATAAATTTTACAGGAGAATTTGTCCCATAAAAATATACACAATATTTTATGCGAACAAATTTCATAGAATGAAGTTAATATCATTCAATTTACTCACTGATGTTATTATAAACACTTACTGATACCTTGACTTGTAAATCGAAATCACATTATAAAATATTATGACATTAATGAATACATGTAATGTTATATATTTGATATTCAATAAGTTCGTTGTGAGTATGAATAAATTTTACAAAATACCTACTAACGATATAGTTATAGATACAAACCTTATACCCAATACTGATTTGTAATCATCTTCCATTGATCTTTTTATGTATTTGTGGAAGTCAAATTTGGTATTTGGCGCAAAATTTGCCTGCAAAATCAAGAATAATCATTTAATCCTAAAGTATGGGGAAAAATAGAAGTTAAAAGATGCATATAGATTGATGGAAATTAACCTACACTAATGAATCCATTTCGGATGGTCATGTAATCCACCTTTGATATCGATCCGAAAAATTGCCTGAAAAATGCTACCTGTTACATAACAGGGAGATTATTTTTTTTTTTTTTTTAAAAAGGTTAGTAATAATATACGTGCACATTTTTAATATTAGAATAATAATAGAATTAATTTTTTCTTCATAAAAAAATAATAAGATCTTACTATCCATTTTAGCACAGGAGTGTTATAAATTCCGGAATGACGCCTCACAAATGAGGTTTGATGAGCAAACCTAAATCTAGCCGGATCTGTAATTAAACAAATCAAATTCGTCACAATTATTAATTCCTGAGGCTGCTCATTCTAACATATCATAACAATTACGACATTTATTCACCAGGTCTAAATTAATTATCTATTAGTGGACTTTGGGTCGACTCTCCACCAACAAAATTTTTGTAAGTATTGGAAATTAAATAGTGTACATTTAAATGATACTCTCTTTTAAATTATATATAATTGAGTTGAAGCAACATAAGCTCACCATATATATAATACAAGGGTATGTTTGATTTAAAGGATAAAAATATTTATCTCGTTAAAATATGCATGTTTTGAAGGGATATATAATTTTATCTTTTAAATTAAATATGTCCTAAAGCTTTTTTTGGTTTAAAAATTAAATATGGATGGATAGAAAAGCCCAACATAGAAAATGACTTATTATTTTTATAATCAATATCTTAATCGGCCAGATAACAAATTGGGGATCTCTCAACGGATTGCATTTTATTTTGCCTAAAAAACTCGTACATATATATATTACCATTTGTAAATTGATATTCCAAGGATGAGGTCTCTAATTCCCAAGCCTTCCATTTCTTCATCTGATCAATACGAATATGCATCACATTAGGCAGATATATATTGTTTACAAAAAATGAAAGTTTTCCATTTCATTTTTCCCATAAATTAAAAATAAAATAAGAAATGCTTACTTTGGCATGCCCCAATGCCATGAGAGTGACACTGTAAAAAACATGCATAACCGCCAGCACAAATATGAAAATATGCAACTGGTGAATTCCAGAATACGATATCAACGATACTTTATTCTGCAATCAAAATAGAACTATTTTTTTTAAAAATAAAATAATAATAATAACAATAATTTGATTAATTATTAATTTCTTACTTTACTGTGACAATAATCATACTGATCCGTGCCGGAAGCCAAAGCACGACGCCACACTATTTCTTGACCGTAAGAAAGCAGTTTCCTCCCTTCATCACCGTCGTCGCCGCCGCCGTCCGATGTTGTCTGGTTCACAGCTTTGTCACATGGAAGCCACGTGTTCCCCAGACTTTTAGGCACACATATCTTTGCCACGTAAGTCGTCCCCACAGTAAGAAGCAACGATATAAATCCCAGCAGCATCAGTTCTAACCAAATTTTTTATTAAAAAAAACAATTAATCACATATTCAAAAATTATACAACATTAATTAATTAAATAAAATAATAAAACCTGCTTTGATCTTTTCTAGCGCTTCCAACATCGCCTTCTTCTCGCGTTTCTTAAACCACTGCCGTCATCAACATAACACACGACTTTTAACTATGCACAATTAATTCTATCTAAGGAAATTAAAAAATAGAATCAGCGATTATTAATGCGAAATTGTATATTAAGTACTATTCTCAAACGGATACGATATATAAAAAAATTATATTTATTCCATTATGCAAAAATTTTATATAAATTTAAAAATAGTAATTATTATTCCACTGTTAATTAACGATAAACTCATGCGACACCATCTCAAGGTACACAACTTATGCTTCATTTACGATAAGAGACGATTTTACACGAGACTTATGTACCTTTTCGAGGGATTGTATTCCATGTTCGATGAGGACGGAGATGACGACGATAACTGCACAGACAAGGGCGACGGCCCATGTGGAGGTTTCTTCGAGAGACCTGTCTCCGGCGCCTCCTCCAGCCATGGTGATCAATTAAGATGAACAAGAGAATGGCCGGCGATTATAATGTTATCAGAGTGTTGATTAGGTCAACGTAGCTCCCTTTACTTTTGTTGTTACGTTACTATGTTATGGCGACACAATAAATTAGTTCCATATATCGGTTGTACGTATTTGTCTTGAGTAGAATTTCTTGGACGGCCGGCTGTGTCTTGAATGTGACAAAAACTAGAATAGAGATTGGGAAGTACCCTTTGTTTAATTTTGCAAATAAATGTGTCACCAATGTTACTCTTTCTTTTTTAAATCTGGGTGTCACCAATGTTACTAAATGAAAGAGTCCAAACCCATGTAGAGGTTGAATTAATTCGTTCGTAAATATTGCACAAAAATATTCATGATAAACTTATATTTTACATTTTGCACAAAATAAAATATTGCACAAAGTATGTGATAAGGTTAAAATTTAAATTTGAATTGTTGACAAGTTAAAATTTTAAATTTGAACTGTAGAATTTTATATTTTAATACCCTACTTAAAAAATATATATATACATTTACACTTAATTTTAATGTTCAACTAATAAATCTTAAATGTGGCAATTCTAATGTCATAATTAACAATTATTGACTCAATTTATAATTTGGTTAAGTAATCGATGATAATTTGGCCAGTTAAAATTAATTAACATATTTATTTTACTTTCATAATATATTATTATATTTATTAAAGTATTTTTAAATTTAATTATTTAATTATTAATTAACATAAATTTCTTACAATTAAAATTTGGAGACTACATTTAAATTATAATTATAGTTTTTTTAAATATAAATTATGAATAAAATTTTAAAATGATCAAAGAACAACACAAAAAATACAAATAATAAGTTTTTCTATTTATTTGTCTAAGTTATTGTCTTTCTTTTATTATTATTATCCAGTTAAAAATTAAATATAAAAATTCTAAGTATATAAATTAATATATTATTTTTTTAATTAATTAATAACAAATGATTAAATTATAATGCAATGAAGACGTGGAATATAGTTGGTTCTATAAAAGAAAATTGTATATTTAGATTTTCTCAAGATTTATAATGTGTATTTTATTAAATTGTTCATGTTTGTATGTGTATAATATATCTTAACAAATATATTTATTTGCTTCTTTTTTTTACCATATTTTTTAAATTTATTAATTATCGCACGAGCAAAAATACGGGTTCATCCAAATCACCCTATCATCTATTTCTGAATCTATGAAATCCTACGTGGCTTAATACAATGTTTCCTACCTACTTTTCTAATTTTCTCATAATATTGTATTTTTTAAAATAAAATATAAATAACCGATTACTTCTTTATCCATTTTTTTAATTTTTAATTTTTAAAATAAAATATAAATAACCACTGTCGGTTATTTCTTTATCCATAATTCACAAACTTCTCTATTCCATCACTCCACATCTCTAAATATTTTTTTTTCATTTAAAAAAAATATTTTTAATAGTTAAAGAAATAGAAATCACCCTCCATAAATTTTGGCCAAAGAAATAGTAACCACCATTAAAATTATTTATTTTCAAAAAAAATAATCAACATATTCGTATTACAATATTTTATATAATTTTTAATATTTTATAAAAAAAATTAATATATAATTTTTTTTTAATCCCGCGTATTTGCCGAGTTATGTACTAGTAAAATAAGTATATGCATGTTCCGGATAAAAAAAAGATAAGCCTAAACTTAAAAACACCAGCACGTTGCCGGTGTAGGAACGTCGTCGTTTTGACATATTCTCGATTTCATCGACAGAGAAATTAAAGATCTAAAAGAAAACGAAAAACAAAAGGCGAAGGTTTACAGTATTTTAGCACTCACTCCATTCTCTCCTCTCGATTTTCTCGCAATTTCCCACACTCTTTTCCTGTGGATTTCTTGCAGAATGGCGGCTCTATCCAATTCCTTAGTGATTTCGGAAAGCTCGGCAGTTCATTTATCTTCTGGTAAATCTACTGATCTTTTTCAGGACTCCATTAGCTTGTGTGGTTGTTAATTGATGTGAAATTTCATCTGTATTTCCTGGTTTTAGTAATCAATCTAAGCATATTTTCAATTCGATGATGTTTTTCCTCTCTCTGTGGGGAACCCATTTTATGATTTATTCGTTTTGGTTTCTGCTAACAAGGATATTGTGGTTTACAAACTTTTGCCTATGTCTTCTCTGGAAGAGCTTAAAGTGTAGCCCGTGTACATGGAAATAAATCAAAGCTTGTTTGATGAGTTACTGTACAGAACTTTTGTGTCCTGATTAGGTTTCTGAGCGCTTTTAGTGTAGTTTGCTGTGAATGGCTTCCGATTAGGATTCTGTTGTGTTGGGCGATTGGGTTGACAGACAGTAGATTCATTCTTGTTTACAAATATCTCAATTACTATAGCTAAAGTTTTGTAATATCGAAGTAAAGCCTTTTTCTGAAAATACTATCTTAACCGGGATGGTTTAGGAGGAAGGGGATATGAAGACAAATTCGAATGGAAATAATTTTTTTTTTTAAAAAGGAAGTTGGAGACCCAATTCAAGGAATAAGTCTAGTCAAAAGTGCTGACAGACATCCTGAGAGTGGTTTATTAGACCAAGATGGTGGCAATATGAAGGATTGGAATTACCTCCGCACGGGGGAATCTCAAAAATTCGTGAAGCTCTTTAACACTATAATGACTGCTGTATATAGTTGCTGCTATAGCATGTATATTTCAACTTATGAGTGATGTATTTGTCTTTGAACACATAGCAACAACGTACATATGCGGTTCAGTGTTTCTTTTCATTTATTTTTCTGATTTTGAGATGGGTAAGGAAAGAGCTTTTGCTGCAAACCATGTTCTGGAGGTTCAGAAAGATTTGGGTGGTCTATTTGCAGTTATACCAATTTATTATTGTTGAAAGAAATGAGTTGGTTATTTTGTAGATTCATAATTGAAAAGTGCTGCCATCTAGTTTCTTTTCTCTTTCTTCCACTCTTATTGAATATTGTACCTGTCATGGCTCTGCAGCACTCATCCATATTACTATTGTGAACTCTGGTAATGCTCTTGTATTAGGTTCTTCTTTGAAGTCTGCCAATCAATATGTGAGACCCACTAACTTGGCCTTCAGTTATAAGGGCACCAAAAGATCATCCACCCAGAGAAGGACACTCTCTGTTCAATCAAGTTATAGGTATTTCTCTTTCAGTTACTGTTGGTATACCTGATGTAAAATATGGTGGTTGCCTTCTTTTTTCTTCCCTTTGTCGATTACAATGACTCTTAATGAATTTTACTACACTTTGTTTACATTAATATTAGCTCCAAGTTGGCCTTAGTGCAAGTCATGCTTATAGTTTCATTGAATGCTGTGTTAACATATTGCATGTATTTTGGACCATAGATCACCAAAGGTGTAGAACAAAAAAGAACACTGTTAATACAAGTGTGCTGCTTCTCTGTTTGAGGTTTTAATCATGAACAATGGAAATCTGGAATAAATTTGTAAAACAAAAATAATGATAAGTGTCACATGGATCAAAGAGTTGAAACGCTATGTGTTTCCTCCTCTCATTTAAATACCTGTGAGATTTTTCTAAAGATTTTTGTGGCTTTATTATTTTTTATGGCAGTGATGGTGGAAGGCCAAACCATGCAAGCATCTTTGTCAGTGGCTTTGTTCTTGGGGGAATAATTGTTGGCACGCTTGGTTGTGTTTATGCACCTCAGGTGATGATTGAACAACAACCTTTAGATAAATTATCTTCAGCATGAATGCCAACTGCTTGCTGTTTCTAGCATTTTTGTACATGTTCATTGTAGACTTGTCTCTTATATAATTCTGAGTTAATTGTTGGAACATACTACAATATCTGTGTACTTTCTCTGTCATTGCATTCCATTGTGCCGCAGAATGTGGAAAATAGCTGTAAACTGATGTTTGGCTTGTTTTGACGTTTAACAGATCAGCAAAGCTTTAACTGGAGCTGACAAAAAGGATCTCATGAAGAAGCTGCCAAAATTTATCTATGATGAAGAGAAAGCTTTGGAGGTACATAAACTTGTTAATCAAACTGTAATCCATATATATACACAGTCTAAATACGTATCATAACTACTACGAATGATATTACACCAATTTAGTGATTCAGTTAGAGAAAATCTGCCTAGAAAGCTTGTCAAATCAGTCAATATTTCATTTGTAGGTCATTGAGAATTCTTCTTGACATATGATTGGAATATATTGATTGGTCAGAGGGATGCATCATAAATCCCAATCATTTGAAATGGCTACCCCACCCATTATATATCCCCCTCCACAGTTCCCGCACCCCTTTTCAACCTTCCATTTCTAGGGGTAAGAAAAACAAATAAAACCATGGGAAAGCATTGAATGATGCTAGCGTACTAGGTTTGTGACGTTCTCTTTCTTGTGTAGGTGGACATTCTATTCTCAAAAACTCATATGATAGTAATTATTATTGCAAGTATCTTAAAGGTTTAGTGCGAGTGGATCAGCATAAATATTAACTAGAATTGTGTGATAGTACATATTTTTTGAAATCACGATATTCTCTGTGGTTATTATTACAATTACAAGAGCTAAATATATCCATCAGTTCTGTCAAGGTTGAGACCAGATACAGGTCAGCATAACTTGTATTAAAAAGGAACTGTATAGATTTTTTTCCCCATTTTTGCTCGAATGAGTATGTCAATGACATCCTCATGCATTATAATTGATGTAAATGAAATAAACTTTTCTTCAACTTTAGTCTTATATTTGAGCTGAATCTTGTTCACAGAAGCAACGCAAGAAACTGGCTGAGAAGATCGAACAGCTGAATTCCGCTATAGACAATGTTTCCAATCAGTTGCGATCAGAAGAAGCACCAAATGGAGCAGCAGTTGGATCAGATGATATCGAGGCTCTTGTTTAAAGCTCTTGATGGGGATGTCTTAGGCATGAGCCTAATTCTCTGGTCATTTGTTACTGGATCTAAGGCATCACCATAATACTATTTTCTATTAGCTTGTTGTCAATTGGATGAACTTGTGAATTTCAGTCGATGTAAGAGATCATATGATTGATTGCTAGAATAATACCTTGTATTTGTCGATCTACCTCTGCATTACATGGTTTTATGATATAGTAGGAAATATGTGCGTGTTGGTTTTGGTTGGAAACTGGAACGGTGTCATTTCTTTAATGCAAATAATTGTCAACCATATTGGTAATCAGCGGTTAATTGCTTCATATTTATACAAGTGGGTATTATGTGCATAATACACATGGAAATAAGATTCTTGTGTAACAATTTATCCAATTCAAATTGTCAATAAATGGATAGTTCGTATCGAATCACAATTCGAATTAAGTCAAAATTGATACACATAAATTCTATTTTTGGTGTGTATTACACACATAACACTTTGCCTATCTATATATTTATCTCACTTCCTCAAATTCAAACTCCTTGTTTCACTTTCTTATTTTGTTCATCTATTTTAAGGTGCAGATTGTTATATGTCACAGACAATATGTACCTCGCTCTAAAAAATAATACTCCATTTCAAGATAAAGACATATAATTGATGTAGATAGATTAAAATTGGTAAAGAGTTAAGTTACATGACTAATAGTGCTAAAAGTTGTATTTTGGGTTCAGGTCATGTACTAGGGATGAAGATCCCTTCTATACAGGAGGTCCTGTGCAAGAGGACCCTTGAATCACATACATCCGTGTGCGTATGATTAAAAGGCACTCTTCCTACATAGGAGGGTATCCAAATCCATGGTATTGGTGGTACTGTTAAATTTATAAGCACACAGAAAAAAATGAATAATATTAGTTAAGTTAATTTTATTAAAAATATATAAGTAAATAAAATTAATAGTTTTTTATTAAAAAACAAAAGTCATGTCACTATTATTTGCTAGGTAATTTGGTATAACAGGTTGTAGGATAAAAATAAAAATATGTAAATTAAATAATGAAAATTAAAATTTAAAAGTCGATAGGATAAAAATCACGATGTGGTAAAATTATAAAATTAAAAAAAATTCCCAAAATAAACTATTATAAATAATATTTTTTTTAAGAAGATATAAGATAAGGATATTTTGGTAATTTATATTTATACTTTTATAATAAATATATTTAATCTCATGACGAAATTACATCGCCATTGACAAAATAAGATAATGTATTAAGTATTTATTAGTTTCCCGATATCAAGAAGGACGAACATCCTTCCAAACAATTGAAAAGCCCAAGTTATATTTGGACAAATAGAAAAAATGTAAAAATAATCTTGAAACAGGGAACACTTTTTGAGTAAAATAATAATATAAAAATAAATATATGTATATTTTTGTTAGTGCGTATACAGTTAAGGTATTCTAATTTAAAGTATGCAAATAAATATATATGAAACTTTCAAATAATGAAAATGTGAAAATTATTTTGTAAAGGGGAAATAAAACTAATATCAATTTGCAACTTATAATATGATATTTTTCAAATTTACAATATATAAAAATTCTTTTACCTTAGTTTTGTATGCATTAGGTGTATAATGTAACTTTAGTTCATTTTTAAAAAATTACATAAAATCTTACTGAAAAATCACACATGTAATTATTGAAGTATGTATATTTAATGGTGTAACTTTTCAATAATAATTTGTGTAACTTTTTAAAAATGCACTTAAATTGCATGCATGATGTATCTGGTGCACAATAGACTTACTCAATTCTTTTATATAAGAAATAATCACAAATTAGTACAAAAGTAATGCACTATTCAAATATGTACAAAACTTTTGCACATTAGTATAAACATAAATTGAATAATATAGTTTCCTTTTTTGGGAAAATTACAAAATAGTTCTCAAAATTGACAAAAATTATAAATTGGTTATGTACAGAAAAAAAAAACTTATGTGCAGAAAAAATTACACTTTGTGCAGATATTGTGAACTAATTTGTAAATATAGTCACTTTTTTTAACCAATATGTAAGTTACCCTTATTTTTTTGCATATTATATCTATCTAAAAGTAGTATATTATTTTTCGCAAATTCTAGTATGCACACGTGTGTATACTATACACCTTGATTTTACTTTAATTTTGAATTTAATTTGATATTTCCAGAAACACACAGTACACGCCGCACTGTGTGTTTTTTGGTATAACAAAGTTGTTCTTGAGGTATTGCAAAGATTTGTTTTTTAGTATAGCAAGTTGTTCTTTGAATATTAAATAGTTGTTCTTTGGGTATTGAAGTGTTGTTCTTTGGGTATTGCTAGGGGTGTAAATGAGTCAAGCCGGCTCGCAATCTACTCGTGCTCGACTCGTAAAAAGATCGAAATCGACTCGAATCAAATCGAGTCGAGCTCGAGCTCGAGCTACTCGAGTAGCTGTCGAGTTCGAGTTTATAAATACTCGGCTCGAGAGGCTCGCGAGCCTAATCGAGCTTGCACAATATTTAATATTTTTTATTATTTTTAATATATAAATAAAGTAATCGAGCTCGAGTCGAGCTTTAATTTTAGGAAAAAAAAGCTAAAATATATTTAATATTTTATTTTATTTAAATAATAAAATTATCGAGTCGAGTCGAGCCGAGCTCGAGTTTGTCGAGTTCTTAATCGAGTCGAGCTCGAGCTAAAAAAATCAAGCTCGATCGAGTTCGAGTCGAGTTTCGAGCTTCGAGTATTGCTTTCAAGTCGAGTTTCGAGCTCAGCACTACTCGACTCGACTCGACTCATTTACACCCCTAGGTATTGCATATTTAGAGAAGTATCTTCTCTAAATATGCAACTTCCTTCTCCAAATGAGCAATTTCCATGATGAGGTCCTCTGCTGGCTGGTACTGTTGCTGCACAGAATCATCCATGCTAGACTCAGGATTTATTAGTGCTTCAAACCCTTGCTTTCACAAATATGGAAGATGAATTTGTGGAGAGGATTGTTGAAGAGAAAAGAAATGGAGGAGAAGGAGTTGGTTGGAGGTTGGCTCACGTTCCCGATGTTTATTTTGGTAAAAGGACGAGTAGTGGAGAGTGGACATCTTCTTTTTTCTTGTAGTTGTTGGCAATTTCCCAACCTTCTTCAATTATTCCAGTGAGTCCTCCATAATATAATGCATTGCATTTCATGTATGTATGTATGTTGTATACATATTAGTAATTCTCAGTAATATGTATATCAATTTCGCCTATGAAATACTCAATTACTAAAGTAATTGATTTTCATTTGATTTTATTTAATATTTTTCTATTGATTTCATTTCATTTTTGTTTGTACATAAATCAACTCATTAATACCCCAAGAACATGTTTGTAATATCCGAAGAACAAATTATTAATACCCCAAGAACATGTTTGTAATACCCCGAAGAACAATTTAGTTATACCCCAAGAACAACTTCTTAATTATTAATTATATATGATTCTAATACCCCAAGAACATGTTTGTAATACCCGAAGAACAAATTATTAATACCCCAAAAATAACTATTAATACCCGAAGAACAATTTAGTTATACCTCAAGAACAACTTCTTAATTATTAATTATATATAATTCTAATATTCCTCACGCAATTCATATTACTCTACTTTCGATTTTACCATCATACTGTTGCATAGACATTTTAGTCTAAAATCCATCTTTAAGTTATTCTATTTTTTATTTATCTTTTGTATATGACCTTGACACTTTCATTTGCTTGGAGCTGTATTAGTGTCATTCTTTATTAGTCATGCACTCTATACCCAAGAACAATTATTACTTGATTCCTGAATACCCAAAGAACAATTTTAACTAATACCCCAAGAACATGTTTGTAATTCCCGAAGAACAAATTATTAATACTCCAAAAACAATTTAGTTATACCCCAAGAACAATTTCTTAATACCCAAATAACAACTCCTTAATACCCAATTTAGTTCTTTATTTCTTGTTGTCTTCTTTTGTTCTTCCTCAGTTAGACTTCTCCAATGGTGGATATTGTATATGCTGAGAAGGTGTTATATCCTAATTCTAGGTGACTCAATCATATCACATTGACTTCAATTTCATTTCTTTCTTGGGAAGTCTGCACGGTAAACAAAAATAATATCCTTCCTGATTGACTTCTCCACCGTGTGTTTTATTTGATAACTTCATTCATAAAGTTTTTCTTCCTTTTCCTCTAACTGGAAATGGTAGGATAGAGTGGAAGGTGCATATATGTTTGCTTCTGGCTGGCATCTATTATGGTCTGGATCTTCATTGAAATATCCATATGGATTCCATGTTAATATAGACGATTGTGTATAAATAATAGGAAATAAAATTGGAGTTGCGACAAGTAAGCTTGATTGACAAAAATAAAATTAGATTGAAAATAGTAAAAAGTTAAGGGTGCATACTATGTACCATTGTGCATAGGAGGAGCACTCATTATTTTTATACTAATATGTGAATGACACATATAATTGCATTAATACTATATAAAATTATTCGATTGCAACCTTTATTATAATGTGGTATATTTCATATAATTACGTATAGCATTAGATAAAAAAAATTATTCTTGTTGCAAATTTGATAAAAATGTAAATATATTACCCAAAATAATATTCCCATTTATATATTATATTCGTTATCTCATATTTCCTACCAAACCAGTTCTTAAAAACTTTTCTCTTTTATCTCATTTTGACTTTTGTTCATCGTTTAAGAATATTTTATATAAATTAAAAAATATTAAATAACAATAAATATATGTGCAATCTGATATTTTTTCTGTTCTATGTACCCACCTAATTTATTATACATTCATTTAATCTACCACAAAAAAATTGTAGAAAAGCAAAATTAGAATATAATATTTAATTTCACTAATTAATGCAAAATTACATTATTTCAAAACAAAACAGAATTAGAATATAATATTTAATTTCATTAAATTAATGGAAAAGTACGTTTATTTTGAAACAAAAAATCTAAATTTACAAATAAAATGACACGTGAGGAAATGGAATACAAAATGTCAAACAATAAAATATTAACAACAATAATTGTTGATTACAAAATAATATCAAATATCCACTTTAAACCTAAATTCGCACCATAAATATAATAATGATAATAAATAAATTTAAATAATCAATTAAAATAATAAGAACCTCCAATTTTATATTTTTCCATTCTATATCTGTCTTTATATTTGTGTTTAACATAATATTAAAAAATATTTTATCAAATTTTTAATAAATTATTATACTTTTTAATGAATAAAATAATTATAATATTAATTTTTTTTTTAAAATATGAATATAGAATAATAGGCTTCGTTACAAATTTTTTAATAAAAAAAAAAACAACAATGGTGACGTGTCAAAATTTTTTGAGATCCCGCCCAAAGCCCAAAATCCCTCCCATTATTTAATTGAACGCGATTTGAAGGGTCATTACAAATTACCAACTCCTCCTCCCCCACCCTCTATAATAATCACGCGATATTTGCAAACTCTTTTCCTCTCACAGACCCGCCCCCCCTCCGTGTTTCTCACACTCACATATTCTCTCGCGGATTCAAGAGGAGTAACCCGAAAGAGGAACCCTAACCCTAGGTCGCTGCTTGACAAGGTCTGTTCTAGCTTGCAGCGTTTCGATTTCGCTCTATTTTCGGTTTGTTTTTTCCGATTTTCGCTGTTTTATTTTCAATCTCCTGTTTTTTAGAGTGCTGCGTCATGAAAGGAGGAAAATCCAAGGCTGATTCGAAGAAGGATGACAGGTAGCCGTCGTTTCTCCTCTTTTTATTTCCGTTGTTTTTTTAGGTCTTCTATTTACCTTGAACTTTTTTTTTTTTGTTTCCGGTGCTGATATGTTTGGTAGATGTTTACAAATCTCGCGCTACTTGTTTGATGGAGTTTCAGTTGTACCGTTCGTTTTTTTTATTGTTATAATTTTTTTTAAAATATTTGTCTGAGGTTTGATGAGTGTTTTTCGTAATTCAGTTTGTTTGAGTATGTTTCGAATAGTTTTATATGCTAGGCGCCGATTTTTGGCTTTGTTTCCTTGTGTGTGTTTGGATTTGTCGATTCGTGACTTTGTTTGTTTTGGATTGTAGTGTTTTAGGGTTGTATTTCTGACAAAAAACCGATCCATGTTGATGAACGTACATTAACAATATACCGAATAGTTTTTTCCATGTGATTTAGCCTCGAGGAAGGTGATTGAATTTAATCTGAAACATTATACAACATAAACTGAAATAGTTTCGTATGTGTCATTTAGTAGCCTAACGCTAATTTGTGAAATTGGTAAAATTTTGATGTTATCATATATATCTAGACTGTTCTGTTATGAATTTTTCTTATAAGGTGCTGTTGGGTTAATTTTGAAAATTTAATAACAATTCTATATATTCCTTGTTCTAATGAGGATTTTATTTCATTCAGTTTATGAGTCCTCCTTGCCAATTAATACTCTAAACTAAGAACCTGTGATGTTTTGGTGTGTGTGTGTGTAGTTTGGGGTATTCTGATTGAGTTTTTGTTTGTCTTTATGACTCACATATGATGTTTGTTGAATTGATGCTAATTTTATGGTCATAGGCTTGCTGTGAAGAAGCAGACAAAGAAGGAGAAGAAGGCAGCAAAGGACCCGAACAAGCCAAAGAGGCCTCCAAGTGCTTTCTTTGTTTTTATGTATGCAAATCCTATACTTGTCCACTGCTTCATTAGTAATTTTTTGTCATTTTTTACCTTTTCATTCTAAACTGATGTTGTATGATCCTTATCATCATTGCAGGGAAGATTTTAGGAAGCAATACAAGGAAAAGCACCCTGGCAACAAATCTGTTGCAGCTGTGAGTAGCTCTTTTATGTAATTTTCTGTTCTCTCTTTAGTATTGTTTGTGGAAATTAAAAAGTTCATGTGGGATGTGTAGGTTGGTAAAGCTGGTGGTGATAGGTGGAAATCACTGACTGATGAGGTAACCATATTCAAGATGCCTTTTACGTTGGGTCAATTTTGATATTTCTTTTATTTTTTGAGTCGGGATTCCATTATATATTTGTATCCTTGTGAAGCTTATGAAATGAAACAATCTTGATATCAGGAAAAGGCCCCATATCAAGCAAAGGCAGAGAAGAGGAAGGAAGAATATGAGCGTAAAATGGAAGCATACAACAGGAAATTGGTAATTGATTTTTTCTTGCTGTGTACTTATTATTTATGTGCTAGTGTTCCTTTGTATATTTTCCAAATGTTGAAAATGCAACTTACCAAAGTGACTTTTGCACATTGTAATAGGCTGGTGAAGATGAGGAGTCTGATAAGTCCAAGTCAGAGGTTAATGATGAGGATGATGAGGAAGGCAGTGGTGAGGTTAGTCGCGTAATATTGCCTACTTGTATAATTGATCCCTGACTTAATTGACAAGAGATTACTGTTTAATTTGATGCAGGATGATGAAGACGATGATTAGGTTGGGTCTTGGCTGAGGATCTCTTGGAGACAGTATATGCTTCTTAGTTAATGTCTTTAGGCCTTTACTTTCAATCTACTGACAAGGATTAGGTCTCTTATAATATTGGATTACTTTTTTGTTGCTTTTGCAAACTCTAGCTTATGTATGCTTATTATCGTATCTTTAAATGAAGGATTAGGATCCCCACAAGTGTTTTGGCAGCTATGTTATTATTCGTGCTAAACTTCCCTTGTGTTTCTGAAATTTTATGAGTATTCATCTGCTTACTAGTGTTTGGAGGCAATGCAGTCTTTAAAACTGAGTTTCTGACTGTATAGTTTGTGTGTTGAGGATGTGTTGGCATATCTTTGATGAATTCTCTTCTTTGGATGCTTCTTTCTGGTGGAATTTCAGCGTATGCATTACATGTTCTTTAACAGTAATATCTAGTTTTTGATCCTGGTAATTGTTAATTTTTTTTCAAATTGCAGTAGTGTTGACTTCCCTTATACTTGCCGTTGGAATTTGAATTTTAATATTTACAGTTTGCTATTCAAAATTCAAATTGGATTCGCCAGTCATAATTGAATTTGAAATTTATACCAACTCCTGTGAGTGGATTTATGTTGGTATAAATACTACACAAGTCATGCCATCTAGTTGTATTTATATTCTTGAACTGGATAATACAATTTTAAATCCAGTCCAATTTATTTGTGTTAATGGGCTAATAGGCCAATGTTTTGTAATTGAAATTAGTAAGTAATAGTTCCACACTTTGGGAATCAACCCGACCCTTGCCATTTTATTGCTCATAATTAAGGGGAGCCTACGTCACCTCGTATTTTGTGTCAAATAAATTGTAGCGCTAATTAGGTAATGCCATTATTCGGTACTATCTGTGGTGTGTTTATTAATAATGACAACACCAAGAGTTTGGAGGAAATCGCTCTGTCCCTAAAATAATAAAATCAGGTCCAACCCCCAGCTTCATCTTTGTTATATTAACTTTAGAAACACAAAGATATTCAAACATATAACTATTTAAACTAATATTTTTTTTAAAATTTAAATATATAACTTCTGAAACTAATATTTTTTAAAAAGACATATTTCGCATATACACTTAAACGTGAATTTATTAATATGAATATATTTCAATTATTTACAAAAATATTTTGAGACAGATTTGTTGGACAAGTACACGATTCATCCATTACTCCCCTTGATTGATTCTATGGAGGCTCGAATTTAGGTCAAGATGGATACTAGATTTTTCAGATTTACCCCACTATGTACGAGTCAGGTCGAATCTACCTGTTACGCATCACTGGACAGATTAATTCATTCTATGATTTTTTTAATAATAATAATATATAGCATTTTCTTTTTTATATATTTTTAAATAGAATTAAGATCTTAATTGAAAAAATAAATTTATGATATTAACCTTTACATATGTTGATATCAATTGAAATTTGTGGTTACATATTATATTTCATATTATGTATATCAGTATATATTGACAAAAAAATTGTTAAATTGATTTGTTCTTATTTATACTACAAATACTAATATATAATAACATACTACCTTCGTCCCAACTCTTTTTTCCAATTTTTATTATATCCTCCTCACAAAAAATAATAAAACAGAAAGAAAGATTTGAGACGGAGGGAGTATTATTTTTATAAATATTGTATTAATATAAATTTTAATAATACATACGGATCAAATTAAAATGAGCAGGCCGGGACAAGGCAAATTGCAATCCCTCCATCTCCTAGTATTTATTGGAAAATTATCCCTAATATTTGTCGGAAAATTCTGCTACTGAGTAGGGCGATTTCAATAACTTTTTATAAAAAAAATGGCGCTTTAAGAACATGAAAATTTATGGATGATATTAAAAATTATTTGTGAAAGAAAATCTACAATTGAAATCAGTTTCAGATACATATATAGTGTTACAACTAATGCATAAACGTATCACAATTTAGTGTGGTGATTACCAATGATTAAAATGACAGTTTCTCAATTTTATAGTTCAAGGTTTGTTGCTTCCACATATCCCCTTCAAGATACACCTCATAAAAGCTTGCTTCTCCACCAGCTCTCACAGTCAAAGCAGCAGTGCTTCTAGTCCCATACTTCCCCTAGAAACCAAAATCAACAATCAAAAGCTAAAATCACAAATTCAAAATCGAAATATATTTAAATTGCACGATGCATCAGTGTTCGTAAATTACCAATGGGGTGTCAACTTCAACAAAAATAGAGCTCAAGTTATACTCCCACTCAAGTGGACATATATTTGGCAGCTCACTCTTATCAGCCTTCTCCTTATCCCTCATTAGCTTCTCCACCAGTTCCTCCACCGGGATCTCACCTTCCCCGTACCGATCAACGTGCACCTTGAAGTTCGACTCCAACCGCGCCACCTGCTCGACAAAAGAAATACAATTAAGCCATGTTACAAAGTTCATTAAAAAATGGCATTTGCATATTGATTCACAATATTTGAACAGAAGTATAATTTTTTTCTACAAAAAAGTTGGTGTGATCAAACCTTAGGCCAGGGTGAATTAAGCTGTGCATTAGAAAGCACATGAACACCGGGACGAACACGCTGAATCGAGAGCGGCTGGCCTTTCGGCCTGTTGGACACGTAGACCATAGATTTGGTGACAAGATCAGCTACAATGAGGTTAAAACCATTGTAGGCATTTGCTTCTTTCACCAACTCCTCTGCAAAGGCCTCTGGGCTCTGTTTGCTCTGCCCCTCAACAGAGTAGATTGGATTAAACACAAAGTATACGACTGCATGATAATAATAATTAGCATCCAAACACACCTCTAGATACCGGATGACTAGGTCACCCCGGGTTTTAGCCTCAGCAAGAGTGTGGAGCTCCAACACATTGGTCAAAAACCCGACCCTGCCCTGTTTCGAGCAGGCCAGCCACGTGCCGCCTCCAACTTCGTCCCTCCCGCCTATTATTTCGTCGCCTTTCCACCATCCCAATGGCTGTGTAGGCCTAAAGACAATGAGAAATAACTTGAATTCATCACCTAATTGTCTTTTTCAGTGCTTTTTATCTCACACCTTATGGCCTTTTTAGCTAGTTCCACAACTTATCAATTTTGGTCCCATTTTTGCCGGAAAATATTAAAAAGAAAACAACATCGTATGGTCAAGAAAATGGGAGATCATACGGCGTTGTTTCTGATTCCCCCAATGGGCAAGTTATGGTAGTAAATTGAAATAGTGTATTTGATGATGTTTGTGTGGTGAAATGAACTTGCCTGTTGTGGTATTCATCTCTGTTGAGGAAGAGAAGGAAAGGGTAGAGAGGGTGGGCTTGCCAAAGAAACACAGCAATGCACATTCTTGATGAATACTACTATCAAACACCCTTGTGATATTAATATTGAGAGTGAATAACAAGATATTAGTTTTCAAGAATAATGTATACTTGGTTCCAATTTTATAGTACTATTCCGTATGAGGGTGTAGGCATTTGCACTTTAAATAGTTGATTATTCTGACTAGCCATGCATGGTACAAGTCTCTTATTGATTTTATGGTTGGGAGTTGACATTAAGGCAAGTAAAATTTATTCTCCTATGTCAATAAATGTATATATATAGTTTCTTCTCCATAACCAATGGATTCCACAGGCAGAGGTTTACTCTTCTCCTGTCTCCAGATATATGCATTGCAATGTTTATTATTTGTATGAATTTAACGTGAAAATTATTTAAAATGGACCAATTTTCTTATGCAAGGTTGTTAAAAAAATAGATATAATGTGTAAAAGTAAGTGTATTGGTATAGATATGATGTTATAAAAGCAAGGTTTGAAATTTCGGGAAAATTTCGGAAATTTGAGAGTACCGATATGAAAATTCACTTGAACGATTATTTTTCCAAATTTCGGTTAAATATCGGGAAATTATCGGAAATTTCGGTTACAATATCGATATCGGTCCAGGGTAATTCAAAATGTGCAGATTATCGAGAAATATCGTGGAAATTTCGGTAATTTATTGGTCCAAATTTCGGGAAATTTCGGGAAATAATTTTTTTTTTTATATTTCTTACGTATGTTTTCTTAATATGTTTGTTGTATGATTCTCATTTTATTGAGATTTTAAGTTCAATTAATGTATTAAGACTAGTAATAATATTGTCTAAATTTCATGTTAAATTTCCATCATTTTAATGAAATTTCCGTGAATTTTCTATTTTTTACCGACATCGATATTTCCATCGATATTTCCATCGATATATTCATAAATTCAGGGTACCGATATTTTCGTCGATACCGATATTTTCATCCTTGTATAAAAGTAAGTGTTTTAAGAGTAAAAGTAAATGTATTAGAATAAAATATGAAAATAATGAATATAATTATTTTTATTTTAAGAAAGTGGATTATATATTATTGTGGACGATCATATAAGGAAACATAAATTATTTATTATGGATGGAGGGAGTATATTTTATGTTCTCAAATTTATTCACATATTTTCTTTTCTTTTCTATTCTCAAATCTACTCTTACTCTTTTTTAAAATTTATAATTTTATTATCATCCTCATAATTAATCACTTAATTAAATAATGGACACTACAATATTTATGATTTATCTATTTTATTTCACATTTCTTTAAACAAGTGTTCTTTTTAATGAGAATACAATGGGAGAACAGAAGGAGTGAGATAAAGTTGGTTTTAAACGGGTGCAAAATAATACTTCCTCCGTCCCATAAGAATTTACATCGAGACAACATATATTTTAAGAAAAATGTATTTTATATATAAAATTGTGGCATATGATTAAATATGTGTATAGGTTTATTAATGTGCACGTAAATTAATATTTTTATTTTTAGTAATGTACAAATTTGTGTGAGATATCAAAATAAAAAAAAATGTGCAAATTTTTGTACGACAGAGTGATTTAATACAAATTTTAGTGAGAGAGTTGTATTAATACGTGGATATGATTAAAGATAAATGGATGTTAACTCCAATAAATTCATAAAGCGACAGATGTGAATTCAACTAATTCCGTTAATGGAAGCTGCGACCCCAATAAATCTATACTATGCACAAATTGTTTCATCAAAAAATTTCAGTGAGATTTTTTTTAACTATTATTAATTTTCAATGGATTAGTATTGTATGCACCAATTACACGGTACAACTCAAGTTCATTTTTTAAAAGTTACATAAAATACTACTGAAAAGTTATAAATGTTATTACTGAAAAGTGTAATTTTTCAGTAATTTTTATTAATTAAAAGTTATAGTGTAACTTTTTAGTAATAATTTGTGCAACTTTTCATTAATAAATTGTATAACTTTTTAAAAAATGAACTTGAGTTGCACCGTGTAACTAGTCACTATTTTCAATTATTACTCTCATGAACTCTAATTCACCTTTTTTTTTCTATATATACACACAAAATTCTCCATATTATAATTTTGAGAATTAATTATAAACTAATATAGACATAGTTTCCATCGAAGGGAAGCATGATGGGTCATCACATCACATCACATGGAGAAAAGGAAGGTGAAGCCTTTTTTTTAAGTAGTTGCAGTTTTTATTAAATATGACACCTAAAATAGCAAACCCAAAATATTATTTGAATTTCATACCACATTAAATTTTGTATGAAAATAATTTATGATATGCTCACCATGAACCAGTTTTCAAGTATTAAACATTTGACTAAATGTATCAATCATCTCATCAAAAGTATAAAAAAATTGAAATAATAATATTATTATTATAATTATTATTGACTTTAACTTTTGATATTCATAATGAATATTTTGATATACTTGATTAAATATTTAATACTTTAAAATAATTTTGTGATAAACGTATTATGAACTATTTTAATATAAAGTCTATTGAGCACCTACTTCTTGACCCTATAAATGAAAATGCTTATTATAAATTGTACACACTGGGTCGCATTTGGGTTAAATGATACTCACAAGATAATAACAAACGAAACTTGTATTAGAACACACAAGATAAACGTGACATTTTTTATAAATTTTTATAATCCTTAAATTTTAGGACGAGTGGATGCATCAAAAATAAGTTGATGTTTTTTTTTTAATGTCAAAATAAGGTGATTGTTATACTGAAAAAGTTGATTATTATTATCATTCGGAAAAAACAATAATTAATTAAGGTGATAGATTTCCAGAAACATTACCAGAATTACTCTAAAGGATACATTTACTTTGATATTTAAGTGTACGATGAAATCATGACTGCGTTTGATTTTGGAATTTATTCGGATTATATTTAGAATTTTTAATTTTATTTCGTTCGAGTTAGAGATTTAAAATTTTATTTTTATATTTTATATTTTATTCACACTCAAATTTATTATTATTTTTCTTTTCAATACTTTGCTCTCACTCATTTATTATATATTAACATTATTATTTTTTGGAAAAATTATTTTTTCATTGTGTAATTTTACCTTTTCTTTTCCTAGTTCTATTGACTTTTAAATGATGTTGTAACATATAAATTTTGTTTTTAATCTAACGGGTTCTTAAGTGATTTGACTTCTATTTTTTATTTTTTAAATAACAAAAACACAGCTGGAACAATTTTTTTAAGCCATAAATATGATGTTGTCTTATTCTTTTAATTTATTTTTTGTCAAATAAACTTACATGAAATTGTGAGAACTTAAAACATCATTTGCACCTTGAAAAACAATAGTAAAAATTAAATGAAGTGTTGAAACTTGAACACTTTGAATTTGTTTTTCATCAATTCCAGTATCATTCACACCTCTATCAAAAAAAATAAAAAAAATTGACATGCACATATTGATATAATTATAATCTGCAAGTTAATATTTTTTTTAACAGTAAAAAATATTGTATTTCACTTACTCGAGTACAAGGGGTACTCTAACCCTTACAACTCAATTACATTATTCTCAATTATCTACTCACTCCTTAGAGAATTCTCAATCCAAGACAAAATATTAAGATTCCATTGTGACTTTGCTTTCACCCAAGACCACAACAAGATTTTAAATTTTTCTACTTCCCTATCTACATCCAAAATTTCTCCCTTAAACACCATATTATTTCTTATATTCCAAATACTCCACACCACACCCATCCAAACTGTAGTTCCTATCTCCAATTATCATTTCCTTCAAAAAAAAAAGAAATATTGTGAAGAAAATGACAATTAGGATTAAAATGCATCACATTTGGTATCCAAACCATAAGAACACCTTCTTCCAAAAAAGTCACACCTTCTCACAACCAAAAAAAAAAAAAAAATGTTCTTCATTTTCCTCTTCTCCTCCACACAATGCACAACTTGTTCCCCAACCACAATAAACACGATAATAAATTTGACCGAAATGTGAAATAAAGTATAAATATTAATATAATTGAAACCTAATGTAATTGAAAAATGGTCATGTTATTACTAAAACATAATTAAATTTTTTTTAAATTACTCGTATTATTACTAAAAATCTAATTAACGTTATCCTTATTTATAGAAAAATTACCTTTGTTACAATTTGACAATAGATAATTTTTTAATAATAATAAGGATAATATTTTAATAATAACAAAGATGATTAGAAAAATAAAATAAACTATTTCAACTTATGTTTTATAGATTATAAATTATAAGAGACTTATTTTTAAATGTTAAGTGTAAAGATAAGCTGAGTTTGAGTACTAAAGATTAGTCAGGAATCCTGATCCTGAGTATTGGATCTGAAGGAATATTCCTGAGGAAAGCATCCTGAGCCTGAGCGAAGACTTGATCCTGAGTCAGGAGTGTTCTGATCCTGAATGTCATCCTGAGTGGTTTGATCAGTGAAGACACTGAAGACTCAGTAGAACTGAAGGCAATCCTGAGAGATCATTCTGAGCTGAAAATCACCTACTCCATGTGTCACTCAGCATGAAGGCGATCATGAGCTGACAGTTAAGAAAACAGAGCATGGCAAAGGCGACTTCACCAGAGTGATAAAGTCGGTTATTTGGGCAGCTGGCGGAGCAATCTCATTGGACGCCGGAACAGTTATTCAAGGCGGTTATAACCATACGAATCTCGTTGATTGGTTAAGAGCTCAAAGGTGGTTAAGGGTCTGATCTATAAATATGTATTCATTCCAGTTTTTTAAGAGAGTGCTTAATTCTAAATCTTAAAGAGAGAGAAAACTTGTAATCTGTAAACATATTTTCATCATTTAGTGAAGTGAGACAACCCCATCCGTGGACGTAGATCAATTTGATCGAACCACGTAAATTGCTTGTTCTTTTGATTTCCTGATTATTTCTGTTGTGTGTGTTCATCCGGCAAGTTCTTCCAATTGCTCTGAAATCCTTGAAGTCTTATTGAGCTCGATTCAATCTTCGGACAATTTCACAACAATTGGCGTCGTCTGTGGGAATCGAAGGAGGAATCGACTGGTTAATCATCAATCATGGCATCTACCAAGCTGGAATTTGAGAAATTCACTGGAGCAAATGATTTTGGTTTGTGGAAGATCAAGATGAAGGCTCTCTTGACTCATCATGGGCTGGCCAATGCTCTGAAGCCTGAAGATCAATGGCCCCCTTCTTCGTCAGAAAATCCAGGCAAGAAACAAGAAATATTGGAAAAGGCTCATAGCACAATCATCTTGTGTCTGGGGGATAAGCCTCTGAGGGAGGTGTGCAAGGAGAAGACTGCCATTGAGGTTTGGAGTAAGCTGGAGAAGGTGTATCAGACCAAGTCTGTCACCAACAAGTTGTTCATGAAGCAAAAATTGATGTCATTCAGGATGAATGAAGAGAAGGAGTTGATTGAACAACTTGAGGAATTCAACACGGCTGCTGATGATCTTGAGAACTTGGGAGTGGAAATTGATGATGATGATAAGGCTCTGATGCTCCTGAATTCTTTGCCTAAATTCATTGATAATTTCAAGGATACCTTACTATTTGGGAGGCAGGATAAATTGTCCTTCGATGATATTCTGGGTGCCCTGAAAACCAAGTCCCTTCAGCTACAAACTGAGAGGAAAAGTTCAGGACAGGCTGAAGGGGTGAATGTCAGGTTTAAAAAGGGCAAGAAAGATTTTCAGAACAAGAAGAAGAAGAACACAAAGGGGCCAAAATCTGGTGATTTTGTTGAGAAGAGGAAATGTTTGCTTGTCACAAAACTGGTCATCTCAAGAAGAATTGCCCTGACAGAAATAGGAATCACGGAGAAGAACAAAAGGTTGATATAATTGTTGCTGCTGAAGGTGGGTATGATAGTGCTGAGGTGTTAACGGTTACTAACCTGAAACTGAATGATGAGTGGGTACTGGATTCTGGATGTTCATTCCATATGTGCCCTGATGAATCATTATTCAGGGAGTTGAGGAGGTTTGATGGAGGCTCAGTTGTTCTGGGCAATAATCAGACATGTAAGGTGAAAGGGAATGATGCTGTCAGGTTGAAGCTGCATGATGGAGTAGATAAGATACTCTCAAATGTGAGGCTGGTGCCAGAACTGAAGAGAAATCTGATCTCCCTGGGTTCACTGAATCAACTGGGTTATGAGTTCCAACACTGAGGATGGTTATATCCTAATAACCAAAGGCAAGAAGGTATACATGAAAGGCAAGAAAGTCAATGGGTTGTATATCCTGATTGGAAGCACTTCTTCAGGGTCAGCAAACAATGTTATGGACAACACTGAGGCAATGATATGGCATAAAAGGTGGGGCCATATTGGAGAAAGGGGGCCCCAAGAACTTTTAAAGCAGAAGGCATTTGGGGAAGAAAATGTGATGAAATTGGATTTTTGTGACAATTGTGTCCTGGGCAAATCCAAGAAAATCCCATTCCCAAAGGGTAAGAAACTTACTGATGCACCTCTGGATTATGTTCATTCTGATATCTGGGGACCAGCTAAGGTGGAGACTCATGGAGGAGGAAGATACTTCATGACAGTCATTGATGACTTCAGCAGGAAAGTATGGGTATTCATACTGAAGCAGAAGAGTGAGGCCTTGGCAAGGTTCAGGGATTGGGTAAGTGAACAAGAAAATAAGAGAGGAAGATCCATTAAACATCTCAGGACTGATAATGGATTGGAGTATGTATCAGAGGAGTTCAACAATTTCTGCAAGGAAAGGGGGATCACTAGACACAGGACTGTTCTTGCAAATCCTCAGCAAAATGGCTTGGCTGAGAGGATGAATAGGACAATCCTGGAAAAGGTCAGGAGTATGTTGTCAGATGCAAAGCTACCCAAGGTGTTTTGGGGGGAAGCAGTCAGTACAACTTGTTATCTTATTAACAAGTCACCTTCCTCAGCAATTGAGTTCAGGACACCAGATGAGGTGTGGTATGGGAGGATCTCGGACTACAATAACCTGAAGGTATTTGGTTGCTCAGCTTTTGCCCACATCAGGCAGTATAAGCTGGAACCTAGAGCACTGAGATGTATCTTCTTAGGATATCCTAAAGGAGTGAAAGGATACAAGTTATGGTGTTTGGAACCTGGACATAAAAAGTGTATTGTCAGTAGAGATGTGACTTTCAACGAGAAAGTCATGGGATATAATCAGACCATCAGCATACACGACTCAGATGGTATACTTTCAGGAGATGGATCTCAGGTTGAGGTGGAGACTCCTGAAAGGAACTCAGGACAAGGAATTTTTTAGGTTGGTGAAACCTCAGGGAGGACTCAGGAGGAGTCAGAGAAAGTGATACTGACGATCATTCTGACCATTCAATTTCAGATACTGAAGGCCAAGATCTCAGGAATTATAGTCTAGCAAGAGACAGACACAGGAGAAGCATACACCCTCCAACTAGGTTTGGTCAGGCTGACATGGTGTCCTATGCCCTGATAACCACTGAAGAGGTGGAGCATCAGGAACCACAAAGTTATGCTGAAGCTGTGTCAGGCAAAGACAAAGAGAGATGGATATTGGCCATGACTGAGGAACTTCAGTCATTAGAGAAGAATAACACTTGGACACTTGTGAACAAGGTTTAGGGACAGAAGGTAGTCAGTTCCAAGTGGATCTTCAAGAAGAAATCTGAAATGTGAGATATAAGGCAAGGCTTGTTGCCAGAGGCTTTACTCAGAGAGAGGGGGTAGACTTCAATATTCTCACCAGTGGTGAAACACTGTTCAATCAGAATCCTATTGTCAAAGGTAGCTCAGGAGGACTTGGAGCTTCAACAGTTAGATGTCAAGACAGCCTTTCTACACGGAGACCTGGAAGAAACTATACACATGCAACAACCTGAAGGTTTTATTCTACCTGGGAATCAGGATAAGGTGTGTCTACTGAAGAAATCATTATATGGATTGAAGCAAAGTCCTAGGCAATGGTATAAGAAGTTTGATAGTTTTATGATCTCCATAGGCTTTACAAGATGCAGGTATGATAGTTGTGTCTATCTTGAAAAACAAGGGAAGGAAGTACTCACATATCTGCTGCTCTATGTGGATGACATGTTGGTTGCAAGCAAGAGTCCTGAAAGAATTCAGATATTGAAGGTAAAACTGAGTAGCACTTTTGACATGAAGGATCTGGGTATGTCTAAAAGGATACTGGGCATGGAAATTATCAAAGATAAAGACAAAGGGAGGTTGTTCTTAACTCAGAAGGATTACATCCTGAAGATACTCAGGAGGTTCAACATGCATGAAGCCAGAGTTGTATCTACACCCCTCGGTCAACAGTTTAAACTGACATCAGGTCAGTGTCCAAAGTCAGAAGAAGAGAAGGCACAAATGAGTAAAATCCCTTACTCAAATGGGATAGGTAGCTTAATGTATGCTATGGTGCGCAGCAGGCCAGATTTAGCACATTCAGTCAGTGTGGTCAGTAGATTTATGGTAAATCCGGGAAAGACACACTGGGAGGCTTTTAAGTGGATAATGAGATACTTAAAGGGAACTGAAAATCTGGGGTTACTCTTCGAGAAGACTAAGGATGGCACTCAACCGCTTCAGGGATATGTGGACTCAGATTATGCTGGAAGCATTGATATGAGGAAATCCTTATCAGGATATGTGTTCACACTATATGGTACAACAATCAGCTGGAAAGCAGTACTCCAGTCAGTAGTGGCACTCTCAACTATTGAGGCTGAGTATATTGCGATGACTGAAGCAGTGAAGGAAGCGATGTGGCTCAAGGGTATGATTAAAGAATTTGGAATCAGACAAAAGGAAGTTGCAGTTCAGTGTTTTAATCAGAGCACAATTCAGTTGGTTAAGCATCAGGTCTTTCATGAAAGGTCAAAGCACATTGATGTCAGACTTCATTTTGTGAGAGATGTGGTGGAAAAGAAAGTGATTTTAGTGCAGAAGGTTTCTACTGAGGACAATGCTGCGGATATGCTGACTAAGGTCTTACCTATTTCCAAATTCAGGTATTACTTGGAGCTGATCAAGCTGCAGTCATGGGATGTACCATGAGCTAGGTCCTGAGGTGGAGTGTGGAATGGAGGAAACTCACTTACTTTAAGGTGGAGAATTGTTAAGTGTAAAGATAAGCTGAGTTTGAGTACTGAAGATCAGTCAGGAATCCTGATCCTGAGTATTGGATCCAGAGGAATATTCCTGAGGAAAGCATCCTGAGCCTGAGCGAAGACTTGATCCTGAGTCAGGAGTGTTCTGATCCTGACACTCATCCTGAATGTCATCCTGAGTGGTCAGATCAGTGAAGACACTGAAGACTCAGTAGAACTGAAGGCAATCCTGAGAGATCATCCTGAGCTGAAAATCACCTACTCCCTGAGTCACTCAGCATGAAGGCGATCCTGAGCTGACAGTTAAGAAAACAGAGCATGGCAAAGGAGACTTCACCAGAGTGATAAAGTCGGTTATTTGGGCAGCTGGCGGAGCAATCTCATTGGACGCCGGAATAGTTATTCAAGGCGGTTATAACCATACGAATCTCGTTGATTGGTTAAGAGCTCAAAGGTGGTTAAGGGTCTGATCTATAAATATGTATTCATTCCAGTTTTTTTAAGAGAGTGCTTCATTCTAAATCTTAGAGAGAGAGAAAACTTGTAATCTGTAAACATATTTTCATCATTTCGTGAAGTGGGACAATCTCATCCGTGGACGTAGATCAATTTGATCGAACCACGTAAATTGTTTGTTCTTTTGATTTCCTGATTATTTCTGTTGAGTGTGTTCATCTGGCAAGTTCTTCCAATTGCTCTGAAATCCTTGAAGTCTTATTGAGCTCGATTCAATCTCTGGACAATTTCACAACATTAAAATTTATGAATTGCTAACCATCTTATTTGACTTGTCACTTTAAAAATATATTTATAAACTTATACGTAATTTATAAACTATGAATTGCTAACCATCTTATTTGACTTGCCACTTTAAAAATATATTTATAAACTTGTACATAATTTATAAACTACTTTTAAAAAAGGCAGCATGCATTAATGAATGCAGTTGCATTTTCCACCGTATCGACGGATAGAGAATTGAACATAATTTCATTAGTGACAAATTTTGGTCCATAGCGTCAGCACTTATTGCCATCAAAATTAGTGAAAATTTAATTTAATTAATTAATATATAGGTAAGGTATATATATACATAGATTTAATAATGGAGTCCATTAAATTAAATTCCCCATGTGTTAGTAAGTAGCCTCAGTTTTGCACCTACTAATTAATTAGAGATTAGGACTGCACTAGCTTTTGTAATTAATGAAAATTAAATAGCCTTTTAATTAGTGAAAATATTGGATGATTAATTTTAGGATTAGAGATTCTTTAATGAAAAATATGCATGTTTAATCTTTTTCCCACTTAATTCCTTTCAAGATGAGAGTGTACTGCTATCTTTTTCTTGTAATATTATGGAATTGGAATTTTTATTTCCCAAAATATTTGTTTATGATTAATAAATTATATGATATTAATTTGTTAATATATAACCTCAAAGATAACACCTTCTTGACATCTATACTAATCTAATAACAAAAACTTATGCCATATTTAGTAACTTTTGCTATCCCCAAAATTTTATTACGAAATCTGTATATAAATTATAATTAATCATTCATTAAATAAAAAATAAGTGAATAATAAATAGAAACTTCCCTACTGAATTTATAAATTATAAATACGTATTTAACTTATAATATGTATTAATTTGTATATAAATTAAAATTAATGATTCATTAAATATATATACCTATCATATCATACTAGACTATTCAACTTTCCTATTAATACTGAAATTATTTTTTATTAGATGAAACACACGTAAACTAATAAATGTAATATTAATACCCATCATTTAAACCATTTATCTTCTAAATACAATGGTAAAAATTATCAACGTAGTTACTACTCTTTACAAGTAAATAAAACTGCAATTAACACGTCATATTTTATATTAAACCATCCACCTTATCCTCTCCCTGAAAGTCTGAAACTATTATTAGACATCTTTCATCTTCCTTCCACGTGCATATAAATACTGAATTTTAATTTGAGTAGATCATCACTTTGGTTTGCAGCGACATGCTTCTATCTTCAGAACTCATTAAGTTGAATGAGCTATTATAGATTTTTTTTTTGTAAATTGATAATTTTCATTCATTATAGTTTGCTATTTACAATGCAATACATGTAAGCACAAATATATGCAACAACTCCATGATGATATCAGCTTATCTAAACACAATGCGGCATGAAGAAGCAATTAAAGCGGGCATATACACTACCTGCATATGGAAATCAAAAGTTTAGACGGAGCTTAAAATATGTCTCCCATAACAAAAAAAAAGGTAAAATTATTTGCTCATTGTATATTTTTACCATGAATCAATTGATAGATTGGCAAGAACAAAATAATATTTATGTTATATTGGTTGACCTCATATTTATTTTTATTGCAAGTGTTATTAGATGTGTGGTTTCTCTCAATAAGTCTAAATTACATAATTGCATTGGCTATGTATAAAGTTTAGGTTTTGGAATAAGATAGTATTGGTAACACACTTTTTTACTGTAGGACCAATACTGTGTAGATTTGACTGGAAAATTGTAACACGTCTTAGAAAATAAACATAATAGGTAGTGACTTATTGTGTATATATATATATGATGTATTAAAATAGCATGGTAAATTCGGAACATATGACAAATTACACGAGAGCCTGATGATCAATAACCTTTCTTCTATATAAAGTCAAATAATTATATAATTTAATTAGTTCATATTTAATATATCATTGACAAAAATTAAACCTACCTCTATATACTATTGTGTTGATTCTTCACATCTTGATACAGTAAACATAAGTAGGTTGAGAATTACTGGTAAGTAGATTACATAAGCAGATTTCTTATTGACAATACTAAACATGTATCATGTATGAGATGAATGTATAATATACTTAATTATCTTCATGAACGCTAACAATATATTATATATAAAGAGTATAAATTTCTATTACTTTTTTTTCGTTACACGTTTTGAAGTAGAAATATCTATTTTCATAGCATTTGTGGCAAAAAAATTGGATCATCAAAGTTATCGTATACGTTGATCAAAACTACACACTTAAATATATCAAGCTGCCTAAAGATTAATCAAGCATGGAGAAATCATATGGGCAATATAAAGAAGGACAATTTGACCTCAATTCGGGTAAAATTTATCCTCAATTTATAATTTTTAATTAAAAGTTATTATCTTTAAATTTTCAACCTGAAAAAGTTAGGGTCCTTATTTTGTCAGTCCAAAAAATTAATGTCATCATTTTGCCAGCCCAAAAAGTTACGGTTGTCATTTTGCTAGCCTCTTTAATTTATGGTCCTAAAAAAACATTTTTCCAATAATTTAGACATAGAAATTTTTTCGAAGTTAAAAATAATTATGTATAGATAAAATAATTAAAACTAATTTATTATGGGATAACACAATAACTATAATAAACTAACAATATATTTATTTTATATTTACCGGTCGTACAAACGCACGAGTAATATACTAGTTTATATTAAGGCAAAAACTTTTAATTCCAATTTGATTTTGATCAAAGTTTGAGCCATCCATTAAGAAAACTTATTTGTAATACGAATTGATATTTATAATCATATAAAACAAATACTTTTCAATAATATGAATTGATATTTTTAATCATATAAAACTCATAATTTTCTTATTGCTTTTTCTAAATTTTGCATAAACTCTAAATTAATTGTATTATACTATTATTTGCAGAAGAAATGTTGTGCATCGAAATGTTACTCATAATTAAAAATTAAAATGTCTTCAAATGTTAGACTATGGGTTAATTAAAAGTTTTATCATACCTTTGTGCATGCATGACTGATAAAAGTTGAGACACATCGGCATTACGAGGGACTAATTTAGGGTTGCAAAAATAATATTTTCGGTACAACTTAACAAAATTTTAAGAAAATATGAAAAAAAATCAACATATCTCCCTTTTTTGTCCATGTCATTTTCATTTTTTTTTTAAGATAAGTTGCTCGTTGCTTTTGGGCACACGAATTAAGATAAAAGTGAAAAAGTATAAGTGATGTGATGAAGAAAAGTGAAACTAATGGAAATAGTGTAAAAAATATTTTAAATAATACTCCCTCCGTCCCAACTCTTTCTTCCTGTTTTTCCATTTCGGGACGTCCCAACTCTTTCTTCACACCTTAAAAAGAAAATAATTTACACTCACAAAAGTCAATAAAGTACACTTTTTATATTTTATTAATTAACTTCACACTCACATACTCTACTTTTTTCTTAATTCGCATGCCCGAGTCTTTTTGAAGAAAGATTCGGGATGGAGGTGGTAATAAAGAAGTGAATAGTAGTTTCCATAAAAGGTAAAAAAACAATGAGCAACATATAGTGCTTGTTTGCAAACTCTAAAGAAAAAGTAAAAGTGCTTATTTTTTGAAAAAGAAACACTTAAAACATATTTTCAACTACTATTTAAAGTGCTTATTGATACTCTTGGTCAAACAACAATTTTTAGCTTTTAGCTTCCACTTAAGCACTTCTACACATTTCCTAAGAAAATAATACTCAATACCCTTTTTAGAAGCACTTCTTTTGCAAACACATATTTCTTAATCATTTTCTAAAATCACTTAAATTTAAAACACTCATTATTTTTTATTTTACTACTAAAATTACTTAATATCACTTTTTCAATTTTACTAGAGATTGCAAACATGCACATAGTAGGACAGACGAAAATGACAATATGAACAATTTATAGTGGGACAGAGGGAGTATATACTATCAATATTAAAAAAATATACTTGATCTATTTACAGTAACAATATTATGCATGACAGTGATAGTAAATATAAATAACAATGATAATTAATAAATACGAATTCACATGAACTCAGGTTCATACAAGTTTTTGTCAAATTTCAATTGAGATTCTAACACTTTATACATTTCGGCAACAAGACCTAGGATCTCTATTTCAATCAGAATATGAATAACTAGTAAGAAGATTTTCTTTGACGACTACGTTCTAACTTCTAACTTTGGCTTTGATGCCCGAAAACTTTGATTTTCTTGATTACCAAGTAGATCCCAACGTTGTAGAAGATATCGAGTGGGTACAAAATGGAAGCAAGAATTGTCGGCGTCAATGAATAGCAACAAACTCATACCATCCATGCAAGATCACAAGTGAGAAAAATATGAGATATGAGATATGTTCTCCTCTTTCTTAGCTCAAAATATGCAGCTTACGACTCCATTTGTAGGTATAATACCTCATGTTTTAAGACTTAAGTTTATAGGCAATCTTTGTCTCAGAACCTTCCACACGATTGTTCGAACTCTTTTAGGGCATAGTTACTCCAAAAGTCTTCTGTAAGCCTTGTTCTCCAAAGAAAATAATTCTCTACTCATCGTCCTCTTCTTGTATACCTAACTTGTAGAGTAGACTCCATTAAAGGAGTCTTTCCATTTTAAAAAATTCTCTATTTTTCTATCAAGCTTGAATTTGTTGAGTGAACACATCAAAGTGTTGCATTTCATTATCTCTTGCTCTCATAAATTTTTTCCATTCCAACACCCATTTCCAACGATTTACCTCCCATACACTCATATTATAAAAAATTTTCTCCTCTTCATTGTTTACTCTATATTATGATTATCTGAGAAATTTATCTTTTAATGTCTTTTTCTTATCCACTTGCCTTTCCATGGTGGTCCTACCTCCTCTACCCCGAATTCGCCTCTCGTTTCAACTTCAATTGACTAAAAAAAAAAATCACTTATATTTTTTCACTACCATGACACAAAAGATCTACTCCCCTCGTTCTCTCTATTAGTGTTTTGCTATCTTAAAAGGATCCTCACATAATTTGATTTAACAATTATAACCCACAAATGTCACCCTTCTCTAAGACTCCAAACTCATTCCCCAATAAGAAATTTGTTAAAAACTCCTAACTCTCTTATACTCAAGCCCCCACTTTTTTTTTTTATCTAAACACAAGTCACCCCACTTAATCTAAAAGAATTTTTTCATTTTCCTCCAACCTCTCCTTCCCCCAAAAATTATGTTGGATACTAACAAGCTCATGAATGAATTCTTCTTTTGGGATAAAATAGAAAGAGAGATAATAATATGTATATATATACATGTGTTCTTTTTCATAAAATTAACTTATATTTGTCTCTTATGTATATATCAATATATGTGAATATAATTACATAAAATATGAAGTGTATCAACTACTAAGGATAAATTGCAAAAAATGAAACTTATTTTTATTATTAATTGCACTTCCAGGATCCAAATTCCGAATTTTACAAGATATGTATCGAAGTTTCATACTATTGCAGAAAGAAAAATTGGCAGAAATACCCCAAAATTTTGCCCAAGAATTGCATTGTGTGTGTTTTTTTTTTTTTGCAACAAAATGAAACTTAGTATATATCCTGTAAAAATCGAAAGTTGGATCGTTAATTACAATTAGTAATAAAGATAAGTTATACGTTTGTAATTTGTCTTATGGATCAAATATGTAGATGAAAATCAACCATGCACTGTGCAAGCACTAACCTTATGACTCAATATTCCTTTCACTTTTTGTGCATTTTCTATCTGTTTCTTTTGCCTTTTAAATTATTAATACGTGTTGGTATAATATATATACTTTGTTAATTATTATTTTACTATCTTACAGTTAGATTATATATAAAGTATTTAATGGTAATTTGCTTCCTTGAATTAAAAGGGATTGATATTTTTGTGGCACTGGTCCAAAATAAATATTTATCATGTATTATTACATAGAAAAAAATTGAATCAATTATCTAAAAAAAAAAAAGATAATCATTTATGAATGAATTTTTTCCATTAAAAGTAGCACAAATGATATAAAAAAATATAGTATTTAAAATAAATTGTTATTTTATTAAGAAACTGTGAATAATCAAATAATTTTACTGCTTGATTCAATTTAAAATAAAAATAAAAAGTAACTAAAGTATAAAGCTTATTGACATTTGTTTGGACCTCTATCCGATGAAATGTTTGGGCCTTTAACATTCAATAATATTTGCCCAATTTCTCATCTCATTCTTTTTTTTTTTTTAATGTCTAATTTATTTCTTTTTCATTGAATCGAAGTCTATTTTTTAAATATATCGGAACAAAAGGGTATTGTTTAGTTAATAAGTTATATTCATCAATCGATCTGTTTTTTTTTTTAAACCAATCTGAACGTATGATGATTCTTTAATTTTAATTTATGGTATTATTTTAGTGCATTTTGATGAATGAAAATGATATAAAATCGGGTTCTTCCCTATTCTATATATTATATGAAAAAATGAACCACTTTTGAATAACCACATAAATATAAACTATAAAAATAAATTTTATATCATAAAAATAAGTTTATAAAATTAAAAATAAATAATAATATCTCATAAGTTTTATCATGAAAATTATCTACATAGATACTTTGTCCCATTCATTTTATCTTTCTCTCAATTTGACGAATATTTAGATTAAAAGTTGTGGAAATATAATATTATAAATTTGACAAAAACTTGAACACCCCATTTCGCAATTTTAACTCATTTTAAAATTTTAACGAGTCATATATGCCCATGAAAAATGCTAGGTCGTCATATACAAAAATATAAGTAAAAGTAGAAATATTTATACGGAAATGTATTAGCATTTTTTATTTAAAAAATTACTTAATTAGAAGTTTGTGGATAAAACATTATAAATATATTCTCATTTATGTATAAACGAATTTATTGGTCATTTCCAATTGGATGAGTCCATCATATATGTTGTTGACTACTTTGCTTGTATTGTTCTCTTATGGCTCATTTGGTTCGTAAGATAAAAATATCTATCCCCTAAAAACATGAATATTTTTAGCGGATAGATATTTTTATCTTACGAACCAAATGAGCCCTTATTTTATTACTCATTGATTTATTTAAAACTATTTCCGGCCGAGTAACGTAAGACAAACATATATAAACATCCTAACGAATATACGCTTTATTCTTCCACCTAAGATGTAGAGTATAATTCTTTTATTAGTAGGTCTTTGTGAATTTGAATTTACGTTTATTTATACTATTCATTATTATTATTACTATTATTATTATTTACCATATTGTCAGAAAAATATTTAATTTCTTATTCATATATCAATATTATTAAAAAAATTGAGTTCACGATAAATTTAAATTCACACAAATTTTTATCTTTCTGCTTTTCCTTTATTCAGATATTTACAAAAGACTTGTATATATTTTAAAAGCTACCGATCATTTTATCTTCATCCCTCGATCTTCACTTTTATTCATAATTAATTATTTTATTTATAAATTAATCGCATAATATTACATAATATCTAACTGTATCTATCTATTTTTTGGGTTAATATCAATTTGCCACCTGTACTATATCACTTATTTTAATTTGCGATCCGTATTAATTTTTTTATCAAACTGCAACTTGTACTATGAAAAATTGACTAATTACAACCTATACTTAAGTTTTATTCTCTTTTCTTGTTAGTGCTATATTTTTTAAGGTTATATTCGTCAATCTATATCAATAATTTATTTATATTATTTTTTGCCACATAAAAATCGATGCCGGTAAAAAAATCTTATTTCTTCCATGGGGTTAAAAATCGAATTCCAATTATATTATCGTCGTTATATAGAAATTAGATTTTTTTAACGTCAATTTTTTATTATTAATAATTATAATATAAATTAAGTAAACAAATAATATGAAATGACGAGTATAATCTTAACAAATATAGCACTGCAAAAAAAAAAGAACAAAAATTAACTTTAGGTAACATTTTATAAAATTTTCTTATCATAGGTTGCAATATGATATAAAAATTAGTACAGATTGCAAACTGAAATAAGTGATATAGTGTAGGTGGAAAATTAATTTTAACCTCCTTTTACTCAAAATATGTACACAAATAATTAGACATACTCTTTGTGAATAGAAAATAGAGAGTAATTTAAGTGTCCCAGTGTTACTTATGAAAAGTAACTTTTGGAAGGTTATGTTAATTGAGGCTTATTTTTGGTTTAAAATATGAATATGGGTCGAGATATCAGTATTTTAAAATTTTAAATTAAACTGAAAAATATATTAATATTAAAAATTACATAAACTGGAAATACACAAATATATCAAGAATATATTGATATATTTTAAACCTCGAGTGTTAAGTAACCCACCCGAATTGAATTTTAGGTTGGTTTCCATTTTATCTTTAAACATTTATAAAGTACGTTACGTAGATTAAAAAATTTCACTGTGAATTAATACATCCTAAACAATTTTCTAATATATCTTTCTTTTCTTATTTGACTATTTTAAATATTTTATTTTCGAAAAATTTAAAGAATGAACATATTTTTTGGGAATATGTGAAATTCGAAAATTGTTTCACAAAATGTACATAATTTTTATTATTTTTTTACAAAATCTATTTCGATTTTTTAGAAAAGCAAAGTTGAAAAAAAAATTATCACTACATCATTTTACTTCATAAATCATATCTTATTCACCCAAATTACATATATTCATAATATTCAACAAATAAAAGTAGACTGCCAATGAACATATGACTTCATTCTTCATCAGATGATTTTTTATCTTTTTGTTTTTGTTTTAAAAAATGTTCATAGTTAATATTGTAAACTCAAAAGTATTTATTATTAAATTTAATAAATTAGTGAGAAAAAACGATATTTTGAACATATCATATTTAAATTTAAAAAATATAAAATTAATGGAATGTATTTTTCCAATGTTTGAGATCTAAATTACAGGGCAACTCAAATACACAATAAGCACTTGAATTTGGATCTGCATCGTACCAAACAGATCTAGAGAGTTAGTATTTTGTAGAATCCCTATTAACACACTTTGTGTAAATATTTACATTAATGTGTAGAGTAAGCCTCATGTGCACCAGTTACACGGTGTAACTCTAGTTCATTTTTTAAAAATTAAACAGTTTATAACTAAAAAGTTAAACAGTTTATTACTGGAAAGTGTATCTTTCATAGTTTAACTTTTCAGTAATAAATTGTCTAACTTTTTAAAAAAGAACTTGAATTGCACCGTTGAACTGGTGCATACAAGATTAATCCTAATGTGTATATATGTATGCACATATATAACCACCCTATATATACATATGTGATGTTCAAAAGAGATATTTGACTTTTTAAAGTTATGTTAACAATAATTAAAGAATATATTAGGTAATGATACATGTATAAATAAAATGAATTGGGTTGAATATTGATTTTCAAACTTGTTCAAAAATATGTTTGAACTTTGATATTCATGTTGAACCGAATACGAGATGATCGAACTCGAGTAGATAGTTGATAAATATATTTGTTGTATCCTAAATATTTAATGGTGATAATTGAGAAATAATTTTAGCTTTGATTTAGGACAACAAAATAAATGTAGATGATTGAATATTTATTTACTATATGCTATTAAATGCTGTGAAGAACCTATATTAAATGGATAGCAAGAACACCAAATTAATGTTATAGACATGGATTTGAAGGTTCAAAATCCTTTTATCTGGTCATTGAAGGGTCTATTTATAGTTTACATGTACCCCTTAATGTTTGCTTAAAAATTTGTCTTATCCATGCATTTAATGCATAGATTTTGGCTTTAATTCTGCGTGCAATATGTCCTTGTATTCATAGAATGGTTACGCCACGTGAATTGTGTCATAAGCTCATCTTACAAAAGGTTAATTTCCTCTTAATATAATATGGTGTATGTGTACACCATATATGACAGTTTGATCTATATTCTCAAGTTGTGTTGATCTTGTTGACTTTATGAGGTGTCTCCTCTGAAGTATTTTCCAGTGAGGTTGAGCTCCTCGCTAGTGTAGCAAACCTTTCCTAGATCCTGGTTCAATAATCACGCTCCGGGTGATTCTATCCTCGACCCAGTCGAACTCCGAGCTTCTTGGTTTATTGAGGTGAGCTTTTTACCTCAGAAGTCCGAAGCTCACGTAGAAGAATTAGGTTCTCCGAGCTACCTCAAGCTCGATTTCGATTACACTTGTGTTGGGCCTCGCAATAGTCGTGTCACAATAATATTGATATCAAAGATAAATATATTGTGTTCGAACCACTTTTATCGTATAATTAATATTTATATTTTGTGTGTATTTTTTAAACAACAATAATTATTTTATAAAATGTATTAGTGTGATAATATTAACTATTTTTTAATATATACTCCTTCGTTCCGAAATAAATTTATCACTTTTTTTCCCAAACCGTCTCGCAATAAGCTTTAAGTTCTATAAGGTTATCTTCAGTAGTTGTCTCTATTCTAAACAATTCAACACTATTCTATAATTGAGACAACACATCACTATCAACAGTTAGCTCGATTTTTTGGTACTATAATATAATATATTATTTATTTAAATAAATTTATTTATTATGCTAAGATATTTTAAATTGAATACAAATTTGATGCAAATTAAAATTGAAAATCTAATACAATATTACTACTGAAATTTAAATTATAATGAGAATAGAATATTTAATTTTAATTTTTTTATGTAATTTTACTATTTTTTATAATTGTTCCATTTTAGTTATAATCGTTATGTAGGTACTTGTATTAATTTATGTAATAGTAGTTCTTTTTTCGGTTGTAATTATATTATTTTATTTTTACTTATATAATTTTAATTTAAAATATATTAATTATATAAAATAAAACACATATAAAAAAATAAGATAATACATGCAAATAAATAATATAGTAATATCTAATAATAAAATATAATTAAAAAAGAATAGAAAAGAAAGGAGTGCGACACTATATGCCATAACACCACAAATAGAGGCTAAAATATACATTTTCCAACAACTTTCTAACTCTAGTGAATAAATTTTGTATGAAATGGTTCATTGTCCATTTTTTAGTAAACTCACAAAAATAAATCTACAAAAAAAAAAAATTATATTATAAAAACAATTACTTTGCCATTCAAATTGGTGCACATCTTGACTGCTTGTGGGGTGCTATTTTTGACAGAAAACAACATTCTACTACAAAAAATTTCTTTTAAATTAATCAATTATTTAAAATATCACTTATTCACTATTAATATTATTTTTTACTTTACCCTAAAAACCGTGACCCACCATATGTTAATTAAATAAATATACTTTAAAAAAAAAACCTTAATCCAGAACGCAAGTGAAAAATTTGTTTGCACAAAAACAAAAAATCTTTTTAAGTGGATAATAATTATTAATTTACATTAAAAGTAAGTTAAAGCCGTTGAAATGAATTCGTTCATACCCATAATAAGGAAGCCTGGAACTCCAATATAGGTAGTTATTAAAGTCTACAAATGGCAATATGACATTATGGCAAGCCCCATCTTTGCAATAACTTCACACCCTCCCTCCCTTGTAATAATTTAAAAAATATAAATAAAATAGAAGGTTTGATTGAATAATGTTACATGAATTAAAATATTTTAATTATATATTGTTGCATGTAATTATGATATTCAATAATAAGTGCATGATTTTTTATTTTTTCTTGACATAAAGGTTAAGGAACAAAACAAACACTAAATTTCTCAAAGTATTGACATTTATAAAATTCCAAATTACTAATTTGCACTACAGATAATCTGTTAGCTTTTTGTTTTGTGTATTTATGAGATATTTCATGGTGTGTTATGCAATATTTTGTCTTTGACTCATAACAAGTTCATCCATATTTTTGTTGAAATGATTTTTGAAGGGCAAAAACAATAATTTCCTTTAAATAAAATATTAAATTTAAAGTAACAGGTTTTTTTTTTTTCTTTTTCTAATAATTTTTTTGTGAGGTTGATGAAAATAAATAAAGAAAAAAATCCAACATATTAACCAGAACGACGTCGCATAGGAACGCTTAGTGAAAGAAATAGCACAACAGCAGTGGTGTGGGACTAGAAAGGAGAAAGAAAGAAGGAAAAAAAATAAAAAAAGAGCCTCTCTCTCTCTCTTCCCAACCAATGGGTAAGGTACCAACTGCAACAGCAATAACGGAGATGAAGAGGAAGAAGAAAGGCCGTCCTTCCAAGAACCCTGTTCCCATCGCGACCCCACCTAAACCCCCTGTTCCCAATTCCACTAGCCGACGATCCACCCGACGGAACCCTAATCACTTTAATTCTCCGCCGCAGCCGGAATTCGACGACGACGACGACGAGCGCAAAGAGAAGAAGGTCAAGCTCGTTGTCCGTTTGCCTCAATCAGATGACAAGAGTGCGGTTGCTGAAAAGAATCAGCCTCAGCAGCAGGGCAGCCAGCATTCTCATGACTCTGATTCGGGTTCTGAGCCTGAGTCGGGTTCCGAGTCCGACCCGGAGGATGAGGATCGGGATGGGTATGCGAAAAAACGCAAGATTATCGGCGTTGATCGTGGATCTGACGACGAGGGTCTAGATCAGGTCTGAATTTTCTGGCGATTTTGTTGGATTTTGGGAAACTGGTGGGAAATTGAATGTGGTGCACTTGAAATTTATGTGGAAAAATTACAGTTAGCATTGCTTTTTTGATTTTTTTTTTTTTTTTGTGAAATATTGTGGGAGCTGAAGTTTCTATTTTGGGAACGCTTGGTCGCGGAAATAGAGGTTTTAAATTTTGGGATTTGGTTTGACAGGGCTTTTGGAATTTCGCGCGGAAAAAAAATCATTAACGTTTTTACTTTTTCTTTTCGGGTGCTGTGGCTTCTGAAGATCTGAATCGGTCAATTTTTTTTTTATTTTTTATTTTACTTATGTTTCTTTGTAAATCTGGGCTTAGCTTTTATCAGTTGGATTACAGTATATTCAGCTTACATATTTGAATTTTTACTTGCGTTATTACTTTCTATATATTACTACTTGTCGATAATTTATCGTATTTGGTATACTTGTACTTATTTAATTAGATCATCGATTCTTCAAATGATATGCTCTTGCAACTGTGTCTATATTAAAGGAGTTTTTAACTTAAAAAATAAGTTCTGATTTGCCTTTACTTGAATTCATGATTATCCTTTCCTTGTGGGGCAGTCGTTTTAATTTCCCGCTGCACTTGCTGAAGCTGTTCAAACGTTAACAGATTTGCCTTATTTCGAATGACCAATTGTTGGTTTCTAACTAATGGGGGGGTTGCATTGATTTTTGCAGGAAAAAGAGGTTGTGAAAGGGACTGAGACTCCTCCAAATGGTTTTACTCATGACCCTTCTTGGTTTTAGTATTAAAAAAAGGATCTTGGAGTTGAAATGTTTATGTGGAAAATGTGTTTATGTTTTGATCTGACTGGACTTTTCATTTAATTCTTGTGGATAGGGTCACCATTGGATTCTGGTCCCACAACTCCTTTACCAGAAAAAAAATTGTTGGTTTTTATTCTTGATAGGCTTCAAAAGTATGTGATTCCTCCTGTACCTCGTATAACTTTCTTAGATATTTTGTATCTATCTTCTGTCTTGCACTTTATGTTTTGGATTTTGGTTTTCCACTAGAGTCGTTTGTATTAGTTTCTTAGATGCATGCTGATGCAGGAAGGACACGTATAGAGTCTTCTCTGAGCCTGTGGATCCTGATGAGGTGATGATATATTCATAGAATGATTAATTGCTATGCAGTTTTATGTTCTCGGAAACTGATGTAATTTTTTTATTTTTTATTTGCAGCTACCTGATTATTTTGATATAATAAAGCAGCCTATGGATTTCGGTACTGTGAGGAAGAAACTTGATGATGGACTTTACAAAAATTTGGAAGAGCTGGAGGTAAGTTTTGAATAATGACAAATAGAAATGGTTGAATTTGTAAGGTTGTTTTGGCTGTCTTTATCTCAATTATCTGAAGTGATTTAGTTTGTAGCAGGATCTTCATCGGTCATCATGATATTTTATTATGCTTGATGCTTTATGAGTTATAGACTGTAACATGCTTGGAAATTAATGGCTCCGTAGAGCTCTTATGAAACCAGTAATATTGATTCAAGGAATGCCACCCTTTTATTTGGCTCCATTCGGGCTTCTTATTTTCTGTTATGATTCATTATGTTACCTCTGCAATTCACAGAATTATATATGCTTACCTGGGATAGTACTGCTGTATTGGTAAATTGCTTAACCATCCTGGATGGCTGGATCAGTTCTAGATAATATTGGATAAAATATGCATTTCTTTCTGTTTCTTTTCAAGTGTGATTATGAGCAGGCCAGTTGGGTCACCTTTGTTGATATGATTTGACAAAAAATTGAAATATAACTGACTTTTAGCTCCATTCTGTCAGGCTGATGTGTGTTTGATATGTTCAAATGCGATGGAGTACAATGGTTCAGATACTGTCTACTTTCGGCAGGTTTGTGTATTCTTTTGTGCCTTGTTTCTCCTTTTCGTCATTCTACTTTCTACTGAATGTTGGACAAACATTAGGCACGATCTATACAAGAGCTTGCAAAGAGGGACTTCAATAATCTAAGGTCCGAAGGTGATGATGGGGCACCACAACCCAAGGTTGTGAGGAGAGGCAGGCCTCCAAGTAACAAGAACCAGAAGAAGCCCTTGGAAGCATCCCCAGTAGATCGTGTTGGTACTGAGCTTTCTTCAGGTGCAACTCTTGCTAATGGAGAAGATAAAGCAACTGGATCGAATTCTTACAATTTAAGAAAGGCTGTATTTAGGTCTAGGTATAATGACCAATTGGTGTCATCTTACGGTTGGAAAAATGGTGAAAATCATTCAGAATTGTTAGCTGATTGGAACAACGAATTTCCAGGTATTTGGTTATCAAAGTCCAGCAATTACTCAATTTTCCTACAGACGGGTTAACCTTCTGTTCCTAACTTGCAGCATCAATTTTAAGGGCTGACATGAAACACTCAAAAAAGCTATTTACTGTGGATGAGAATAAGCGTGATACCTACAGGGAATTTCTTCCGCTCTCCTCAGGCAACAGTTTACCCATTTTGTATATGAAGCGATTAGTTCCGGTAAACATTTTGTGAAACTATTAATGCTTTTATTTTTTTATAAGTGCTTTCCTTTATGCCCTGTGTTGCATCATTGCCTTGAAAAGGTAACATGACTTCGATAGTTGTCTTAAAATTTAGTCATCTCATGTTTTTTTACTGTTGAGTAATTTGAGCATAACTTGAAAACGACCCCAACATCTGAGATGTCCCCTTTGCTGTCTAGTGTGTTAGCTGTGTACCACTTGTAGTGAAGGACTAATCTTGTCCAGTAGTACTTCTCTTTGTTAACTAATTTGTGCATGCTCTTGTTGAGTTTAATCTCCACATTCAGAATGGTTAATCTCTCGTTTATAGGTGGGTCTTCACGAAACCCTGACTTATGCAAGAAGCCTGGCTAGATATGCTGCAAATCTTGGCCCTGTAGCCTGGAAACTTGCATCAAAGAAGATAGAGACTGCTTTACCTGCTGGGGTACAATATGGTCCTGGGTGGGTGGGTGATAATGGAACACCTTTGCAGCCTTTGCCCATCTCGATTGAGAACCAGAAATCATCCTACAGCCCTGCTGGTGATTCTAGTTCAAACAAACTTATGATACCCTCAACTTCTGATCATCTAAATTCCACTGTTTCTGAAGGATTGGTTGAAGCAGTTAGAAAACTGAACAGCCAGAACGAGCTTAAACAAGGCGATACTTCTTGGAGAACACAATTCCCACCTCAACAAAAGCAGTCCAACAGAAATGGTTTTACCGGAATGTTTGGGCACAATTTATCTGCAGAACGGGTAACTGTTCCATCTATAAAGGTGGAAACAGGCAACGTAATCCCAGAGCAACCTAAGTCACCGGAGAGTAGCAATAATGCACCTTCTGGATTCCAGACGGCGCAAGTTAAAGCCTCTAATTCGAATGGAGAAGCTGAACCACGGGCTTTTGTTAAATCTTCTTGGCCCGTGCAACAAAGACACGGGCTTGCTGGTCCTCCGGACCTGAATGTAAGGGTGCCTGCCGGTTCTCCTGGTCCTAGCTTACAAATCAGTTCGCCCCAACAGCCCGATTTAGCATTACAGCTGTGACCGTTGGTTCATTGAACTTTGGAGTCTGCTAGGGTAATTTCGGACATTTGAGCCCAACATATAATCGAGAGCTCCAGATTGATAGAGTTTAGTGAAAGGCTTGTATAGATTGATCATGCATTTAATTTCTTTAGGCAAAAACTAAAGAAATGATTGACCTTTGTAACTTTGATAAAATGGAGGGGGAGTGAGGATTTAGGGTGTCATAATTCAGAAGTAGGATGGATTACGTGATACTTATGTGCATCTTGACTAGGAAAGACATAAATCTAGACTCAGTATAACAGTATTGTTTTTTTTTTTTTTTTTTTATAATTTCTATTGAACTTTAGATGTTATCCACGATTCAGAAGTTTGTTTGTACACATTAGAATTTCAAGTAATGTTGTTACTTAATATCGACGAAGACATACTTATATATACAGTGATTTCGTGGGTGCTAATAGCTGCACCTATTAATTTTCTAATTTTATGATGCTTGTAGTGACTCCATTTTAAAGTGATTGAAGTTCTGATGGCTAAGAATCCTAAGATGATGATTAGAGTTTAACTTCTCTGAGAATTACTGCAGTAAAATAAGCTTTAACATGATCGCTCCACTGCAATTTTCTTGCGCTCTGTAAAAGGAAAATGAAAGGCATTTCTGGGTTTTGAAAGTTTTGGATGTTTCATCACTAGGATGAACAGAGGTAAATTATAATTTATTGTCAATAATTTCATTTTATTTTGTTTGCAGTGTCAGCCACTACCGTTAAAAGATGGCGGTAAATTAGGACTTGGAGGCTAAATATAGGAAAAAGAAATGATCATAGTCTTGGTTCCAAAGGGCCCTGAAATTCAGGGGTTATATTTACAAATAATATTTTATGACTTGAGATAAAAATATTATTTGACTATATTTAGTATGTAAAATCTTTGGTCGTGAGTATTGTGGTAATTATATTGTTGCATTTAGGTGAGGCTTGGATCATATGATGTTTCTCATCTTCTTGCACTAGGGTTCTTTGGAATTCTGAAAGGGGAGAGAACATTGAGTTTCTCTCTCCAATAGTGCCCTTCTGTAATACAATTTTTTCCTTTTCCTTTTGTTTAAATGTTTTTGTGATGAATTTGGATTGTGATAATGGACTCTAGTTTGGGTCGCTAAGTCGAAAATTTGTGGGTGTTGTTGTCTGCGAATTCTGGTGTGTTCTTTGGAGGATCAATCAATCTTTTGCAAGGGAGAAGCATTCATTTGATATTAAAAGAGATGAGTTGTTTTTCTTGTGCAAGCTTTAGGCGGCCTAAGGATATACTGGATTACTATGACGATGACATGAGTCCAAGATCCGTCAATTATTCAGGTTCTGTTCTGCTATATTTCTTTCGTGTAACGAATGATTCTGTTTTGATTCGACGTTTAATTTGTTGCACCTGGATTGCAGTTGGTGCAAAGGAACAGGGATATGGTGATGATAATGGTAAGATTGTATATAAGTAGACGCAAACTTGTATGAACAGATTCATATGTACAAGTTTTTGTTAGACCATTTTGTAAATGGATAAAAAATGGAATGAAATTCATGTGAACCAAATTCATGCAAGCGTCTTTTAAACATTTAGAGAAGTAGTTTTGATGTGTATTCACCGTGTTCTTGTTTTGTCTCGATTTTAAGAGAGTCAAAGGAGGAGAGGGAAATGCAGAGAAGGCAATTCTGGGAGGGGCAATAAAGCTCGAAGCTTTACATTCAAGGAACTTGCAATGGTGACACAGAACTTCAGGGAAGCTAATTTGATTGGAGAAGGCGGCTTTGGAAACGTTTACAAGGGCCGTCTAGACCCCGACACAGTAAGCTTTCAGACAATAAATACTACCTCCGTTCCACTCTAGCGTCGCTTTAGAGAAACAATTTGTTCCAAAATATCTGCCATATTTTGATTCTCAACTGTCTTAAATTTGATGATCAGATTGTTGCTGTAAAGCAATTGAATCTTGATGGTCTTCAAGGAAATCAAGAATTCATCGTGGAGGTTCTCATGTTGTCTCTATTACATCATCCCAATCTTGTCAACTTGATCGGTTATTGTACTCATGCTGACCAGAGACTCTTGGTTTATGAGTACATGCCTATGGGTAGCCTAGAGAATCATCTCTTTGGTAAATCTATATATGATAGTATTTCTCCAAATTCTTGTAATTTTAGATTGTGAAACTTGATGATTAGGATCCATATTTTGTGTATAAGCTCATGTATTCTTTGTGTTGCAAGATTTGGAGCCGGGGCAGAAGCCGCTGAGTTGGAGCACGAGGTTGAAGATCGCGGTTGGTGCAGCTCGTGGTCTTGAATTTCTTCACAAAGCCAGTCCACCTGTGATATATCGAGATTTGAAATCTTCGAACATATTACTCGATAATGATTTTAACGTGAAGCTGTCCGATTTTGGCCTTGCCAAACTAGGACCCGTTGGCGACAAGACTCATGTTTCGACGCGTGTGATGGGAACTTATGGATATTGTGCTCCGGAATATGCCATGAGTGGCAAGCTCACCTTAAAATCCGACATCTATAGCTTCGGCGTTGTCCTCCTGGAGCTCATCACTGGGCGAAAGGCCATGGACTTCGCTAGAAAACCTGGAGAACAAAACTTGGTTGTCTGGGTAAGTTTATACTTTTAAAAGTAATATGGCTAGTTCTGAAGTAATACTATTTAATATATGAAGTATCAGGTTGATTTTATGCGTCATTCTTCTCAAAATCACTAAACAAAACAGTATTATCAAGTTCACCGTTGATAGATGTTTGTGGAGCGATAATAACAACCATTTTGCCTACAGTCCCGACCCTTCTTGAAGGATCGGAAAAGCTTTGCGAAGATGGTTGATCCTCTGCTCGAGGGACGATACCCCGCGAAGAGCGTGCAACATGCCATTGTAATAACTTCAATGTGCCTTCAAGAACACGCGAGCATCCGCCCGTTCATGACAGACGTCGTCAATGCGCTCGAGTACTTGGCTTCTCAGGCGGAGAAATCCCCGTAAATGTCACCGTCCCTGTGCTTAGCTTCTTGAATTTGATTCTTGCAAATGCATATATATATAGTTCCGGTTTTCGCCCCGAACCACATAACAAGTGGGTCGGGGCGAAAACGGGTCTTGGAAGGTTAACCTTTGTAACAAGACATTCATGAAAAATTACTCAATTATGATGCTGTTGATGGATGAGGCACGCAGCACTCAATTTACTACTCCTTGAGATGCGATTCTAAATTTTTTCTTTCTTTCTTTCTTTTTTTCATTCTTAGGCAAAATGTAGAGAGTATTAACTACTGTAAGTAGCTCTTCCAACTTGGTAAGGAAGCTTGCCTAATATATATTTTTATATCTTATTTTATTTCATTAGTTTAAATTGTGATGACATTTTTTGGGAAATATGGAGAAATTTTCATTGCAAAATGATTTTTATACAACTCCATAGTAGTAAAATTTATAGAAGATATATCTGATGTTATTTAAATATGAGTAATTAATTAAACGAGTAAATAACACGTTTGGTCCCATGGGAATTTTTATTTAACGGATTTGGTCTCACATTTATTTTTACTCATTTTTTTTAGCATATTTAATCTCATTCGTTAAAATATATTGCACATATGGTCCCATGAGAATTTGTATTAAATAGATTTGGTCCCACATTAATCTATTACTTTTAATAAAATAAATTTTTGGGACTATTTATATTAAAAAAAATCAAATTTATGAGCATAAATTCTCGTGGGACCAACTAATTAAACATTAGATAAGTAGAATTACATTTGAAGTGTAAATTGTGTTACTTCAGAACTCTCCTACATTTTCCTTTCAAAAAAACAAAAAAAGAAAGAGACCAAGTCTAGAAAACCGAGTCATGAAAACGCGCGGGCAACTCATATTGCCAGCTGTTTTCCCATCGACCAATCTTTTAATTAATTATTTTATTTTTTTCTTTATTTTAAAACATCCCAACTCTATTTTTTTATTTAAAAATTAACTTTACACTTATATACTTATTTTTTTAATTCGTGTGTCCAGATCTTTTAAAAAAAAGACCCGGAACGAAAGGAGTATAATAATATTTTGTTTAATTAGTATGTTGTATACTTTTTATATATAATTTATAAAGATGTCTCATAATATATTTTGACATATTATATTAAATTATGGGTAAAAAAATTAATTATTTGGAGAAAGTATTATTTTTAATTACACGAATTTATTAATTAAATTAGCTCCTATATTTAATTCAAATTCTGTTATGACCCGATTTTATTACTCCAATAAGTCCACCTAGATAGTATTAGTATCCTTGGGATGATTCAGTCAACGTCGAAACATCAATTCGTACATTTTCCTTTTCATACTTGATGACTAATTTACTATACTCCACTCCCATAATTATTTGGACACTTATAATATTTAAGCGTCCAATATAATTTATATATTCTAATAAAATAATTTATGTGTACTTATAAAAATAATACATTTATTTATTTATAAACACTATTTAACTCAAAAAATATATATTTTGTAATTTATGTGCATAATAATATTTAAGATAATAATTTTAAATTGATACATTTTTAAACTACTATTTTTAAATTGATATAAACTTTTTGCATATATATATATATATATATATATATATTGCATATTGTACCAATTTAAAAGTAATACTTTAAAATGTATCATTTTGCAACTACTCCACATTGTTATAAATTTGTTTTGAGACTCGTTGGATCTAAACTTGCCCCGTTTTATTTGGTTTACATCATTTTAAAATTAATATGAAAGTATAAAATATTAAATATTAGCATTATATAAAACAAATTTAAATATAAGTTTGCTTAACGTAATATTTAATATTCATTTGATACTTAAAATAATATACTCCTACTTGATATATATAAAATAATATTAATATTTAATAAAGTGATGGTGTGCAGATCCAATAAAAATTATAACTCGTTCCGAATTCGCTTGATCGGGTCCAAACCTGTCCCAGCATGACGGTGTTTGAACCCATTTCATCCTTAATTGACCCTCTCAATTTTTATTTTTATTTTGAACTAAGAGATGGAATAATTTTGTATCATATAAAAGTTTAAATTTGTGAAATTAATTTATTTGTATAATTTTTTAATAAGAGCACCGTAGTCTTTAAATATATTTTTCTAAAAGCAAATATAAATTTTATAACTTAAAATTTTAGAACAAAAACAATTGAGAAAACAAATTACTCCTTATGTCCACTAAATATATGCATTTTTTTTTGCATGTGATTTAATATAACATGTTGGAGAGTATTTAGAGGTATTGTGAGGTCCACAAAAATGTTCACCTATTCATAAACAGATCACAATACCCTAAAATATCCTCCAACATATTATATTAAACCAAGTGCAAAAAAATATGCATATATTTAATGGACAAATGGAGTACAGTGTAGTTGAACGCGCAACCAATAATAAACTCCCGGGAAAAGACCGGAGGCTTTACTAAAGGATCATTCAAATCATAGTCATTTCTATTAGAAGATTTAATTGAATTAGAGAAAGTTTTGTACAAAAATTCAAGATAAGGTTTTCATGAATCAGTTTTGAGATATTGAACATTTCATAAAAATATAAAAATCTTATTAGAGATAAAAGTTTAGGTAAATTGTATTATATTTATAATTATTATATATTTTATTGATCTAAATTTTTTATACTTTCTGATTAATGTATCAAAATAATTGATCAAATATTTAATATTTTAAAATAATTTCATGAACTATTATCATATATAACTTACCACAAATAAATAAATTCTATAAAATTTATTCCCACCCATCTTTTTTTGGCCATTCTCAAAATGTACTTTCATGCCTTTTTCAATGAAAATAGATTTGAGTTAAGGAAAAGTATTATTTTCTTTAAGTGGACCCACGACTTAAATTTCATGTCCATTGTATACAACCTAAAATTTGCCATAAGTTGAATAAATATGATGCATGCATGATCAATCTTTTAGATAGTGTGCGTGATTATTGATATATATATATATATATATAATTAATTATTACTCCTAATCTACTAGAAACTTGCCGGAAATAGTCCTAATCTCCTAATCTAAATATGATGCATGCATGATCAATCTTTAAATTAATTTTTGGTTAATTTTTCCTAATCTACTAGAAACTTGCCGGAAATAGTCAAAAAGGTATTTCAAATAAATAAATTCATAATTAAGTGAAAGCAGTCTAAATCATTTTTGTTGAAACCATCCTAATTAAAAAGAATTAATTATAAAAACCTAACTTAATTATTAAGTAAGGATTAGGACACTTCCGACAGTAACGTTAACAAAAGTGAACCTTCTGCCTTAAAATAAGATGGAATATATAAATATCACACAAACGTTTTTTTTTTTTTTAAATTTTAGATATAAGTCAATTACTAAATTAATAAGACAACGTGTGCTGGTTGTTTAACTTCTAATAAGGTCAAGATCCTCGCCCACTAAGACAAAACCTTAAGTTTACAGAATTATTTATTTAAAATTGAATTTTAAGATAAGAAAAAGAAAACAATATATAAATATTTGGCTCAAATTTTTGTACTATTGCATCGGACACTCCCTTCATATGATACTATTCAAGCATCATACATGCTATTTGAATATTATGATTCATTTTAGTATTAAATACTACACTCTCCGTCCCACAGGAATTTGCACACTTTCGTTATTCAAACGTCTCACACAAATTTGCACACTACTAAATAAGAAAAACAATAGTTTACGTGCACACTCACAAACTTATATACTTATTTACTCATATGTCACTACTTTATATATGAAACACATTAATTTTAAAAAATGTGTCATCTCATAGGGTGCAAATTTCTACGGGATGGAGGAGTATGTTATTTGACTGAATGCTCGAAATCAGTTTTATGGTGCAACTAATTCACACAAGTGTTACTTGATTTGCGGAAACGGCCCAACAATAAATAAAGGATGTAAGAGCATTCTCATATAAACAAATTAAATTTTAATTAAATGAAAATTTATGATTCAAAAAGAATGAAAACCTACATATTCATCCAGCTATGTATAATTGCACCATATAAATTTCTTTACATTAAATCCTTAGAAGAAGTAGTTTAAAATGTTACTTTGTGTAAAAAAATCAATGTAGTGCTCTTAGACTCAATCATCACTCAATCTAAAATTTGTCAAAATTGGATTCTTATGAAAAAAAAAATCCAATTTTAATCCCAACAGAAAATCGAAGAGCTTTTCACGATTTCGCATCGCAAATTAAAGAAAATATGGGAATACTGAAAGTCTTGTTAAGCTCGGTTTATTTAATAAATAAGTGTCAGGTTCAGATATTTTTAAAAGTCTATTTAATTAAATATGTCATATTTCAGCTTTTCTAAAGGTCTTTTAAGCCCAAACCGGTCTACTTAATTTTATATATAAAATATAATATATTAATTTATAAGATATAATTTATTATTTTTATTATTAATTAATATATATAGATGTTTTAATGGAACATGATCTGTAATCATAGAAAGTGGTAAGTTGTAGAAAATATAAAGGAATATTAATCTTACTTTTTGTGATTTTATTTTTCTTTATAAGTAGTCGAAGAAAATTGGAAGAAAAATTTATCATTTATGTATTGATTTTTTGAACTACTTTATGGTTTTGTTATTGTTTTCTTAGTGAGTTGATGTAAGCATTAACCTTGATTTCATTATTCTCTATAAGTAGTTGAAGAAAATTGGAAGGAAAATTTATCATTTATGTATTGATTTTTTGAACTACTTTAGGGTTTTGTTATTGTTTTTTAGTGAGTTGATGTAAGCATTAACCATGTTATTTGTGATTTGATGAAATATTTAATATTATTATTGGTGTTATTGAGACATTTGTTAATTTTATGTGTAGTTTTAAAATTTTCATGATGAATAAAAATTTATGATTTTTTTTTATTATGTAAGCCTTTAAAAGGCTTTCAGGCCTTACCTATTTGCTAAAAAGACCTAGACCGAATCTACTAAAAAGTCTTTTATAGATAACATGTCAAACTTAGGTCCATCAATAGTAAATCAAACCCAAACTTTTGTGAGAGATCTAGCCTGACCTATTCCCACCCTAGGTACATCCCATTCATCCTTACTTGAGTCTCAATTTTAATCAATTCATATCCAAAATTGAGTCAATCAAAATTAAATTGAATTAAAATTTCAAGTGCATATTGTTGTAATCGAGAGAAAAGCGTAAGCATAAAAGTAAATAACACGGAGTTTGATGACCCAGTTCGTCACGGAGTGACTACGTCTGGGGGCGACCAAGCCAGGAGAGTATACTAATATGAACTGCCGTTTACAATATGGAAGTGTGTGGAATGATACAGAGAAGATACAATATATAAGAATATCTAACCCTAGTATCTAAGTCTTGTGGGCCTAAAGCCCACTGGACTATATTATAAATATTATGTCCATATACTATATAATATATTATTTCCAATATATTATAACACTCCCCCTTGGACATAATATGACAAGGAAGAATACAAGAGTCACCCAGTGGAGTATTATAAACAATCATGAGGATCCAATTATTATGATTATTTAGTATTAGATACTCCCCCTGAAGATAACAACCTTCCAAGTCGACGCATCCCGATTCCATGTACGTACTTTTCAAAAGTTGAAGTGGGAAGGGATTTAGTGAACAAATCAGCTAGATTGTCACTTGAGCGTACTTATTTTATCGTGATCTCACCACTCTTCTGGAGTTCGTGAGGATAAAAGAAGTTTGGGGATATATGCTTCGTCAAGTTCCCTTTGACACAGTCGTTGCTCATTTGTGCAATACATGCAGCATTATCTTCATAGATAATTGATGGGCTTAAGTCAACAGAATGGATACCACACGAATCGCGAATGTGTTTTACAAGGGACTTTAACCATACACATTCTCGTGCAGTTTCGTATAGAGCTATGATCTCTGAGTGGTTTGACGAAGTGGTCACCAGAGTTTGTTTGACAGATCTCCATGAAATGGCTGTTCCACCACAGAGGAAAACATAACCCGTTTGCGATTTCGCATTATGGGGATCAGATAGATAACCAGCATCAGCATAACCTATAAGTGTGTTGTCTTGGTTTCTTTGATAGAAAAGACCAAGATCTTGTGAACCTTGAAGATATCGTAAGATATGTTTCACACCATTCCAATGTCTCCTCGTATGGGAGGCACTGAACCTTGCAAGTAGATTGACTGCAAAGGCAATATCGGGCCTAGTGCAGTTTGCAAGATAGAGCAGTGCACCAATTGCACTTAGATATGGAACTTCAGGTCCCAATAGCTCTTCGGTATCTTCCTTAGGTCTGAATGAGTCCTTTTCCAAATCAAGGGAACGGACAGCCATTGGAGTGCTTAAAGGATGAGATTTATCCATATGGAATCTCTCCAACACTTTCTTTAGGTAAGCTGATTGATGTATCAGTATTCCTTCAGGGAAATGCTCAATCTACAGACCGAGACAGAACTTGGTTTTACCCAAAGTTTTCATTTCAAATTCAGTTTTTAAGATTGAACTTGCTTCTTCAATCTCTTTCCTTGTTCCGATAATGTTTAGATCATCCACATACACCGAGATGATGCAAAAACCATTAAGGGATTTCTTAGTAAAGACACAAGGAAAAGACTCGTTATTTACGTATTCCTTCTTCAGGAGGAATTCGCTTAGTCGATTATACCACATACGACCTGACTGTTTTAAGCCATATAACGAGTGTTGCAACTTAATGCTGAACATACTACGATGTTCGTTATTCCTCATTTGGGAAATAGTTAATCCATCAGGGATTTTCATATAGATGTCAGAATCTAATGATCGGTATAAATATGCGGTAATTATGTCCATTAACTGCGTTTAACTGCCAGGGATATATGGCGGAACTTTATAATATTAACAACAGGAGTATTTGTTTGATCACATCAAACTCAATAATGGGTCACTGCGAAAAACCCTTAAGCTGTTAATCTCGCATTGTATCTCTCAACTTCATTTTGTTTCGTATTAATACCCATTTATATCCTTCAGGGATAAAATATTTAGAGGGTATGTATGATAGAACAAAATAGTTTATTTTGCGAGTCTAGCTCTTCCATATTTGCTTCTTTCCATTGCATCTAATCAAATTTAGATACTGGTACCAGATTTTAGAAAGAGCAACTATGGGTACGAAGATGTTGTCGACAACAGTGATATGTTTGTCTCCTGTATTTATTTAAGATTCATGTAAACCAGATCTTGATCATTTCCCATTGATCTGGGTGTTCCGCATCCTAGTATTTTGATTGCTATGTGCACGTGCTTTTTACTAGGATTTCTCGTCTTCAGGACGAATCTCTTCAGGAGATTTCATGAGTAACTGAATATATTATTAGCATTAATATACCATGGTTTTGTGTAAGGAGGTTCATTACGCTTCTGGCGTATAGGGGCATCCTTAACTATTCACAGTCATTTCATTTATAATCAGTAATGCATTTGATAATGCATCTGGCAGATTACTTGCTGATTATTGCAAGTTTATTTTCTTTTGAACTTTTGGTTCAAGTTTGACTAGTGCGTGGGCCTAAGTATTGAAGATCTTTTGTGTTCCACGTAATTTCACGGCATTTATTAATTGTGGTATTTTTCTCTCCCCCTAAGGCCGGAAATAGATCTTCGTCGAATGTGCAGTCAGCGAAACGGGCTATAAACTGATCCCCAATTAAAGGCTCGAGGTATTTAAGTATTGTGGGAGATACAAAACCGATGTAAATACCGAGTTTCCTTTGTGGGCCCATAGATGTTCGCTTAGGTGGTGGTATTGGAACATACACTGCACAATCGAATGTTCGCAGATGGGAAATGTTAGGTTCATTTCCACGCACGAGTTGAATAGGGGAATATTCATGATATGCAGTTGGTCGGAATTGGATTAGTGATGATGCATGTAAGATTGCATGCCCCCAACATGAAATAGGTAAGTTCGTTTTTGTAGTAGTAGCGGTCTAGCGATTAATTTAAGACGTCTAATTAATGATTCAGCTAGACCATTTTGAGTATGAACATGAGGGACCGAATGCTCCACTTTGATTCCCAATGCCAAACAACAATCATCAAATGCCTTATAGGTGAATTCACCGGCATTGTCCATGCGTATGGATTTGATTGGATGATCTGGGAATTGTGATATCAACAGGATAATCTGAGCAATAAGCTTTGCAAAAGCAGTATTGTGAGTGGATAGCATGGTGACATAAGTCTACCGAGTGGATGCATCTATTAGGACCATAAAGTACTGAAATGGTCCAGATGCTGGGTGTATCGGTCCACAAATATCTCCTTGAATCCGCTCAAGGAATTTAGGAGATTCAGTTCTTACTTTACTACTAGAAGGACGAATTATTAGCTTACCCATTGTGCAAGCATCACATATGTATTCATTAACAGGAGGGATTCTGTTGTGTGTTATGTTATGGCCAGATGAATTACATAGAATCCGACGCATCATGGATTGTTCTGGATGTTTTAACCGCTCATGCCATAGTTTGAAAGAGTTTGGATCATTAAATTTTAGATTAAGAGCTATATGGAGATTTGAGGGTCTGATGTATGTGTAATACAAGCCAGACGAGAAAGATGGAAGTTTTTCGACGATGTGTTTACGACAATTTAAATAGTGAGTCATCAACAGATATTCACTATTGTCCTCAGTATTTGTTTCAATGTGATAGCCATTCTGTCGAATGTCTTTGAAACTGAGGAGGGTACGCTTTGATTGTGGATACAATAAAACATTTTCGATTATCAGCTCGGTACCCATAGGTAGAATGATCGAGGCTCTTCCGGAGCCAACGATTTGTATGTCGTCATCGGAAATAGTAGTGACACTTCCTTTCTTTTCGGTTAATGTTTGGAAAAATTGTCTATCTTTTAAGATAGTATGTGTAGTAGCACTATCTACTAAGCACAATACATTAATCTCCATAAGCACATAAGTGTATGTTTGGATACGTTTAGATATGAGGAATGCTAAGGAGAGCCAAGATTACAGACGCTGATTGATCAGCCGCACAAGGGATCACTTAGGTCCTACTTTCTCAAAAACGTATTAAATTTTGTAGTCAATAGTCATATGTTCACCCAAGAGGTCATCCTTTGTCTATGACAAAGCCTGCTTTGGGCAGGTCAGTGTGGTGTGTTTCACCGTGATGAGCCTTCCTATTTTTGTCTTTTAGCATACGTTGATACGCCTCCACCAAATATTTTGGTATACGACACGAGCGAGACCAATGGTCGTCGCATCCACACTTGTGACAGACTTGTTTGTTCTGTGCACGTGAGCTCGATAGTTGATCTTGAGGTGCATTCATTTCAGTTGCACTTTATTGTGCATTGTTGCGACCTCGACCTCTTCCCCTACCACGGCCTCGACTTCGGGTCGATCCGCGTTCCCCACTCGCCTCATTTCCTTTTCCACGTTTACGGCCTCTAGAGTTCCTCCGAGTAGCATGTGCTTCAGGCACAGCTTGTGAGCCAACCGGTCTTGTATTGTGATTTTTCATCAACAATTGGTTGTGCTTTTCTGCAACTAGAAGTGCAGAAATGGGGTCGGAGTGTGTTTGATACTCTTTGGCCCTGTACTGTTGTTGTAGTACAAGATTACTAACGTGGAAAGTGGAAAGAATTTTTCGATTAACTGATCATCAGTTATTGTTTCTTTATACAGCTTAAGCTGAGAAACTATGCGATGTAGAGCGGAGTTGTACTCCGTTACAGACTTGAAGTTTTGGAAACAAAGTGTTATTCATTCATGTCTGGTTTCGGGGAGGATCACATCATGTTGTAGGAATCGATCCTAGAGGGATTTCCACAACGTCGATGGATCTTTTTTTTTTATTTAGTGAGGTATTCGTTCTTAAGATCTTTGTGAAGATGATGTCTTAAGAAGATTAGAGCTAGTGCCTTTTGGGCAGGAGTGGATTTCCACCCTTGTGTGGTGGTGTCGGATAAGTCTTTTGAAGCTAGGTGTATGACATGTATGAGACATTTATTAATGGGACTTCGGGCCCAAAAATAATTATTGGATAAGGCCTAAAAAAAATTTGATGATTTGGGCTTCATAATACCATTATGAATTTGATAATTATTAATGGGACATCGGGCCCAAAAATAATTGTTAGGATCCAAATTAATTAGGATCAATTAAATAAAATTGCCCAATCAATTAAATTAAAAAAAGATGGCCCAATTTTTTTTTTATTATTATTAAATAATTTTTTTTTTTTTTTTTGTTAAAGGATTCGGCCCATTCATGTTAAAAAGCAATGGCCCAAACTAAATAGGTAAAGCCCATGCAGGTCTTCGCATAATTGGGAAGGCCCAATATGAATTAAAAGGGCAGGCCCATTTGTAATTAGGGTTTGCAGGATTAAGTAACAAGGTCAACACTCACGAATTGAGTGGGTCAGTTACAAGGCGGAAAAATAGGATCAAGAAGCGGCGGAAAAATCGCCAACGTGTCGTCGCCGTTCACGGCGTCACCGGCACCGGTCATCACGCTGGGGGCGCCCTCGCCGCCGCACACGCAGCTGCTGTCCACGACGTCGCCAAAATACCACCGGTCGGCGTTCGCCGTCGCGCTGAGAAAAGCGCCGCCGCACCAGCAGTGGCGTCTCGTACGGGCTGCCGTCGCGTAGGGTGGGCGTCGCCGCACGCGGATCGCGGCCCGCCGTCGCATTTCTGAGACGCCATCGACGTCCGTGAGCAGAGTTCGACATTTCGCCGCCCCTGAGCCGCCGTATCGTCGGTCGGCGTTGTCGATTGTTCGGGCGTCGTCGCGAACCAGGGACCGGCGATTCGCCGTCGCCGTTCGCGGTCGCGCACCTGGGCCCGCCGCCGTTGCGTACCAGAGGCCGCTTCAGGGACCTCGGCGTCGCGTGGTTCACAATCGGCCGTCGCGATTTCCCGTCGTTCGCCGACAAAACCAGGTTTCAGTTTTCAGATTCCAGCGAGGCCATTCGCATCGCGGCCGTCGTCGATGTTCGGGCATCGTTCGCCGCGAGCTGTGGCCGTCGCAATAGAGGCGCCGTCGTGCGATCGCCTAAACCGTCCGTCAAGGCCGCTTCAGGGGCCGACGGAGGAGCGGAATCGGAAGTCGCCGCCTCGATGCCGGCGTATACACAGGTAGGGCTCGATTTTGGGATTATTGTTCGATATATGAAGAAAATTTAATTTCTGATATCGATTCTGAGTTTTTAAAAAAAACTGATTTCGGGGTTTCTGCAAATCGATTCTGTTTTTCGAAAGAAATTGGTTTTGAAGAAAATATTCAGAAAACAGGGTTTCTGGGTTTATGAATGTTCGTTCGATCGAAGACGATCGATTCTGGAAATTGGGTTTTGTTATGCACATCAATTCAGGCGAAGAACAGTGCAGTATAATAAATCCAGAAGGCACATATACACAGGATATAGCATATATAATGTACAAAGACCAAATATGCAGGCATAGCATATGAAATCATGAGTTTCGAGCAAAAAGAAGGAAGGACATGACTGAATCCATGTAATATGCAGAATAGATCATAAAGGATCATGACAGTAGGCATATTTATTCTATTTTGCAGATATCATATTATACAAACATATTCATATGCATACGGAAATTCATATCCATGGTATAATTACAGAATAAACATATTCAAGCCTAAACATGGATTTCTATTTTTTTCAGAAAAACATAATAAATAAAACTTACAGTTTATCGCTTATTTTCCTAATAAAAACAGAGGGTGAGTTTTGAATCCAATCCGAAAACTGCTGGAGCAATCCTCTCGTAAATCCTTAATGCTCGAGAGACTCGTGCTGATAACGTGTTGTAATCGAGAGAAAAGCGTAAGCATAAAAGTAAATAACACGGAGTTTGATGACCCAGTTCGTCACGGAGTGACTACGTCTGGGGGCGACCAAGCCAGGAGAGTATACTAATATGAACTGCCGTTTACAATATGGAAGTGTGTGGAATGATACAGAGAAGATACAATATATAAGAATATTTAACCCTAGTATCTAAGTCTTGTGGGCCTAAAGCCCACTGGACTATATTATAAATATTATGTCCATATACTATATAATATATTATTTCCAATATATTATAACACATATCATGCACTTGGATGTACCCAAGATTTTGTGAATAGACAAATAGTTACGTAACTAAATGAAAATTCACGTAAAATACCATCAAAATCCAAAAACCATTATTTCTACTCCTTGTCTTCATTAAAAGTATGCACCTTTCTTTGCACGTTGTTTAATACAATATATTGGAGGATATTTTTTGGTATTGTGAGATCCGTTTATGAATAATATAAATATTTTTGGAAAGTACATATTATATACTTTCAAAAAATATTCATTTTATTTATAAACGATCCTCACAATACCCAATATATCCTACGACATATTGCATTAAACCACATGCAAAAAAAGGTGCACACTTTTAGTGGTTATATTCAACTAAAATTTTCTTGGCAAAGTATATTAATTTAATATTAATCTAAATTTATTGCCTCCAATCTGATATAAAATGAGTTTTATATGCTCAAACAAAAAAAAAAAGGTGATTTACGTATTGATTCAAAAAAATCATTATATTTATAAATTGATTCAAAATATTTGCACAAATTTTTTTTTTTTTTTTGCACAAAACCAATTTATAATTAATGTCAATTTTATGAATCATTTTGTAATTTCCAAAAAAAGAAATCTTGGTTCCCCTCCCCCTCGTGCAGATTTATTATGAAATGAAAATATAAATGTTTTGAGATGGTCTGCTCCCCTGCCCCCACACACACAAATAAATAAATAAATAAATATATATATATATATATAATGATTAGATCAAATATTTCTTAACTGCTTGAAAACAAATTTAATTGGAATATCCTATTTAAATCGTAGATTTTGGCGGCTAGACTTGCCTCCATTTTTTTCTTTTTTATAGTATTTTTTTGCACATTATTAAAACTAAAATATTATTTCTAGAAATATTTTGTAAAATATATATTTATAGATGAAAATTTTTAATTGTAAAAAATATGTTTATGAATTATTATATATTATGAATCTCAACCGGTAAAAATGTTGTTTTTTCTGATTGATGAATTCTGAACTTTATTTGTAAAATTTGTTTCTAATATCTTTATAGTGATATATAATTATTAAGAAACATTGTGTGGTTATATTTCATGATCATTTGATAAGATTTATATGATAGAGCTTTTTCAATTTAAAAAATCTGAATTTGGATCCGTCCTTCTAAACCCGATCATAACCTGTTAATTTTGGTTCGTCTTGTTCCACCAAATGACAGGGTCTTGACTCGCTACACTTTTGGCCCGTCTCAATAACTCTATAATATTGAATCATTGATATAATAATTATTAAAAATATAAAACTATATGAAAATTCCACTTTTTTAAAAGATGAGTAAAATTTGTTATTAAGTAATACAATTATACCTCTAATTAAAAAAAACACTATCATAACTCAATTGGATGGGCAAGTAAAAGAAAAAAAAAATCAACCAGACAACTTATCTTATCATAACCCAATTTAATTAATTCATCTTTTAAACCAGAACCCAATGTCGTAGATATATTAGAAACAGTTTATACTTTAAATAAAATATAAAAAGTTAGAAAATATTTCAAGTGAAACTTTACCTAACTAGCTAGTACTTTTTTAGTGACTTATCTCCATTTACATTAGGAGTAGATTTTGTATAAAAATAATTGATGATAACTTTATATGAAATTGTTTTAAAATATTAAATATTTGGTCAAAATATACCAAAATATTTATTAAAAATATAATAAATTGGTGTTAACAAAATTTAAATAATTATAACATAATATTATGGGCTAAAATTTTTATATTTTTATGAGATTTTTAATATATATAAATAAATATTTAATATTTTAAAATTAATTTATAATAAATTTATCATGAGCATTTTAAGGCAAAATATTATATAAATCAGTTTCATAAGTATAAACCTAAAACCTTACGTATATTAATTATGGAATAGATGTGAAAACAATAGTTGACAAAATTGTAAACTACTTTACATTTGAAGCGGGCCCACGTTCATAAAGGAAGAAATGGTGATTGAATTGCTGCAGTGCTTTGTTTTATTTGTTTATGGTGAGGAGACAACCGACCTCGCTTACTTCATTTCACACTACGCTTCTCCCTCCATGTTTCTCGTTATTTTTGTAAGTTCGACTTCACAAATTTTTAAAAAATTATATTTAAAGAAAGGAATTTAAAGTTATAATTTTAAATTTACTTTATTTGTTCAAATAAAATATATAAATTGATGAATTTAAAATATATAGTTTAAACTCTAGTTAAAATTAAAAATATTTCAAACGTTTAACAAAATATTGATTCTTAAATTCTTAAATTGATGATAATAATATTTTATTATCCTAATAATCAATATATTTTTAATGTGTAAAGTTTGACTAACAAGAGTAACTACAATAAAAAATAATTTTAATTTATGTATTTATTCCTTAATTACCCAATTTTGGAAAAATTACAAAATGGTTTAAAAAATTGACACAAATTACAAATAAGTTTTTGTGCAGAAAAAATAGAGCAACACTTGTGTACAAATTTTTACCGTAGAAATATCTATTTTTGAAAAATTCGCGGATCTAAACCGGGTCGGGTCAGATTTGGACATATTTTTCCAAAATTCGCGCAACTTGTAGTTCTAGATTTTTTCGCTCCCATATATGTTACAATTTGGGCAAAGGCGTGTTACAATTAGGCAAAATCTGTGTTACAAATTCTTAAAAAATTAATTTTTTGTACTTTTCATGTAACTATAAAGAAAATATGTATTTCTGCAAGTATAAATATGTGTTACTTAATTTATTTTTTATTTTCTTTGTTGATTTATATTAATAATATGTTATTCATGTACTTAATACATCATTTAATACCTTATATATGTTATATAAAATATAATATATATTTTTATAAGGATAAATAAATGTTTGTGCATACAGTAACACACATTTACTCTAATTGTAACCAAGGATGAAAATATCGGTATCGACGGAAATATCGGTACCCTGAATTTATGGATATATCGGTGGAAATATCGATATCGAATATCGATATCGGTAAAAAATAGAAAATTCACGAAAATTTCATTAAAATGATGGAAATTTAACATGAAATTTTAGACAATATTATTACTAGTCTTAATACATTAATTGAACTTAAAATCTCAATAAAATGAGAATCTTACAACAAACATATCAAGAAAACATACGTAAGACATATAAAACGATACAACAATTGTTCATAATTATTGAATATTACACAACTAATACCAAAATGATGTCCTATGAGCCTCAAATGTAAAAGAAGAAAGACCATTTTGGTCTAAGCAATAATGGTACCAAGTCATCAAATTAGAGAAATTCCTGAAATATATCGAAATTTCCCGAAATTTGTCGAAATTTTGACCGATAAATTACCGAAATTTCCACGATATTTCTCGATAATCTGCACATTTTGAATTACCCTGGACCGATATCGAAATTTCGCCGAAATTTCCCGAAATTTTACCGAAATTTTACCGAAATTTTGGAAAAAAAATCGTTCAAGTGAATTTTCATATCGGTACCCTCAAAATTCCAAAATTTCGCCGATATTTCGGCGAAATTTCGCGAAATTTTAATCCTTGATTGTAACACACATTTGCAGTAACATACATTTACTCTAATTGTAACATACATTTGCAGTAACACACATTTACTCTAATTGTAACACACATTTACTCTAGATGTAACACACATTTACAGTAACACAAATTTATTCCAATTGTAACATAAATTTGCAGTAATTGTTGGTCCCGAAATGAGTTAAATCAGTGTATGGGGGGGGGAATACACTGATGTCAGATTTTTCTGAAAGACTCAGAAAAATGCTCTAACGCACTCAGTCAGGATTCCCTGAAGTACTCAGTGAGCTGAATGTCCGCAGGGGCAGCAGGGACGGTTCAGTAATGAGTCAGACAAGCTGAGTGTGAGAAAAGTGCTCGGAGGCTCAGTAGAGATAACAAACCTACTGACTGCTCGGAAGCGAGTCAGTTGGACTACTATCTCAGTGAGTCAGAGTACGTGCGGAAAGTGAGCCCTTAGATTCTACTCGTTTTAGTTTCTGAAAACGTTTTCTCTGAGTTGCTTAGTAAATTGGTGGTTAAGGCTGAGTGCACAGTATTCAGATTTAGGATGATTGATTCAGTCCTGAAGTTAAAACTAATGCAGTATGTTCAGTTTAATATGATGACATTTATGATCCTGAACAAAACAGTAAATCAGCACACAGGGGACTTTTTAACGTGGTTCGGAGATAACCAACTCCTACGTCCACGACCTGATTTAACAGGAAGCTATCCTCAAAACCTTGAGGATAGGTACTTGGGTTTTACGTGTCAAGGGACACGAGTAGCCAACTTCCTCTCTTAGGAACTGACCCCTGGGTGTTTTACAAGTCTCAGTCCTTCTAACCAACCTATCTCACACTTTGAGAGGTTTGATATTCTGGTTTCCAACTAAGACAGCTCTAGCAATACAAATCAATGCTAAATATTAGAGCTATCGATCTAAGCAAATACAGAGTAAATCCTACTACAACACTAGGGAAATTTAATTGCAGAGTGTTGTTTATGATATGCTTTGTGTTCTTGGATTCTTGAGAGTTCTCTAGGAAATTTCCCGTTAACCTTGAATGGGTGCAAGGTTCTCCATATTTATAGGCGAGATTCAAAATAGATCCGTTGGAGGAGATCAAATCAAATCTTTCCTATTTTAGGTAGATTGCAGGCTAGAAATACTGTTCGACCTACCCGCCATGCTTATTCTGGCAAGTTGTCACATCACCTGCAACCTTTTGAGACGCATTAAATGCCACATTAAATGTTGCGCAGACTCCGTGCTTACGTGTCGAAAGATCATTGGCTCTCCGCTATAACGGCTAGTTGACCTTCAGACATTTATCCTTCCTCGTACATTCAATGCTCTGAGTCTCTTGTAATAACTCAGTCTGAACGTGTGCCTTAATGGAGTCTTACTGACATTCTTTTTGTCTCTTGTCCCATAGCATAAATAACCTTTCTGCTTTGGACTGACATGATTCAGGTGATCTGAACCATAGCCTAAGTCAGGTCCTATGTGCATTCAGCACAGCCTGATAGGTCATTCAGCTCAGTATGTGTTACCTTTTTGCTTCGGACTTACAGGATTCAGGTGAACTGAACCAAGGCCTAAGTCAGGTCCTATGTGCATTCAGCACAGCCTGATAGGTAATACTTACTCTTCACTGACTGAGTTCTGTCCTGAACATGCTTAGTGTATTCAGTAGAGACATCAGACAATGGTACTTCAGGATTGACTTCAGGATGAATCAGCAGGCTTCGATCTTCAGCTTCAGAACAAACAATCTTCAGCGAGACTGACTGACTTCTTCAGAATGGTTTACGCTTCAGACTTCAGTAAATTGGGTCGACTCCAATATTCTTCAGTCTTCAGCATGATCCTTCTGTACTGAATTTCTAACATAACTATCCTGAACTATTTTATCCTGAACACTATACTTAGGCAAATTCATCAGGGGTTTTGGGATCTAATCAAAATACTCAGATTGTCCCAACAGTAATACATATTTACACTAATTGTAACACATATTTGTTCCTCAATTTGTGTTATTATATGAGTATATATGTGTTACTATAGGATAAAATATATTTTTATTAAGAATAAATATGTGTTACACATACAATGTAACATATACATGTATTAAATTGCATGAAAAATATTTACTTCTACAAAAATAAATGATATGTGTAGAAAACAACATTTAATCTGGTTGTAACACACGTTTTGCTTTAAAGTAACATGCATTTGCCCCAACTGTATCATACCTGGGAGCGAAAATCACAAGCTGCACGAATTTTGGAAAAAGAATACTCAAATTCGACCCGACCCGGTTTAGACCCGCGAATTTTAAAAAATGGATATTTCTACGGATGTTAGATCCGTAGAAATTTGTATACAAGTGTTTGCCAAAAAAATATGCTTCTGTGCAGAAAAAAATTATACTTTTGTGCAGAAATTGTGAACCAATTTGTAAATATAGCTACTTTTTTGAACCAATATATAAGTGACCCATTAATTTTTGGTCTAAATTATTATCGTACTACCTCCGTCCCACCCCTGGGATGACACGTGGTTTAAGAAAAATGTATTTTTTAAATAAAGTAGTGATATATGAGTAGTGTGGAAAGTTTTGTGTGTGTGCACGCAAATCAATGTTTCCCTTTTAAGTAGTGTGCAAATTAATTTGGAACAATCCAAAATTGAAAGTGTGCAAATTAGTTAGTGACGGAGGGAGTACAATTTTCTACCTATTTTTTTCATAAAATACAAGTATAATTTTTGCCCAATAGTATTTACTATGGTATGCTAACAATTTTAATAATCTAATGTTAAATTATATAACTGTAATGTGCATCCAATGGTACATTCATTCGATAGTAATATTATAAAATTTCGAGAACACCGTAGTTTTTCACCACCATACTCAACTACTCTATCAACTCCAACACATTTCAACAATCAATGATAAAATTATAAATTTTTTTAATTGGTAAATATTAGTTTTCAGTAGTTAAAAATTAGTTTACAAAATCTTTAAACATTTTAAAAATATCTTCAAATCAACCTTATATCTCCCTCCTAATTCGTTTCCAGAGGAAATCAAACTCGGATCACTCACTCAATTGAAGAGCTCAATAACCAGGTGAGTTAACCCACCTTGTTAAGGCGACACTTGTTATAAATTTTTTGATATGGGAATAGAAGTTCATTTTCACTCTTTATCCTATAAATGTTGAACGAGTGTCTGTTTTCATGATGATTACATCATTAGTGTTGTACTTTAATTTTTTAAAAAAGTTGATGAAAAAAAATATTGGTTATGATATAGGGATGATTATAAGATGATAAAAGGATGGTAATTATCTTATTTAGAAGAAAAATAATGTTTTCAGTATTTTTTATCTTCACTTATTAGTATAATTACGATACAATTATTATTATTACTACCGAAGAATTTTCATAACAAACACCCCTAATATTTGGATCAAATTATATTTCAAAATCAAGCTGGCCGGATCATGAGTGTTTGAAAAAGTCTACACAGGAAAAAAAGAGAGTTTTCCTCAACATATTATATATGTCTGAACACACAACACGCATGACACAACACAGCGTTGATAGGTCAATAGACTAATACCGATACCAATTAGAAACTAATACAGCTAGCTGTTAATTAGTAGTATAATTTCATAGCGCCAACTTCTCTCCCTCTTCTCTTCGCCTTCCCCGAAACCCCTCTCACTCCTCCCTTCATATTTTCTTTTTTATATCAACTGTTGCCGACATACCTAGAGAGAGAAACAAAAATCTAGGGGACTGAAGAGAGAGAGAGAGAGAGTAAAGGTAAAAATGGGGAATTGCTGCTCAGAACCAGTTGTTAATCTCTCTCCGGCCGGAAATGGTACCACCAGCCCCGGTAATTTATAATCAATATAATTAAGCGCGCGCGCACACACACACTACACGTGCGTTTATCGATCTAACGCCTCCTCTTTCAGTACATAACAGCAAGCCGAATCCTCCGTCCGATCAATGCGACGGAGGCGGTGGTGGCGCGGCGGCGGTGCCTCCTAGCGGGGAGATCAAAACGCCGAACCTGAAAATGTTCCGATTGGCGGAGCTGAGAAGCGCGACGAGAAATTTCAGGCCGGATACGATGGTGGGAGAAGGGGGATTTGGGCGGGTTTTCAGAGGGTATGTGGATGAGAAGACATTGGCTCCGTCTAAGGTCGGAATTGGAATTCCGGTCGCCGTTAAGAAATCCAATCCCGATAGCGAACAAGGCCTTAAAGAATGGCAGGTCTCTCTCTCTCTCTCTCTCTCTCTCTCTCTCTGTAAATATATGCATTTTCATTTTTTATTTTTCCATGATCATCATCATAGCTGTCGATTAAATTATTTTCAGGTGATATTAAGTTTGTTTGTGTAAATTAATTAAGCTCACACGTTCTGCAATTTGCATGTCATTATATTAATCTTTGTGAGGGTAAAACCGTTTCACCGCGTATTATACAAAATAACTATTAAATTATGCAAAGTTTAGAATAAATTAATTTTATTGTTTGAAATTTATATAATTATATGTATTTTGTGATACTATATATATATATATATTCAATTACCATAATATTTTATAATATCAAATATTATTATATTGCTAGTAAATTCACATAATAGTATCAATTGCTTACTATAAATATATTTCACGGTAGTAGAATCAAACTAATACTCTACTGTTTGCTGAAAAATTAATACTCCTTCCGTCCCAACTCTTTTTTTCTATTTTGGGACGTCCAAATTTTTTTTTCTTACTTTAAAAAGAAAATAATTTACACTCACAAAAGTTAATATAATGTACTTTTTATATTTTATTAATTAACTTCACACTCATATACTCTACTTTTTTCTTAATCCGTGTGCCCAAGTCTTTTGAATAAAAAAAAAAACGAGACTGTTTTATATTGCAAATAACTTTTACGTTAAATTGGTATATTGTCCATTTTGTTTCTTGTTAATGACATAACGTATAATGTATATGTATAGAACGTATAATTCTTGGGCTTTTTTGTTCGTATTAATTTATTAGTTGGAGAAATATTGATTAGTTGACATGCTAGCACTTTCTATTTAATTAGTGTATAATATATATTATAATATATATATTGAGTTACTACAATGGAATGAATCATGGATTTGTGCGTCTAAGTCAAGCCTGAAATTTTATGAAAAAGTCAACAACTTAATTTTATATATTTACGTCTCTTGCTTGACCAATTAAATTTCTGTGGGCAATATATTTTCCCGGGTCCCATTTCTTTAATTCCTAATAATTGAAGATATATAGGTTGAATTTTTTATTTATATTAAATATTTATTTACCAAGTTACATAATTCAATGAAAAGTTATATTAATTCTCAAATAGTTGAAGTATGATTTATGGTAGATTACTTAATTTTTGGGAATCAAAGTAATTTTAAACACATACTATGACTTTTATTACAATTATTTACCTCCAAAAATTCCCTCCCTCGATCATGTTTTAATTACTATATCTCTTCGATCACATAATTTTACAGTCTTTGTTCAAATATTAATCTAAACATTTTGCACTGTAATTATCCAGGCGGAGGTGAAATTCTTAGGGAAATTCAGCCACCCGAATCTTGTTAAATTATTGGGATACTGTTGGGAAGATGGACAATTTCTGCTGGTCTACGAATATGCGCAGAAGGGAAGCTTGGAGAGTCACCTCTTTAGAAGTAATTCAATTTTAGGTTATATATATTCTCTCATTAATTTTTGATTACTGAAGAAATTGTTTTTGTTTGAAACTAAAGGTGCTGCAGACCCAATTCCATGGAATATAAGGATCAAAATTGCAATAGGAGCAGCTCGGGGGCTTGCCCTTTTGCACACTACAGAAAACACTGTCATTTATCGAGATTTTAAGGCATCCAATATATTATTAGATGGGGTAACTTAATTGTCTTTTTTATATATATATATATAGTATAACTAAATGTAAATTGTTGGTTTTTTATTAACACCTTTGTATGCTATTTTTAGGGATTCAATGCAAAACTTTCGGATTTTGGACTCGCTAAATTAGGTCCTGAAGATGGAAATTCTCATGTGACAACAAAGGTTGTCGGTACTTACGGATATGCTGCACCTGAATACATGGCAACAGGTACTTATTTATAACACTTTTTTTTTTTAATAATCGTACAAAAAGTAATGCATAATAGTAAAAAAACAAATTAAATAATAGAATTATTATTTTTTATATATTATACCTATTTGAAAATTGTGCATTATTTTTATACCAATATCTAATTTTTTAAGAAAAGAATTTAATGGCAATGTAGAAATATATCTTTTTTATTTTTTTCTGAGTATCATTGAGTAGGTCCGAGGAAGTCTTTATGATACGTACGTAAAATTTGGTGTGAATTTGTGGCAGGTCATTTGTACGTAAAGAGTGATGTGTACGGTTTTGGAGTTGTGCTGCTAGAAATAATCACGGGCCTGCGAGTATTAGATTTGAACCGGCCCAGTGGGCAAACCAATTTGGTTGATTGGGCCCTACCCTCCCTGTCCGACAAGAAGAAGTTGAGGAGATTAATGGACCCACGTCTTCAGGGGGAGTACCCTTCAAAGGCTGCATGTGGAATTGCAGAAATCATACTAAAATGTCTTGAGCCCGACCCGAAAAATAGGCCCGACATGCAGGTAGTTTTGGAGACTTTAGAACAAATTAGTTGCATTCAATCGAAGCCCAAAAAAGTTAAAAGAAACTCAAACCAAGAACACCGGCCGGCCCTCCGTACCTACCATGGAAGCGGCGGGACTAGAGGCGGCGCCACCGGGCATCAACAACGTAATAGAAAAACGCCGTCCAGATATTAAGATTGTGTTTGTTGAGAATTGGTCTATGTGTAGGATTGGGCCTTCAGTGTTTAAGGCAGTAGGCCCGCTTTGGAAGCCCTCTAAAGTGTGCTTGTACATGTTGAAAAAATGGAGAATATTTTATAAATTTAATTTGAGTCTCAATTTATTTTATAATTAATTCAAGTAAGGTTATGTTAGGATTTTATTATATCACACATGTGCAGTGAATAGTGATGTAAATGACGACCACCGAGATCGTCTAGACACTTGGCAAGACTCAGCCACTAATATCTTGGCCAAATCATCGAAAAAAATCTGTCAACACATTTGACGCCGTCGACTGTCTAAACGGTCATTATTTTAAAAATATATATATATATATATAATTTAAAATTAAAAAATAAAAACTAAATTACTAAAAGAATAAAAATTAATTGAACTACTTCATAATTTATTCGTACCATATATTTTGCTATTATTTTTTTATTTCATTTAAAAATTGAACAATGGCATATTAGACTTGTTACATTTTGTGGAAAAAAGTATTTGATTATTAACTATATTTTAAATTTAATAAAAAAATATAAAAAAATCTTGACACCGTATAAGCACTTGGCGGCACTCAACTGCCCGATGACCGAAGCACCATTTCCACCGACACTAAATCATTAGCTAAATGGAATTCAACCGCTGACTTGTGCAAAATTCAGCTAACCTTATCATAGGACTTAAAATTGCAACGTTTTAATTCTTACTAAAGTAAAGAACCATAATAGTCACAAAACCATCGTATAGAAACAAGATCAGTTTTACTACTTATTCGTAAAAAAAGCATGTCGATTTGTGTAAAATTTTACTCAAGCAAAGAAAAGCATTATTTAAATTTCCAATTGATGATAGAGATCATTATATTTCTAAAAATCATAGACTTCAGATAAATTTCTATGAATAAAATCGACCAAATTTTCTAAAAAGGACGAATAAAAATTTACAAAGTTCCATTCTTGCAAACAACATCACAGAATATAAAAACTTACAACTTCTGAGATTTCGAAATTTGAAGAGACAACTTATCTTCCATCTTCAAACCAAAATCACACCTTACCTTCTACACTTTGCACTCCCATCTACATGCATACATACATACATACCTGTTCTCTGCTTCATGATTCCGCTGCTAAAACGATCGAAAGTCTCGTTTATTTCGGGCGATTGCTGCGAAGAACAACAGCAAATTGTTCATCACTTTTATCTACAATGTTGGACATCACTGCTTCCCAAACTGCTTAAATTCATCTTCTACTAACTATACGGTTGTTTCTTCCATTGCTATAACGAAGGACGTCTAATACTGAACGAATGGGACAGAGAATCGGGGAGGAACGAGAGCCTGATCGTCTGGTTTCCTGACGAGCTGCATACATCAATGCATTCTTCAAGATCAGCATCACACGTTAATAGTACCCATTCAGAATCATCATCCAAATACTTGAGATGATAGTTATCATGGTCATTATCCACCCCGAATCGTCTGGAAATTTCGCGTAGCAAGTCTGTGTATCTCCAATGGCTTTGCATTCGGAACCTGATAGTGTCTTCACCGTAGGTGACTTTAATCCTCGGAGCATGATTGGCATCTCCCTGTTGAGATTTTTGTTGTTCTTGTTTATCAGCAGGCCAACAAAAGGATATGGACCTTGGAAAAGGCTTTGGTTGGTCATCAGCAGGTAAATGAAGATCCGCATCGCTTCTAGCTCGTTTCAGCACGACACTTTCCTGCTCTTGCTTAACCACAGGGTTTTCAAGACTCAACGAGCTGGAATAGGAGTTCGAACTTTGACTACAAGAAGAAGAAGGTGGCGAGGCGGATTTCAAGATGCTGCTTTCGTCGAGGGGGTTTGTTCTTGATGCGTTCGGGGATGCCAGTTCCGGGAAGCTGGAGTAGAAAGATTCGATCTGTAAAGCTCCAGACGTGCCCTGGACCGAGTCTATCACGCGTTGAATCTTCTGTAATGAGTGACCGACCTTCTTGATTTTTCGAGAAGGCCAACGCTGAATCCCGTGCTGCCTGCATATCCTCTTCAACGTCGTTGGACAAACTGAAATTCCACAATTTCAGAATACTTTAAGCTCATACAAACATGCTATTGTATCTATGAAAACAAGAGTAAAGCTGTTATTCCTATAAGATGAATAGTATTACTTGTATGAACTAATATTATTCCGAGTCAAAAAATTTAATAGAGATATTCAGCTTTTCTCATTCTAGAAAGGTATGCATGCACTCACCTCCGAGATTTCTAGCAGCATCTTTCAGGCTTCCAGCAAAGTGTTGCCTGAGAACCTGCAATGTAATAGTTTTCTCTGCTTTGATTCTCCGTTTCTCCCCGGATTTGTTTGTGTACAACGAGCTGCCATCACAAGACGTATCTTTTGTACTCGATTCAGGTTGAAGTACCCGAGTTTCTAATGATTCACCTATTGTTTCTCTGGACTTTCCAATCCCGAACGGTGAAGAAACTGCAGCACCAGTTTCCTGGATCCCTTGCCTCACGGATTGCATATTGTCTACTTCTGGCACTTCTTTGCCAATACTGATCACCGGATAATGTGACACCCTCTCTGGGGAAGCAAATTCTTGCAGCAACTCTTTGTCCGAAATGACTCGTAATGTGTGGCAAACATTTTGGATAACCGTAGATAACAAAGTGAGCATCTTTTTATGATCTTCAGGTTCATTACAATTAGTGGGTAAAAAGAACTCCAAAACGAAGTCAGCTGAACCGGTAAGAGTACTCCTTAAACGTATGGCAACGGCAGCTTTCAATCCGAACATTCTTGCATGGTGTGAGAGAGGGTAATCTGTCTTGCTATACGCAGACACGTCTGGCGAGAAACAAGGTTGGTTCGTCTGGAACGCTGTACCCACGATGCCTTGGCCTTTCAACAAGTGCTGCTCAGTACAAGCTTCGTGAAACCCCTGGATACGAGCATCACCTATGTACGAAGCAGATTCCACAGGGGCAATACAATCTTTTAAGTTGTCATCAGAGTGCATACACCCTCCTTTGCCTTGTAAGATGCACGGGACCCACGTCTGAGCCAACGGAAGCCCGTGAGTTTCGCATGCAGATCTTAGAACCTCGAGAATTTCGGGCAATACAGCTTGGTAAGACAAATCACATGTCTGAAAAAGACCCAGATTATAATGTAAGATCAAAGATGCATTGTGTATCTTCACTAAGAAATTGTATGCAAGTGTATCTAATTATCGAACCTTCTGAGTGTTCGAACCTTCAGAGCTCCTGAGGTCAACAGCCTATAACAAGTAGTAATTTCAAATTAGACTCACCAGTACAATATACTCTTTCAACACGAGGATATCTGCACAACTCCACATGAACGCCAAACATGATAAAATACAGCGGGCCAAGTGATACTTTCTAGTGTAAATATTCGACCAATAAAACTATGGACAAACATTTGTATACACCAATTGCACAATGCAAAAAGTATTACTAGTTTGTTTTCGTCACTTCCACACAGTCAACATAGCAATGTTGGCATTCGTATAAGGCTAAAGCTTCGATTCTAAAGATTAGCACATGAAACGAGAAGTAACAAAATGAAAGCTAGAAGAAAGTATTAAGCATTAATCATATAATCAAGATAGAAAAATCAAATATAAACCTGGAGAGCTTTGCAGACACTTTCAAGTTCGGGGCGATACTGGATCTTCTGTCGTGTCAAGACAACCTCGAGGACACCCAAACAAGTATGACTAGCTTGTTCAAGAATGGGAACAGCAAGGGTACCTCGAACATCATACTGCTGAGCATGCCCCACTCTGGGGTACTCCTCCCACGAAAAGAATCGAACATCAGGTGTCCACTCCGGAACCTTATTCCTGAAAACCCGACCAGGCAATCCCACCACCTCTTTGGAATCCTCATCAGCTGGGAAATGGTAATTCACGGAGATCTGTCGATACTGAGCTAGCTTGGTGCAGTCACCGTCGAGAGAGAAAGGTTGGTCATTGGTGGTAAGAACCCTCTTCCCCTCTCTTGTAACCGGAAGCCATACTTGAATCAGCACGTCTTTATCGCCCGACCAGTTCTTTATGTACCTGAGTGCTTGAATCAAACGATCCATCACGGACATTGAAGGCCTTGGCCCGATCCACCATCTTTTGCACGGCTCAAATCCTTGCTCAACCGAATAATTCTCAGTTTGAGGCTGTGGTCCTAATCTAGATTGAGTGATGGATAGATTCGGCGACCTCTGCCTCTCGTCCTCGAGTGTAGGCCACACAAAAGAAGGTTCGAAAGGGGAAACGGGAGCAGGGTAATCGAAATGTGGGAATTCGGATTCTTTAGTCTCTAACCAACACCCTTCTAACAACAGTTCATCCATGTAATCGAAATCCATAAAACCATCAGATGGGTTTCCTAGAAAATTAAGAACACCTTCCTCCATTGACGAAGCAGCCTTAAAAACAAAAAATCCAGCACAGCACCCACTTCTAACAGATCCCAATCACAAACAATCTGATTCACAAGAATCCCTGTAGAATTAACCAAAGTAAATCCAATCAACAACACTTGTACAACCTCGAATTTGGAATCAGACAGCATGAGAATATATAAAGGAGCTCCAATCACACAAATATTCCACCAAAAAGTATCAAAGAACAAATGTAAATGCATTCCATCAAGTTGGATTTTGCTCATTTGAGATATAATCAATAAAAGCTTGGAAACATACCTAATCTTGATTCAGACAAGCAAAAGGCGATCCAGAAAAGGTAGCTGGAACTATTCAACTCGCAACAACAAAACTGACTTTCACAAGATTCTTTTCAAACAAGTCAAAAGGAGGGCATATATCAATTCACCAGGATTCTACCACTTCTTTTACCATGGCCAGAAAAGGGTTGCAAGAAAATCAACAAAAACCCAGAAGAGGCATTTATGGGGAAAGATATTGTGATGAACAGACACCACAGAAAAATGAAATCTTGATATTAAGGATCTAAAAGGGGGCCAAAAAATAAAATATCAAACTCACAATGAATAAAGATTCTTGGATATTCTTCCAACAAGGGGTTCAATTTCTTTTCATCCACCTCTTTAGTAGTATTTTCTAAAAATATATTATTTCCAGGGAGCCCTAAAATACTTCTTGTGGTAGCCTGAGATGCAAGAATATGAGCAACATAATTTCTTGGTAGGGTCTCCAATCTCAAGTACCAATATACGTACAAATTAATTTCCTGGTGATATGAAATCCCATCCACAAAGAAAAAGCAGAGCAAACCCTCTCTCTCTCTCTCTCTTAGTTGTGATTATCTGTCACAGGGCAGCAACTCTAATGATATTGATTCTGTATAAGGGCTGTTTGGTTTATTGATAAGGAAGGAAGATTCTTGGTACCAAGCATGTGGGCCAGCTCCATAGGAGAGCCACCTTTGGGATTCCCGCTCTGTAGTCAACTGTAAAATTACCATAAAAGAAAAATGATTAAACTGCCAAACAAGACAAGGACATCCTCCTAGTACAACTGCAATTGATCTTTGCCTAATCAAATGCAAAATCTTGAAACATTATCCAGCTTTCAACTTATTATTTGTTTATTAGATTCAAAAATTGGACACGAAATAATTTGATTTTTTATCCCTAAGTGATGGAAACAATAACGCCAACGGCAAAAACAAAGAAAGATTAGTGAAACCCAATGAATGTTGTGATGCAAATGTTAAAAAGATGCAAGTTTTAACTTTGTGTGGGCGTGGGTTATAAATAATTTAGTATATTTTGATGCGTTTTGGTACATTTGTCCACTGCAACTTGCGAATCTTTTTGCATAATTAATTAAATTGAAAATAGCAATTATGGCAGTTGATAATATTCAAAGTAATTGATGAATCCTCTGCTCTCCCAATCCCACCACCCATTCTTGGTGCGTGTGGCGCTGTAATCCATTTCTTAACGGCATTCCTATTTACTCTATTTATCAAAAAAAAATTATTATCCAAATATTAAAAAAAACAATCACTTTATATTTCTAACTACCTTCCCAACACTTAAATAAATTATTTTACATTATTTTTTTATAATAGATAGTTTAAATTGAAAAAATGCGGATCGTAATCGGGTCAGATCTAATTAGACAGATCATTAAAATAAATTGCGTGAAAACAAAATGCAAAATTTGTTTTGATACTGTGTTATTATATGAACAAATATTTGTGTTATTATTATTAACAAATATAAGGGTTATTATAAGGGTTATTAACTTATTACAGAGGCAATTGATGTATAGTTGTGCTACGTGGAAATAAATGTATGTCTTCTCAATAATACATGTAAAATATTAAAAATAATTATAATATGAACACAAATGTGTTATTGTATAAAAAAAATATGTTATAACATGAATAAAAATAGTAAAGGAAAAAGTTGAAGAAATAGAATAATAAATAAGAAATATATGTTTGTAATTTTAATTATTATAAGAATAAATATTTATTCTTCTAAGGAGTTAGTAATATATAATAACACTATAGTAATATATTTTTATCCTTATATTAAAATACATTGGAGCAATTTTTTCTATTTTTTATCTAGCACAAATTTTGCAAAAATAAAAAATTGCTTAACTCAATTTGTTCTATTTAAAATCCGCTAGTTCAAAAACTAGTCCATTTTAGTTATAATTCTAGGATAAAATGTTTTACAAAATATATTTTAATAAATTATAAGTTTCATATTAAAAATAAACACAATAAAATAATAGACAATTAAAATTAAAATAATCAAAATAACTTAAGTTATAATATTAAATTGTAATCCATGATATGTTCCATAACTCATACATAGTAAAGTTTTAAATCAAAATACTACTATTAAAATTTAAAATATGTAAATTATAGAAGGAAATAATTTTGGAGTTGAGATGTATCGCACGATTTAATTTGATAAAATAAAAAAAGTTAAACATAAAATTTAAAAAATAAAAAAAATCGATTTAATTGATTTTTTTCAATTTCAGCGAACTTTTTTATTTTTTTTCCGATTGTGGCCGATTTTCCTAATTGAACCTTAAAAATAATTTTCAGAGAGTAATCAGACCGATTCAATGGCCGCCTCCCAGTTCAATCGATTCTCAAAAACAGGGAATGAATTTAAATGAATTCAAAACTTAATAATATTTTTATACTTTTCGTTCTCTTATTCAATTTAAAAACATTTATATTTTTTTCTCTGCCATTTAATTTTTCTACATTTTGTAATTTTTGTACTCTTATTCAGTAAAACATATTGTTTTCTCTACAATTAAAATTTTCCAAGTATGTAAAGAATTTACACTTTTTAATTAATAGAAATTTTCAAAATTAAATTAATATGAAATAAATGAAGTATATTTATATATAAGACCATATGAAATAAGAAGAGTAAGTCTCTTGTGCACCGGTTATACCGTGCATCTCAAGTTCATTTTTAAAAAGTTGCACAATTTATTATTGAAAAGTTACACAAATTACTATTAAAAAGTTACACTATTAAAGATACATTTTTTTAGTAATAACATGTGTAATTTTTCAATAGCATTTTATATAACTTTTTAAAAAATAAACTTAAATTGCACGGTGTAATTGGTGCATATAAGCCAAATAAAAAATACTCCCTCCGTCCCAGAGCAATTTGCAAGGGAGGGGGGCACAAAAATTAAGAAAAAATAGAATAAAGTAAAAAAAAATAATGTTTTGAGGGCATAATTTGGTAAAATTCTATGTAAAAAGTGAAAAAGTTAGTTGAATTTAGTGTAATGTGGGCCCAAAAAGTGAATAAGTAATGACATTTTATGTAAATATGTAGATATTGTGAGGGTGAAATTTATAAAAAAAATTCTTTTTTTTTTGTCTGCAAGTTCCTTTAGGACATCCCAAAAAAAAAAAATTTGCAAGTTCCTCCGGGACGGATGGAATAAAAGCGATAGACAACAGAAGAAACGGACAAAGAGTGAATGTGATAAGCACGATTATTAGAGATGCGTGAGCTAGCGAAAGAATCCATTTTATTATTTCATTTTTATTTTTAATTATTTTGTCATATTGTGTGATTGGAGGAGGTAGCAGAGAAAGAAAAGTGACCACTTTGCTTTTCATTTTTTAAACAATTAATTATGATTATAATAATGACCATGCGTAACAACTTGCTAATTTTGTATCTTTGGTCAAAACTTGCTTTAATTCCCAAAAGTATCCATGTTCGTCACAACCAAACCCTTTTTAAATTCATCAGGAAATGCTAATACCAATATATTTTATTAATTATGAAATTACTTGCAAATTTATTTTATTTTAATATTATTTGCACATTTAAGAAAATTTATATATTTACAAAAATATTCATATATTATTATTTTATTTAAAAATATTATTAATTTATATGTACAATTAAACGTACAATAATTTATAACTGAAGATGTAATTTTTTTTTGAGCATATAAATGTTATTGGGACTAGAAAAAATAAATTACTCTCTTCGTCTCACTATAAGTTGCTCATTTTGTCATTTTCGTTCGTTCCACTATATGTTGCTCATATGTTTTTTTATCTTTTATGGAAACTACTTTTCACTTCTTTATTATTATTTTCAATATTTTTTACACTATTTTATTTATTTTTTTCACTTTTCTCCGTTACATCATTTATATTTTTTTACTTTTTCCATCATATCACTTATACTTTTCCACTTTTATCTTAATTCGTGTGTCCAAAAGCAACGAGCAACTTATAGAGGATTACAGGGGAGTACATATTAGAGTAGTTTTATTTAAAAGATGTACTTGAAGAGGTAGACTCAATTGGATGCATAACAAGTGGTCTAGTGGTGACAATGAGGCGCATAGTTCAACGAATTAAGTATGAGAGAGATAGGTTCAAAATTTTTAATAATTTAATTTGCATTATATTTTAATTAACTGCTCTTTTCTTATATGTCTCATGAATAATGACAACTTCACGCTGAAAAGTATAATTTTGCTTCAAACATTATAACTCAAGCATAATAACATTTTATTGCAAAATGTTTTTAAAAAGTCAAAGTCATAATTTTAATCCATTTATCTGAGTATGTATCTTCTGCATTTTAAAAAATATTAATTGTATTTATTTAACTATTATAATAGATAGTTATTCAGTAAAAACAAGTGATATTGTTTAAATATACATTTGAGTTGCACATATACTTAATAAATACAAAATTAAAACTTTTATAAAAGCAGATTAATTCACCATGAAACTAAAAATAATCAGTTGTTCTTTTCATTATACAATATCACAATCCAATTAATACTATATTTTAATAAAATAATTAATATTAAAAAAAACAAAATAAAATACAAATAAATTTTACAATAATACGAAACATATATGTTATCAGTACAGATTAAAACATTCTCTCGATTACTAAACCTATATTTTATGCATACAAAATACGTACTACAAAGCTATTAAACTAAAGCGTCAATAATACCATTCATTCATTCTGCAAATTTTTATTTTTTTCACACTTCAAAAACATAAAAACAATGAGGTGTTTTATTGATACGGATCGCTGCTGGACAATGAAACCAGCAAATGTTGCTGGAGAATAAAACACTAACATATGGTTAAATTATTCCTCCTTTTTAGCTCATTATCACGGTAGGAGAAATAATCATGATTTAGTCAAACTAAAAAATATATATTAATAATACGTCAGCGTTTTACTCCCCAATATCATTTACTGATTTTATTACCCAGCAAAAGATCTATTCTCGTGTTTTATCCCCTAGAGAAAAGTCTAAGACCAACTTTGCAAATCCCATTGCACGTCTCTCATAAACTTAAATAAATCTTATCGATTAAATTATAATTTATCTAATTAATCATTTAAATTAATCACGATAAGTATTATCCATTAGTTGTTTTGTACAAGTATTTAAACTTTTAAAAATTATAAGCATCATTCTCTAAAAACGTTGTTTTGAAGTTGCGAGTTTAGTACAAGTGTAAAGTGTGGGTGCACGTTGTTTTAGAAAGGCGCATTTGCCGGCTTCTGCACCAATCAATCCTTCTCTACTTTCAACAACTAATCTTAATAACGAGTGGATCTCTACTAATTAATATATGTGCTGCACATAATTCCCTACTTAAATTAATTAATGACTAAGTTTCTTGTACACCAGGTACACCGTGTAACTCAAGTGTATTTTTAAAAATTATAGTCATTTAGTACTGAAAAATTATATATACTTATTACTGAAAATTTATACCATTAAAAATATATTTTTCAGTAATAA